>OX384045.1:1827000-2436000 GCA_947534325.1 Agonum fuliginosum | reverse complement strand
AAGTAATCGTAGTTATGTCGATTATTTCTCTGGTAGTATTACGAATGTTCCTTGTGCTTGGATATGAATATTACGAGTGCGCAATAAACATGAAATAAAAAAATCTGACGTGGACACCACATGACTTCCTTGTACGCCTATTAAACTGGTCATACTTTTCTTAATAACTAAAATGTATAAGTACCTACTACTACTACTGCTACTATACTCACAAATATATTTTAGTCATTTTATTTAAACTGCAGAAGAAGATATAAACGATATTTTACTATTGTCACTGTCATATCATAATCATTTAAATTTTACGTAGTAACAAATGTTAATCGATCATGAACTACAAGATACCGAAATACTAAATTATAAATATATACTTTAATTATTCTTAAATGATAGCAGATACAAAAATATTTATAAAATACCGATTGTAGGTAATAATCACATAATCTTTCATTTAAAATAAGAAAATTGGTCTTAAATTAAATATTTATCGAAATATTTGAAAAAAGTACTACTTCCGGTTTGTAGATTGAAACAAAAAATAGGAGGTGCACAACTAGATGCTATAACAGTCCTAAATACAAAATTTCAACTTTCTACGTCTAACCGTATTTGAGTTATGCGAAACACATACGTCCGTCCGTACGTCCGTAGATGTCACGACGAAACTAGTCATAATGGATTCAGAATAGGTCAAAACGGATATTTCCATCAAAATCTGAAAACCGAAATTTTTCGCGATTACAATACTTCCTTATTACTCCGTACAAGGAAGTAATTAACAATTTAAGCTAGTTTCAGACTGCCATGTAAAATTAAACAAAACAAAAATATTTAATCCGTCACTCTGACAATTCACAAATTTGAAATTGTTCTAATAGGGTAGTTTACCATTTTTTTAAAAAGTTTTTTATTGAAACTTCATGTTATTTGAAAGCGATTGAGAATACTGATAAGTCTTAATTGTTCTTAATAAAACAAATGTTTCTAAATGTTACAAAATATAAAATACAATTTGGTAGTTTCTTTATTACTGTAAGTAAGTATACACGTGAAACGCATTATTGTGACGTAGATCTCAAATATTTAAAGAACTATTAACTTTTTGAAAACTTTTTTCATGGCAATAACTCATTTTTCAGGTCTCCTTTCAATATAATTGACTGGATTGCTAATTTGCTACTATGGTAAAGTACCTTATTGATTTATTGGACTATAAGAAGGATTCACTAATCAAAAAAATAAATTAAAAATTATTTTGTTTTTCTTCTTTTCCTCCTAAGGTACATTTTATCGTAATTAATTGAAGTGTTTTTTTTATCTGACTAAAGCCTCATTCACATAAGCATTTAGTTTTAAGGTTTACATTTATGTTTACGTTTAAGAAAGTTTAAATTCATATAACTAAATACGAGCATTCACACTTCTCACTTTCAAGCACTGTGAATGCTCGTATTTAGTTAGATGTGTTCAAACTTCCTTAAACATAAATGTAAACCTTAAAACTAAGTGCTTATGTGAATGAGGCTTTATTCATTTTATTTGTCATGGCACTCTGTAAACAACTCAAATATATCAAATTTAATTTACGTTTATCTCGTGACAAGAACGTTTTATATCAATAAATAAGGGCTCGTCGGGTGCAGTTTTTTATTCTGAACATATTTTGTATTTACAGTTTGGCTCAAAAAACAATAGGTAAAAACTTGAAATTAAAATTTTAACATTGTAATTCCTATAGGCCACAAAAAATTATACACCCGGTATACTAGACACGGTTAGGAACCTCTGGAACTAGAATCTAGACGAATAAAGTATTCTAGACAAAAATGTTCTTGCAGTTGAATTTTTAAACCACAGTAAGTCTTGATTTAATCCTTACTACGGTCCTGTACGATTGTATGTTAGTGTATTCGTGTATAGGGATAGTTTACCGAACATTGGGCGCCCGGAGCACCGGAACATGTCCCGGAACCCCGCTCTCCCCTATACTTGCTACTTGTAGTCGTGTCTACACGATACTTACTTGTGTATGCGTGTGTTTGTGTTGTGTACGTGCAGTTGATTGTGTAAGTGTGTGTGTCGTAGGGGAGAGCAGGGTAAATAGTAAGACAAAGCTGCAGAGGGGGGGAAATGTACTGATATTTGGTCCAGAGTCGTTCAAAATTTGAAATAATTTGTTTGTTGTTTGCAGGAAAATTATATTTGCTGATTTAGTTGTTCAAGTATTTATCCAGATATTAACACTCTATTGTATTATGAATTAATTATTCAACACTGTTGTATAATGAGTACATTATTAAACACAACTGTCGTCTGTCATCATACCAAAATGTGAGATTAGGTTAATATTTCAATGAATAATACAAAAATCGATGTTTATTCGCAAGTGAATTAATATATTTTGCGTTTCCGGGACTAAAACTCTTCTTTAGTCTTTATTTTTAGAGACTAAGGTTTTTAATTTGATCCCAAGGGATTATTTTTCATATTTAATCTCGTTGTCAAGGAATTGAATTAATTAATCCCGTTGTCAAGTAAATACGTGCTATTTGTTACAGAGTATCTATGGTAACAATAAAATATTTGTCATAAAATTTACTGTCAAAATTGCAAAATGTGTATTCTTTTAAACCATTTTGTATTTATTTGAGGATGAAGTGCAAAAAATAGCATATATACCACAGGACTAAAGTACCTGTAATCCCTCAGGTGATTATTTCCCTCACCTTCGGCTCGTGAAATAAACTTCACCCTCAGGATTAAATCATGAACTTTAGTCCCTTAATATACAGGTTGGTGGAGGTGAAATGCGAACATAGGGAAATATATGACAATGGAGTTATCATGCTAGGCATCTTGATATACGTGGAATAAGTACTGTCAATGTCAAAGTACCTGTCATATTATTGAAATTTTTATTTTCATTAAAATATTTTCTTTGCATAATAATGTATATGTACGAGCAGAACGAGAAAGTTTACATGCACTTTTAGATTTTATTATTATTTCTGTTATTGATTACTCTTTTTGCCACACAAATTTACATTACATCGTTTTGTGACACTACTACAAAATATATCAAGATACCTGGCATGAAAGTTCGATTGTCATTAGTGATGCCGTGAGACGAGACGAGACGAGAAATAGTCAATTCTCGTCTCATCACAAATTTTGGAGACGAGAATTTTTAGTATTCTCGTCTCGGTCATTTTTCAGCTGTTCATTTCTCGTCTCAAGGAACTCGATTCTCGTCTCGTCTCAAATTTCTCGACAAAAAATTAGAGCCACCTAACGATTTTTGCCCATGTCACACATGTAATACTTGTACAGAGTGATCGGGAGTGATCAAAACAAACTGACAGTCACGTGACCCGCAATTTTCTTAAATGCTATTAAAACTAGACTTCTAGGAAGAAAAGTTTGATTTCCAAGTTCATGGGTGGGATAATAAAGATTTTTTATTTTAGTAATTTTATTAAACTCAACAATATTTTCTAAATGAATAATTAAATAAGTTACAATAGCCACCGTTTCGGAATTATAATTAATTAGTGATGACCACCGAAAACCGCCAATATTTAAAAATAAAACTTGTGTGCAGCGCGCCATCTGTCGGTAGTAGTGAGTAGAAAAAACATCGTAACCTCAAATTTAATGATCAGACTACAACTACAACTTGAATGTATTTGATTATAGTTTTATTCGTTTCAAAAAACATTGTACAAACCACTTGCCGGAAGATACCATCCCAGCATTCGCGTAAATGAAACCCTCGCTTCGCTCGTGTTTCAAAAAACCGCTAATGTAGGATCAAAATCTGCCCGCATTTGGTTCGTAAATAACTATTCACTATTCTTGATTGTTCTTTTAATAATGTAGCTCCTGATGATGACGTATGTGACGTCGAAACTAGTCGACTGAGAAATAAAATATTGATGAGTGCATTCCAGTAATTTTTCTTCATTTCTGATTAAAAAAATATATTTTTAAGTAAAAATTTCGAGAATTCTCGAGTTCTCGAGAGTATTTCTCGTCTCAAAATTATGAATTCTCGTCTCGTCCCGAAAATCCGAGACGAGAAATTTACTGATTCTCGTCTCGTAATTTCGAGACGAGACGAGAATGAGACGAGAAATTTCTCGTCTCGGCGGCATCACTAATTGTCATGTATGTTCTCTATGTTCGCATTTCACCTCCACCAACCTGTATAATATACTATAATAAATATATTTCAATAATCATAGTTGCTTGAAAACAAACAAGCTACGCCAATTTTGTCAGTTATTCTATTATGTCAAACGTGTGTCAAGTGCAATATTTATACAACTACACACAGTTGTGTATAAGACGTGTGGTGACTACAGCAATTTTTTTTCATTTGGAAATGTTCACTTTTACCTGACAAACAATAAGTACACTGACAAACAGGTTTGTTAATCCGAAATCTTAT
This sequence comes from Agonum fuliginosum, assembly GCA_947534325.1. NCBI lineage: Eukaryota > Metazoa > Arthropoda > Insecta > Coleoptera > Carabidae > Agonum > Agonum fuliginosum. Next base: position 2,431,550 of record OX384045.1, on the reverse strand, counting down.
TTACTATTTAATTTAACAACTCCTCTCCGGTCTTTGCAACTACGATTAAACTTTAAGGTCCAGCCACCGCCTTTGACAAAGTTTCCAGTAACACCTGGTATATCCTCGGACAATCTGAGCTTTGTGAGCTGGTTTGCAAGCTAGAGATGTTTACCACTAAGCTACACGTCCGTACATGTGTACATATGTACACACTTGGCAACATGGGGTACACCAGTCTAGTGTGTATACTCGCTACGTAGATGTACCTACGTGATATATGTGAGTTTGTGTTAACGGCGTTGTCAATGTGTGTGTATGTGTGAGGGTGGGGTAAACAAAATGAAAGTCGCTATGGTTAAGAAGGGTTGATTACAGGGTGGGTTTAAGGGACTCGTCTACATATTTTTCGAATTCCTAAAATACTCTCGATATTACTTTTTTTTCTAATTCACTCTCTTCCCCACTACTACGGCTGCCCAAACCCAGCCCCAAACTCGTACTTTTCAGCATTCTAGCTATGCAATGTCATTTTGAAGTTGAAAAATACTGTAAACATGGCTCCAGTATTCCCATAATAACTTCTGTATTTTTTAATGAAATTAAGTAAAACAAAAATTATTCGAAAAGGAAGGTTAGCTGCTTTTTAAATTTTCTTTCCATTTGTAATGATCGAAAAAAATCATATCAAATCGTATCAAATCGTATCAAAAAACGTCATTATCAAATATACAAAAAATAAAAAACTAGAGGCATTAGGATATCCTTTGTTAATACACTCATATATAAAAGCATCATACGAGTATATTGCAATTATAACTAAAGTAAACGGTGGAGGCGTACACCTCTGTAACGTTGTAAAATTTTAGGGTAGACGAACACCTTACGGAAATATCTTTAAAAATTTCATGTGAAGTACTCACAATTTTTTAATGAGTGCTTGTATGAATGTGGACAAGGCTAAAGAAGTGTGTCAGAAGTCAGGATATAATATTTTCAGAATGCAACTCTATTTGGGTAATGATGTCATATCTTAAAGTATGTATATACCAAGTTTCGTTTCAAAAAAACAAAAATGCGTCCGTCAAAGCGATTTTTACCTTCCGGTTACCTGTAAGGGAGGAATTGGAATCATGAAAAAAATTTGGTAGTGAGTTTTTAGTGGATGACCATGAATTAGGGTCCTTACAATTCATTTTTGATAGTTTTACGATGATGTCTGTATGTACTCGTATGTGTGTATGTGTGTATATAATTTGGATTTTGGATTTTGGTACAAATATCTTTACCGGAAATAAAATATTGACAGGTGAGACGCGTGACACGTTGGCACTAACGTCATATAAGTCATAAGTAAGATATTAAATGTAGTAATTGAACGGAGGATGGCTTCAACACAGCAGAGTTTTCCTGTGAATGAATCCTTTGATTCAGGTGATGCAAATTTCTGTGTTTGAATATTTTAGATTTTTATGTGTATATTTTAAATGGACACCGGATTGTACGTATACATTTATGTTTATAAGTTCAGATATGGCGGAAGGTTGTGTGCTGGCCACATCAGATGTTTATTTCGCGAAAGAATTCGATTTGTACAACAAATTTAAACTTATTCGATGTAGATTTTTATTCTGAACATCTTTTGCATTTACACTTTCGCTCTAAAATCAATAGGTAAAAACTTAGAGCGAATTAAAATTTTAACATTGTATTTCCTATACTACTACTATATTGACAACCAAGTTTGTCGATGCATTTTCTAATATATTTCTCCTGATGGGAACAGATGCCCCCATTGCCCCAGTTCCGGACGCCTGTGCCCGAGGGTCCGGCGTACTCACACCGGAGTTGTAGAGCTTTTACCGGAGCCACCCGGAGTTGTGGAATTTCGCTCCGTGATATTTACTGCAGCTTTTACCTTGCACTGCCTGCGCCGAATGACCCAATTTTTTATAATTTATGTTCCTATTAGCTTTAGACATTTTTAATCGAAATTTAATAGCAGCTACGTCATCTGTTAATTAAATTTGGCGCAGTTGTTTTAAAAATGTGATTTTACGCGTGATTAAGAAGATTAAGCTCGATTTTTATTAACCTTGTTTTAGGATTATTTGATTATTGTGGCCAGTGGAGGCACAGTGGTTGAAATAAGCTATATTCGATTTCAAGTGTACAGGGTGATTCATAAATTCGTAATGGGGGTTTCCAAGCCTACGGCTATTAAAGAAATATTTCAGCTTATATAAGTTACAGGAAAGTGATAATAATTGATAATTTTGTTAGATTTATTACTTTTTTATCGAAATAAAAATGTAACTCTTTCAGAACGTGCATTAAAATGCGCCATGTGTGACGTAAACAACATTGAAACCAGACCGCGAGTAGATTTGTTCGTGTAAGATCGTTTTTTGTCGTTTCGACTACGGAATGGATGACGGACCTGTATTGAAATAAGGTAAGATTTACGTATCGTATTCGGTCCTTGTCAGCGCGGTGAACGTATGTTCTCTATTGTTACTGTAACTAAATTATATTTAACGTAGTAAATGTTAAACGATCATAGACTACAATACTGAAGTTTCATACTATAAATAATATACAATAATTTAATTCCTAAATAGTACCATATACAGAAAAAATTATAAAATGCTAATGGGGTAGTTTACCATTTTTTGAAAAAGTTGATCGAAACTTCACGGTATTTGAAAGCGATTGAGAGTACTGATAATCGTTAATTGTTCTTAATAAAGCTGTAATTAATTTTTAAAGTTTGTGTGACGTAGATGTATAGCTGAAAATCTTCTCAAACAATGGGGCTGGAATTAAAATGTACTCCATGTAAAAACAACTGTTTCTAAATGTTACAAAATATAAAATAAAATACAATTTGATAGTTTCTTTATTACTGTAAGTAAGAATACTGTGACGTAGATGTATCGATACGTAAAATATCAAATATTTAAAGAACTATTAACTATTAACTATTAACTATTAACAAAATATAAAATAAAATACAATTTGATAGTTTCTTTATTACTGTAAGTAAGAATACTGTGACGTAGATGTATCGATACGTAAAATATCAAATATTTAAAGAACTATTAACTTTTTGAAAACTTTTTTCATGGCAATAACTCATTTTTGAGGTCTCCTTTCAATATAATTGACTGGATTGCTAATTTGCTACTATGGTAAAGTACCATATTGTAGATAATATAATATAATTTTTCATTTAAGAAAGAAAGTATTGTGATAAATTTATTATTTATGGCAATATTTAAGCAAAGTTTCTACTTCTGGTTTGTGGATTGGTACCAAAATTTAATGAGTTTTTAAAGATTCGTATTAAAAATATAAAATTTGGTTGTTAAATGTATGATATTGTTTTATTTAATTAATAAATGATTCTATGTAAGTATGTATGTACGTAGGCAGAAATTGATTTCAATTTTAAATGAAGTGGAATAAAAATATAAAAATATCTCAATAAAAATCTAATTTCTTCCGGTACATAAATGTCAAATGACTCCCACATGCAAAAAGTTATTTCATCTGTACCTAATTGGACAAAAAGCTATTGAACAAAATCTAGCACATTATTTAATAAACAAAATATCGCCAATTAAATTCAAGATCTAATTAATTAAATAGAAACAAAAAACAAAACTTCCCACGGTAAATATTTACCTAATTTAAGTAAAACCCTGCGTCACACGCCGCCGAATTCCGAGTTGAAAACTTCTCACAACTTCTAAAGTTCGTGGCAATTAATACAACTGCTAACTGTAAACTAAGTGTCCTTTTTGGGGAAAGAAACTCTATTAGTTGGAGTCACATGCGTAGACAGTCATCCTAGTTAAGGATAAGCGTAAGAAAGAGACAGTTTGCGAACCTTTGAGTGTGTGAACGCATTCACATAATTGTGGAACAGAACATTGCTTTGTGGAGTTCAAACGTTTGAGAAGTTAGAGAAGTTTGGAACGCACCCTAAGCGGTTTGCAACAACGGAGGAATAGAGAAAATCTATAGGAGCAGGCAAAATATTAAATAACCATGGTGACGTATGAGTTGACGGCTGGTAACCGCACACACGGTTAAATATACAGGGTGCATCATAACCTCAAGTGTATTCAAAAAAATTTATCATGTTACAGAATAGATAAATATTATAACATAAATTTTAATAATTATTATATTTAGGTGGTCAGTAAATTTAGTACAGCCTTAATTTTTTTAATTTCTAAAATAAAACATTATACAGGTTGGTGGAGGTGAAATGCGAACATAGGGAAATATATGACAATGGAGTTATCATGCTAGGCATCTTGGTATACGTGGAATAAGTACTGTCAATGTCAAAGTACCTGTCATATTACTGAAATTTTTATTTTCATTAAAATATTTTCTTTTCATAATAATGTATGTGTACGAGCAGAACGAGAAAGTTTACGTGCACTTTAAGATTTTATTATTATTTCTGTTATTGATTACTCTTTTTGCCACACAAATTCACATTAATTCGATTTGTGACAATAAAAATTTCAGTAATATGACAGGTACTTTGACATTGACAGTACTTATTCCACGTATATCAAGATACCTGGCATGAAAGTTCGATTGTCAAGTATGTTTCCTATGTTTGCATTTCACCTCCACCAACCTGTATAAGAGCCCAGGCTCACATTAGTTCGGCCGTTCGTAAAAAAATCGTTATTTTGTACAAAAGTTTAAATAAAAGTCAAAATACAAGTAAAATGTATTTTGTCTTATATTTATTAAAAACTGCAATACATTTAATACAATCTCAAACAAAATCAGCAATCGAAACATTATGGAACCTAATTTAGAATAAAAAATTAGAATAATCGTCCTGCAAGGACAATCAACAAATTGTGAAAATGACTGCAGAATATTTGGGACTTTTTTCTCCAGGAATGTACGTTTAGGTTTTGTAGATACTTTTCAAAACGAACTGTAGCAGTTGTAAAAATGAAGGTGGAGTTACTCTGTGGCAAAGTCGTTTAACTTAAATAGTAGTTGGCAATTTTTTATTGTTTTCTCTAATAATTATAAACGACTTTTGACAAATTGAAATTGAAAATATGAAATGCCATTTATTATTTATAAGGTTATGATAAACGTCAATAATATTATAAAAACTACAATTCCCTTTTAAAATGGCATATTTTTGAGTATAAGTTTTTATTTATATTTACTTATATTAATAAAATAAAAATAGTACAGTATGGCGATAGGTCATGTGTTGGCCACATCAGATTTTTATACTTGAGGAAGCCTAATCCGGCCACTTAGGAAGGACTGACCGACTGGACATTCCATCTTCAGTAGATATGCAAGGCCGAAGTCTTTCAATTCACGACTAATAAAATGTCCACACTAATATGACCGCTAGCTCTTGGACTATCTAGTTATTTACTTAAACCCTACAGAATCCACCAGTTAAAATTAACTAAAAATTAGTCTGTTTAACCTGTGCAACGAAGTTTACAACATAACCAACACTTTAACTACAAAACTAAACAGAAGTGGTGAAAATGGCCATTAAACGTAATAATAGTTATTTACTTTACAAGTGGGCAAAGTAAGGAATGACCCACGAGAGAAATCTTAACTAACGAGGCCGAAGGCTAAGTGAGATAATTTTCTCGAGTGGGTCATTCCTTTTTTCCCACGTGTGAAGTATAACGTTTTATCCAACACCTCTTAATAATTGCTTAAATATTTTAAAAATATTAAGTTTCAACCTAAAACATCGTTTCTATGGTGACTTCCAACAAGCAAAGTAACAATTTACCCACAAGTGGGTATAATTTTGATTAAAGCCACTTGTGGGTAATTTTTTACTTTGCTTGTTTAAAATCACCATAGTTATGATGCTTTTATTAAGAGGTGTTTGATAAAATATATTTATCCATACCGATGTTTAGATGATAGATTATATAAACACATCGCTTAAACTCTACCCCTTTTTTTAATTTATGGGCGATTGCCCCATGCCCCAAGTAAACTCTCCGCCGCTGTGTGACGTCATCGCGTCTTCTGCCCGCCGCATCGAGATAAGACCGGTACTAGCTTGCGGCAGCAGCGCCAGCAGTTTTGCCAACCGCGGCGGAAAGAAAGAGAAAAACACCAAACATTAACTTTATCAACGAATGAAAAATGCGTCGCCCGCGACTTATTAACCAGATACCAATCGGAAAACACTTTCAGGAGTGCGGAACAGTTGTCGTAAATTGCATGGCTTGGTAGATGATTTATAATATTGTTTTACTCAGCACTTATTCTAAATGTGAACTAGTTGGGACTTTAAAAATAATATAATGATTTGGTTCTAGATTAAATAAACTCTGAGAAACCCAATGCCGCAAACCGCGTCTCGATACCATGCTTGGTTTTTGAGAAATACAGTCTCAAAGTAAAAATAATAATTATTTGTGCTGCTAAATCAATCAACGAGCTATATCTTAAAAACGGTTAAAGATAGCTCAAAAATCTTAACAGAATTGAATTCCTCACCCCTGAAATTAACTATCAAAATATTTTTCATCCGTTTGAAATTCCTGTTTTTGACCTTTCAGGAGGGTACAAAAATATCTGCTGAAAAATACTGAAAACGTTATAACTCTAAAACTAGCAGAGATACCGGAACGAGCGACATACCATTGGATTCAGAATGAAATTTCCTGTAAATTCAATTGGGTGTTGTGACCCATTTCTGGGTATAAGTATTTTTTCATCAAAGTTTCAATCTGGCTAGAGTGAAAAATCGGAATTTCTCGAAACCTAAGAAAGAAAGATATGAAATATGGAATCTATAATTAATGTATACCTTTTTAACATCAAATTGGGACGAAATAACTTCAAATTGCGAATAAACAATTTTAAATTGAGACATAACAATTTCAAATTGAGACTTAATTTGAAGTTGTTTCGTTCCAATTTGAAGTTGAAAAGTTATAGAACTGAATATACTTTTTTTTCTTTGAATCAAAATTATACAAAACATTTTTTATTGTTCATCATATTAAATTAACAAAACCTGCGAATTAAAAATGAAAGGTTTCGGTAGATTTTTCTCTACCAGGCTTCTTTATATCATTTACATAATATTTCGTGTAAAGCCAGCATTTTAATAGATTTACAAAACTTAATTAAAACTCAAAATGCGTCTGTTCTTCACGCTAGCTCTCACCGAGTTATAAAAAATAATTCGCTGCATTTTTATTACGTAGATGGGGTTTATTTTCCTCTTACCCTTCCGCCATTAGCGGCCAGGTGCCAGGGCTGTACTCAGATATTTTTACTTCCTTGTACAGAGTTAAAAGGAAGTATTGTAATCGCGAAAAAATTCGTTTCTCAGATTTTGACGGAAATATCCGTTTTGACCTTTTCTCAATCCATTATGACTAGTTTCGTCGTGACGTCTGCACGTACGGACGGACGGATGGACGGACGTATGTATGTCGCATAACTCAAATACGGTTAGACGTAGAAAGTTGAAATTTTGTATTTAGGACTGTTATAGCATCTAGTTGTGCACCTCCTATTTTTGGTTGCGATCGTCCGTGCCAAAGGGGCACTATTTGTTTTTTCGCATTATTCAAAAACGGTATGTCGTAGAAAGTTGAAATTTTGTATTTGAGACTCATGTTGCATCTAGTTGATCACCTCATATTTTTGGTTGCGATCGCCCGTACCAAAAGGGCACTTTAGTTTAGGTATTTTTTTGGTATTTTCCGCATAAATCAAATACGGTTATTATATTTTTATATTATGCTACATTTTAGTTATTAAGAAAAGTAGGAACAGTTTAATAAGCGTACAAGGAAGTCATGTGGTGTCCACGTCAGATTTTTTTAAAACGGCATATACTTAGATTATTATTTTTCCATTAAAAATGGACAAACACAACATAAAAAATCTGACGTGGACACCACATGACTTCCTTGTACGCCTTGTTTGTTCATACTTTTTTTAATAGCTAAAATGTAGAATAATATAAAAAATTCTTTTAACTTATTATACTAGTATACTCACAAATATATTTTAGTCATTTTATTTAAACTGCAGAAGAAGATATAAAGCATATTTTACTATTGTCACTGTCATGTCATAATCATTTAAATTTTACGTAGTATCAAATGTTAATCGATCATGGACTACAAGATACCGAAATACTAAATTATAAATATATACTTTAATTATTCTTAAATGATATCAGATACAAAAATATTTATAAAATACCGATTGTAGGTAATAATCACATAATCTTTCATTTAAAATAAAAAAAATTGTCTTAAATTAAATATTTATCGAAATATTTGAAAAAAGTATTACTTCCGGTTTGTAGATTGAAACCAAAAATAGGAGGTGCACAACTAGATGCTATAACAGTCCTAAATACAAAATTTCAACTTTCAACGTCTAACCGTATTTGAGTTATGCGACATACATACGTCCGTCCGTACGTACAGACGTCACGACGAAACTAGTCATAATGGATTCAGAAAAGGTCAAAACGGATGTTTCCACCAAAATCTGAGAACCGATATTTTTCGCGATTACAATACTTCCTTTACTCCGTACAAGGAAGTAAAACTATCACTCCTATTGAAAGACCCTATATATCTAGATCAATGGCTGCCACACAAACAAACGAAACACCCCCTAACGATTCAACCGTCTAACGTAATTTTTCCCTACGTGTCCCGATCTGCCTTTGAGGTATCACGTTCGAGTTCACATCTATTTACTGCTGTATTCAATAATGATTAGTGTGTTGTATTCGTATGAATTATTCGCACTACTCGTAGTGTTAACATAAATGTGAAGACCTTAGCGTCGTCGTTTGTAGCTACACATATCGCTGTCAAGAGTACGCTTCACAAAGCTAAACATATGTGCACTAATATTGCTAATTAAAGAGAAATGGGCCGGGAGGATTGCCTCTTTGGCAGTGTACAAGGGCTTACCAGGACCGGAAAAGATTTATTTGAAATTTTAATACAATATTGCTTTTAAAATTTTGTGGACTAAATTATTACATTTGGTGTATAGTTCAACACAATATTTCTCAATTTTTATATCGTTGTTATATATACCGGATGTCCCAAAAAAATGGCAACCTCGAAATAACTTTTTTATCTTCCGCTTACCTGTAAAGGAAGGTATTGGAATCATGCAAAAAATCGGGTTGTGAGTTTTAAGTGGATGAGCACGAATTAGGGTCCTTACAACTCATTTTTGATAGTTTCTCGATGATGTCTGTATGTATATGTGTGTGTGTGTGTGTGTGTGTGTGTGTGTGTGTGTGTGTGTGTGTGTGTGTGTGTGTGTGTGTGTATGTGTGTGGTCCGGGCCGATGCCGGATGTCGCATAACTCAAATACAAATTACCCAAAAATTTTGATATTTGGTATTTTACAATTGTATACGAATAGGAAGAGCTCATTAGATTTTGGTACAAATATCTTCACCGGAAGTGATATTTTTTGAAGATTGAAAAAGATAATTGTCAAAAATTTATATAAATTTGGATAAAAATAGTATTTATTTGTAATAAGAATAAGAGGCAAAGTTATTTGCAACTTACGTTATAAAAAAATTGTCTTTATCTGGTAGCATTAAAGAACTGCAGTAAAATTTAAAAAATAAATTTATCAGATAAAACGTTGAAATCTTGTAATCCATGATCGGTTGTTTTTTGTTTCTGCGTAAAAAATATTGACAGGTGAGACGGGTGACAAGTTGACATACTAGCGCCATAAGTCATAAGTAAGATATTAAATAATATGTAGTAATTGAACGGAGGATGGCTTCAACACAGAAGAGTTTGCCTGTGAACGAATCTTTTGATTCAGGTGATGCAAATTTCTGTGTTTGAATATTTTAGATTTTTATTTGTATATTTTAGGGACACCGGATTGTATACGTATACATTTATGTTTATAAGTCTAGATATGGCGGAAGGTTGTGTGCAGGCCACTTCAGATTTTTATTAATCAAACAATCGTTATGAAATTTTATATTAGTAAATAGGGCATAAGGGGACATCAAAATATAAATTATTTATAAAAATATCACTTCCGGTTAAACCGGAAATGACATCAACTTTCTTATTTCAAATGGAACCTTCTATATAATTTTATATATTTGATTTCAACACGTTTCTAAATTTAATGATTTATCACAAGTCTAGATTTCATGTAAAATATCTCAAAAAAAAAAGTCGAAATAAAGAAAATCAAGAAAGGTTACAAAATTTGATATTTGTAAAAACAATTGACATGCGATACCTGAATATAATTATTATTAACAATAGTGAGAATTGTCATATATAATACCATTAGTGACTATGATTTTGCCGGCAATTTTTGCGTCGAAAACAGACACGAGTGCGTAGCACGAGTGTTTATTTTCTAAAGCAACAAGCAGGAGTGACCAGACGGCAAAAATTACCAAAAAATCATAGTCACTTATGGTATTCGGCTTGACAATTTCTCGAATTATTTTATTTATTCCAAAAAAAGTAATGTATTTTAAAACAATCATCAACTGACATAATATCTAAGCAACGCTTCGCGCCAATTTTCACTAGTGAAAAAGTGAAAATTGTCAGTGTAATTTTCACTAGTGAAAATTGTCACTGTAGTTCGTCTGTAATTGGTACAATTCTGCAAAATACTGTGTTTTGATTGGATGAAAAACTATGAGTGGAATTGTCATTATAATATCCCAAGTGTATGTCAAATGGTCGATAATGCTCGAATGCGCGCGAGAGAAAATTATCGACAATTACATGCATGAGGATATTCGAACGACTATTTCCCGATTAAAATATAGCCAAACGCTGTTTCTCATGAAAAAATAAAGCATAATTTAAAAACATCCTTTGACAGCAAGTCAGAATCACATTTAAACATATCCTTTAAATTATTGTTAATTTGCACTAGTGCGCATTATCGATAATTTGCGCTAGTGCAAAATTATCGTGTAATTCTACGTTGATTGGACGACATTCAGAAACGTCAGACTTCTGATTGGCTTAAACTTTATGAGAGAAATAGTCTGTTAAATTGCTGTGTCGCTAAATTGAATCTTCAATGAGTCTTGGAAAAGAAGAATTTATAATTTATTGATTGCTTCAAAACCACGTAATCACTACAAAAAACTTCTTTTCCAGGATTCTCTGTAGAATCTTCAAAGAATCTATACGAACAGGACTTTATGAAATCGGATGATTACTTTTGCGCCTGCTTGTACATTTTTTTTCAAAACACCGATACTAAAAAATGTTGAATTTTGGAATCTGTGGTAGGCATTGTTGTTATCCAATTTGGCGCAATGTTCCGGCGATAAAAATTAAACAAGGGACAAGTTCAACATTCCAGACATCGAAAAATTTTAATTACGCCAATGTTTCACTGCAAAAACTCGAGTAAATCATCTGGCTGTCAATACTTGATATATTGTTGCAAACTCTAGATACTGTAGAAACTTTTGCTTCCGTGTGGTTGGCAGCCTGTCCCGTGAAATACTTCGCACACTAAATCTTCATTATTGGCAACACTGCTTTACACTCGAACTTCTGTATTTATCAATAAAGTTGTCGCGGCGAAAAACTTTCGCGGTTTTATTTTGCGAAATGAAATTGTTGTTTGTGTTCGCTGGCAGACTTGTTGCTATGCAGGAGTTATTGTTTTGTTTTTCACGGGGTGGGCGGTCACCCGAATAACTGCAACTGCTAAATCATCCGGAACGTAGAGGTTAAACTACATTGTAATTCATTTTCATATAATCGGGGCACCATTGCTTGCAAACCGCACCAAACAAACAGAAATTAGGTACATTTCAACATTGGTTCATGTATTTAATTATGTAACAATTACTGATTTGGTTAATTAATAGCTATTAATATAAAGTCCATTTTACATTGAGCAATATTGCAGATGCAAGTGCAACTTTTGACCAATTGATTCAATATTGCATGAGTGTAATACAGAAATTGCACGCTCAACAGGCAGAAGCAATCTTGAGGCAACGGTTGCATGGAATAGAACATGTTCTAATTTTTGTAAGTCTTGCAGGCAATTATGTTATGATGCTACCAACTGAACATAAACGTCAAAAAGATTAATTTGTGTTTGAAAGTTAGTGTGTTTGTGGTTATAATGCCATTCTATCCTTATTTTATAACAATATACAATACAACAAATCCAAGAGGTTAAGTTGACATAATATAGTAACAAAATATTGGTAAATTTATTGATAAATTTATACATTACATAAGTAATTGCATGTTGCTCAGTGTAAAATGAAAAAAATGTCTTCTGCAATATTCTGGAGCAACTCATTAAAAATAAGAATTGATTATTGCAGTTGAGCGCAACTCTTGCTCAATGTAAAATGGGCTTAAGTTACAAACATTTAAGGGGCTATACTTCTTGAGTGCAATAAGAATCAGAATTCACGATTCTGGCTATATTGCTCAAAATAAAAATCTGAAATTTTACATTAGTAACGACAAAGCATTGTTGAATTGAAAAATTCAAACTATATATTGTTCCGACAACAATTAGAGATAAAAAGAAACTAAACACTAAAATTTCGTGAGGATCTCATGAATAAACTATAAAAGTTATCATTGAGTTTCAAGATAAAATGAATAGAACATAGATGTAGAAAGGGCGGAAAAACAATAAAACTATAATATTATCAACAGAATTGCCATAAATTATATCTAAACTTGTACAATTTTCGCCGATTTTCGCATAATTATTAAAGCCAAACTAATTACATTAATTAAAGATTTTGAAGATTCCGCACTTTTAGCATGCTTCCTTAATCTACATACAAAAATTCAACATCATACGTATAACAGTATTAGATTGAGATCCTCACAAAAATTACTCGTTTTTCAATGCATATTATTGCCATGCAATAGGCTCTTAACAATCAAACTTTTAACGTCTTAATACAAATCTTAAGAAGCCCAAACTGGAAGTAGTACTTTTCTTAAATAGTTTGATAAATAATTAATTTATCGCAATTTTTTTATTTCTAATGAAAGATTATATATTATTATATACAATTTTTATCATTTAGTAAATTAAACAAATGTAAAAAAACGCAAAATATCTATGTAAAAATGTGGGTCAAATGCCTCACTAATAGTTTGACAATATCAGCGTTCATCGATTAGGTTTTGTGAAAGAGAGTAGCTACAAAATCGGGTTATTTAGAATTGAAACGGTATAGAATATTTTTTGTTTACCTTTATCGCGGTTTCTCGTTTTGCACGTTCCTATTGGCGAATGTAAAGCTTTGTATTTTTTTAACTTTTCCCCGATACGATCCATCACTGTGTGGACAAGACTCCATCACCGACTACAGGGTCGGATTGATTGAATTTGTAGCCAATAAAAATAGAAGTAAAGCAATTATTTTATCCTGATAGCTAGACACTTTTTAGTCTACTTGGAAATTGGTCTTTTCACACGCCTTTTAAAAGTGCACTTTTTAATGGATAAAAAATGTAGAAAATTTTACCTCAAAGGTGATAGCTCTTTTATGCGCCTTTAAACAATTTTTTTTTTACTTTTTTTGTTATAATTTATCTATTAGTTCAAGAAAATCGATATTTTACAAATACTGCTATTAAAATGTATTATAACTTCTAAATACGTTAAGAGTATAAACAATTTGATATACTGATTATTAATTAAAAATAAATAAGGGTATAATATTCTTACACGATCCAGAATTCGCATAATTACAATTAAAAATAAATGTAATGACAACCTTAATATTATGGCGTTAATTTAGAATTATTTCAAACTTACTGATCATGAAACAAAAATATTTTTTTAAAAATTGGCAAAGTTAAGGTGGTTGCGCAGTCAAATTATAGGTTTTGCCGAACTCTCTGTATTACTTTAATAAACAAAGATTTAAATTATATATCTGAATAAATAAATTGAACACTTTCTGAATTTTGTATTCCAGAAAATTAAATTTCAAATGGATCAACACCAGCCGTGAAAATATCGAAAAACAAAATGCAGTTTTCCCCATAAAATTGGTTTAAACAATAAGATTTTTTAAACAAATAAGACGTTTTCAGAAAGCTTGAAGTTGCGCTCTTTTTGCTCTAATGCCACTTTTTTGAGTTTTTATGTAGGATTGTATTAAATTACACATGAAATATTCACAAAATTGGACATGTTTAGCCACGGACATAAAAAAATTGAAGAAAAAACTAAAAAAACTGGCATTAGAACAAAGAGGGAACATCCTTAAACTTTTCAAAAATATCTTAGTTAATTCGAAAATTTCAATTCTTACTTCAATTTTAATGGGAAAACTAAACATACTTTTCACCATTTTAACGGCTAGAAGCCAACCACCTTAAGGGTAGTTTACTTGACGTATGTACATTTTAAGTATCACTGTTTTGATGGTATATTTGATAATTTGACATTTATTTAGTATTAGAGATTATGTAAACAATTATTTTCATTGTAGAATATTTGAAAACAATTATTAAAATAACTACCGACCAGTGGCAAAAAATGTTTGCTTGAAATACGATGCAATTTTTTTGCGAATTTAAAAAAATTCTTTTTGTTTCATGACTAGCACGTCGTACAGTATATAGGTACCCTTTTATTTTTGTCCTAAGTTGTGCAACATCCTGTATAAGTACGAATTTGTGAGTCAACCTGTATATGTATGTAATGTATATTTTGTTTAAAACTGCGTATAATTTTGCATATTTATTATATCGCAAAGAACAAAGCGTCAAAAATCCAAGTCCAGTCCTGATTAAAGGCCGAAACACAAATCATGTAAACTGGAATTTCAAAGCATAACATCCTTTAATATTCAAATGAAACCACTACTGCAAATTAACCCTTTGACAAACGTCCAATTTCCATCTCCGTACCCCCTAGCCCACCTCTGGCATGTAAACACTTCAACCAGCAAATTCCTTTCTTTCGCACTCCTAAAAACCCGAAAAGAGAAAGAAAAAACCGAAGTGCGATATCGCCCGCCATTAAGGGCGCGTTCCATTGACGCAGGACCGTAGTAGCAGATTTTACAACCCCCAAATTTTTATAAGTTTATAATGACCCACTTGACAATATAAAATCCCTAGAACATTTCAAGAATGTGAACATCCCGGCTTGTTACTTGCATTTGCCCATTAACATCCTATTAATATCGTAACGATTGCTAATGTCCGCCCTTAGTTACATTATCTATGTAACATCCCAATGTTAATAATTTGGTAATAATACCTGAATTATGTGTGAGTACTAGCGGACCCGGCGCGCGTTGCTACGCCTCCAACTCGAATTTAAAGAAATCTCGTTATAAGAATTTTAAGTTATTAACATATCATACATTGTGGCAATTCTAACTACGCCCATGATACCATACCAAATTTGAACCCAGTTGGTTACCGCAATTTTGTTTAAAGATGGCGGACTGATATTTTAGTATGCTCATGTCATAAGTTAGATCATAAGTTATAACTATTAAAAATTTGAACCCAGTCGGTGCAGTAAATTTTGAGTTAGCTAGCCACCATTTTGTTTCAAGATGGCGGGAATTAGATAGCCGTCGACAACAATGCAATTTGACATCGTTATAAACATCAAATAAATAAAAAAAAAACTATTTAAAAAACTTATTGTTTACTGTCTGCTTCAAAACACCTAGACCAACTGTGTTCTCAATTTTTTTTTAAAACCACGTCTGTATTAGACCGAACAAAACATAAAAAGAAATATTCAAATCGGTCAATCGTTCCCAAGTTATGGCGTGACCAGAAAAAAGACATTCATTTTTATATACAGGCTGAGTCAGCTAAGTGTTCCCTATTTCATTTTTTTGTAAAGTCTCAAGTTTTTGTGTAAAGTCCGCCAAATTTTTGCTGTAAATACAGTAGCCACTTGAGTTTTTGTTCGCAAAGTTTTATCATTATTGCTCTATTGCTTCCTAATTGGTGACTGAAATAATGATTAATTAATTAATGATTAGTCAAACGACTATTTGTAGGATTTTAAAGGACCTTAAGTGGCATCCTTATAAGATTCAAATTCTGCAGGCAATTTCTGAAGAGGATAAAGCAAACCGATTGGAATTTGCAGAAGACGAAATTGAACGAATGAATGAAAACCCTGGTCATCTGAATAACATCATGTTTTCTGATGAGGCACATTTTCATCTTGATGGTGGATTTAATAGACACAATCATCGGTATTGGTCAGATGAAAATCCCCACTGGATTGCTGAACAATCCTTGCACTCTCCTAGAACGACTGTTTGGGCTGCAATTGAAGATTTTGGATTAATTGGTCCAATTTTCACATTGAAGTGAACCACTCGTGAAGTTTTTGTCTGATCGATTTGAAATTTCGGCAGTAAAAATTCCTTTAGATAGTTTATGTTTTGCAAAAATTTCGTCACTTTTTGATAAAAATTGCCTAAGTTATAAAAAATCCAAATAGGGAATAGTTAGCTGACTCACCCTGTATATACAGATTAATCGTACAGTATTATATCTGTAAAATAAAAATGACCACTAAATCAAGCACAGACAATTTTCCCGTGTAACAAGATAATCTGCTCCTGCCCTGGTATAAAGAAGAAGACTCTATTCCCGGTGGAGCAGGGTAGGGCCAAGGGGGGGTGCTTCTCGGGCGATAAAGGACGTTTTTCCTTCTTTATGACAAGATGCAGTGATAGAGCCTGAGCCACTCTCTACTACCGAAACGCGAACTGATGATGGCGCGTCTAGATTCTGGACACTTCGGGTTTCCGCTGTTTTTCAGGCAGTTCTTTGATTGAGTGGAAATTTTCAAGTGCGGGACGAAAGCGATAACAAGGTGGTTTAAAGAAGTTTGGAGATGGAACAGATTAGGAAGAACCACGATTTTATTTTAGGAATTTCTTGTGGCTTCTACTGGTAATTGTGTATTATTCAAGAGTTTTGAGAGGCCTTATTACAACAGTGAGAGTTTTAGATAAATTAGTAACAGGGTAGTTTGCCTTTTTTAAAAGTTTTTTTTATTGAAACTACATGTTATTTGAAAGCGTACTGATAAGCCTTAATTGTTCTTAATAAAGCTGTAATTAATTTTTAAAGTTTGTGTGACGTAGATGTATAGCTGAAAATCTTCTCAAACCATGGGGCTGGAATTAAAATGTACTTATGTAAAATCAACTGTTTCTAAATGTTACAAAATATAAAATACAATTTGGTAGTTTCTTTATTACTGTAAGTAAGAATACACGTGAAACACATTATTATGATGTAGATGTATCGATACGTAAAATCACAAATAATATTGAAAGAACTATTAACTTTTTGAAAACTTTCTCATGGCAATACCTCATTTTTGAGGTCTCCTTTCAATATAATTGACTAGATTGCTAATTTGATACTATGGTAAAGTACCCTACTACCACTTTAAATATATCAGGTGTCCCAAGAAAATGGTATGCACGAAATAACTGTTTTATTAATAAAACAATCGCAATAAAATTTTGTATGGTTAAACTAGCCATAAGGAGACATCAAAATATATATTATTATATATTATGGTTAAACTGAAAATGGCATCAACTATCTTATTTCAAATGGAACACCCTATATATTTTTACATATTATAATTCTGTATCCAATGATGTATCACAAGTCTAGACTACATGCAAAATATCTCAAGAAAATGAATAAACTATCAAAGACTTAAGTATTATTTCATGAAATACAAACCAAAATAACAAATTAAAAAATTATAGAAGACATTCAAAGTGACCATCAGTTTCGTTTACACACATTCTATACCTTCTTGCACAATTGGTCATTTTTATCAACTTACCATGCCTGTTTCCAAGACAGTATGTTGATCTTACCGATTGCTAAGCAAAACAAAACGGTAAGTAAATTTAAACTGAACGGTAAGTAAATTCAAACTGAACGGTAAGTAAATTAACAGACCGGTAAGTAAATTTTATATTAATTACGAAGAAATTAATATTTGCGTATGGATAAAAAAGACCAATAGTGCAAAAAATGATATACCTAAGTATCACGAACGTTAAGGAATTACCGATATCAGACAAAAAAATATTGTTTTCCATCGGTAAGCTGTCCTTACCGTTCTTGATACTTAATATACTATTATCTATTGTTAATCATTTTTACGTATCACATGTCAATTGTTTTTTTGTTTTTCAATGTTCAATTTTGTAACCTATCTTGATTTTCTTTATTTGGACTTTTTCTTGAGATATTTTGTATGAAATCTAGAATCATTGGATTCAGAATCGTACGTAGAATTCAAATATGTAAAAATATATTAGCTATTATATTAAACTTAAACTGAAATGTGTTTCTGACTGAATTCGAATTTATAAATATAATATTCGTAGTAACGCCCATAAATACCCATAAAATGACTCTACAATTAATACCCAGTGTTCATTATCCACAAAATAATTACAGTCGACAAAAAAACAAGTTCACGTTGTTAATTAACAATTTCCCTCTCCTTAACCGCAATTAATCAGTCCATGCGCAAGTTAAAAGTGTCGTGTTAATCGGTGTCGGTCGCTAGGTGTCTCTAGTGTCGCTCTCAACCTCCCCCTCAGTCCCCCCGCCCCGCGCCGTGCCGTGCATAGCCAACTAGACGCGCTTGCCGTGAAATTAATTGTCTTGCAAGCCAATGTCGTAGTGTTTGCATTTTAATTGTGGGGGAGCTTGCAAGCTTTCCAGAGCTTACGGGGGGAGCTTAAAGGGGGCGGGGAAGAGGAATATATTCAGAGAAAATCAGTATTAATTGAATACTAATTTTCTTGATTTAAAAAAATAAATTTGGGTGAAACAGGCGTGATAGATATTTTTATAAAAATTTATATTACAAATATTCATCTAAAAATACTTATACCCAGAAATGGGTCACAACACCCAATTGAGTTTATGCAGAATTTCATGCTGAATCCCATGGTACGTCGCTCATTCCGATATCTCTGCTAGTTTCTGAGTAATAAGGTTTTCAGTTTTTTTCAGCAGGTTTTTTTTAACCCTGCTGAAATGTCAAAAACAGGAATTTCAGAGGGATGAAAAATATTTTGTTAGTTATTTTCAGGGGTGGAGAATTCAATTCTGGTTTTTGTTTTGAGCTGTCTTTAACTGTTTTTGAGTTATAGCTCGTTGATTGAATTAGCATCACAAAAAATTTATTTTATTACGATTCGCATTATCAAATTAACAACGATAAAGTTAATTCTTTTTGAACTACACTAATTTAACTAAAAGTGCGGGAAGCATCCGAGCTTTTATCTCACTAATTTAAATTTAGTTTGAACTAAAACTAGATGAACCAATTTCAACTTTGTGTTTTATAGATACTTTGTAGATTGACTTTGTATTTTTCATAAAATAATACGTACATCACGTGTCTAACTTAATTTGAGTGTGCAGTCATTAGTAAAAATAAATTATAAGCCATCAACTCACTTCTGGTTGTTAGTGGACGGTACATCACAAGTGAAATTTTAGTGCAGTTAAGTTAGGAAATCCGTCGATCATAGGCGTACGTTCTTTCGGTGTGTGGTGAGGCCATTGCAATCAAATAATAATAAATAATTCATTTAAACTAGTAGATTTGGACGTAAATTACAAATCATAGGTATGTACTGATACAAAAAATTCACACTGAAATGCAGTAGTACGTCAAAAATATATATTTTTTGAGACTGGAACCTTTTACGTTCGATTTCTCAACAATTATTGCGGTGACACATAATTATTTTAAGAGGCCCGTCTACTACCTAAAATCGAGCATAAAGTGTACTAACGTAGCGAGTGTTTTGTGGCCAGTACAAGAATGGTAAAATTGTATTTCAACAAGGATTTAATAGATAAAAAATCTGACGTGGCCGTTACAATACCTCTCGCCTTGACATTGAAGTATTATTATTTAACCTCGTATTGAACCAAATATTAAGCTTTAATTTAAATAAAATACAACAACACCGTATAACATTTGATATAATAATATAAAATAATCATACATTATATTATTTTAAAATGCATAATGGACTTATAATAATTATGTAGGTAAATAAATAATATATTTCACAAATTTAATCAGCTCTTAGTTTAATATATTATTTTATTTTATAAATACCATATTTACATAATACTATGTCCATTTAATATCTATACTATATCCAACATTTCAAAATTCTACACCACACTCTACACATGCCCTACACCACAGAGAAACCTCCTTGCCACAGACATCTGTTTATCTGTCACATTGACAATTTTGTTTTTGTTTTAAATTTTATTTCTATTTCGGGATTCACAAATCGTGGTAGGTAAAATTATATATTTAAAAAAATTATATTTCTTTATTTGTTAAAGATATAAAAACAAGTAAGATTAAATATTGTACAATGTAATTTCTTCTTTTATGTGTGGTATGTCAAATTATAACAATCGCATTATTTTATACAATTTTTGCAAAAAATGTTATAGTGCTACAAGAAAAATACCATTTCCGGTTAGTGGATTTTTACCAAAATCTTTTCAGCTCTTCATTAACACATATAAATGTATAATGCAAAATATTAGAATTTTATGTTCAGTAGAATTTGAGATAATGAACCGGGACGAAAGGCTATAGTAGGCGCACATACAGACTTTCATACATACACACAGACACACACACACACAGACATCATCGTGAAAATAGTCAAAATAGGTTCTAAAGGTGCTAAAACGTGCTTATTGACAAAAATCTCGACATCGAATTTTTTCACGATCCCTATACCTCTCTAGGCGAGAGGTAAAAATGAATCTACAGATGTGCCTCTTTAAAATTTAGATATTTTTTTTACATGAATATAAAAATTCCGAAAAATTCAAAAATAATTTCAATTTTATTTAATATTTACAAGGTTGTACCTCATGATAAAAATTATTTAAAAAAAAGGTACACCTGTAGATCCATTATTTCTCTATTAAATGTTTATAAAAACATTATCTTGAATTCAATTCAATCTGGCAGTTTACTCGCAACGAAAACACTTTTACAGTATGTCAAAATGACATTGCATAACTAAGATGCGGCAAAGTACGAGTTTCGAGCTGTTTTCAGGCAGCCCTAGTAGTGGGGAAAAGAGTGGAATGGAAAAAAGTAAAATCGTGAGTATTCTAGGATTTCGGTAAAAACGTAGACGAGCCGCTTAATAAATACATCAGATATTAAATAATAACCTAATTCGATTTCCAAACATGTGTTTGGTTGTTATGATATAATTATGTTTTAATCGTTTAGTGAAACTACTGCTAACCTTCATAAACGCAATACATTTTTAGTATCAACTTTTTTTTTTATCCAAATTCTACGACTTGTAATGAATGTTGAATATTAATTTGAGTCATATTTTGTGTAGTGACCACCCATGGATTCACTTCCTCAAACTAGAATGCTTACCTGAGTCACCACTCAGGAATAGGAAGCAACTGATACGATTTCAGAAGCTTTTGTTTGCATTGTTCGGATTTCATATCCAGCGAAATCCGCTTTGAAACTAGAACATTGCGTAACTAAATAACAACGACCCAACCCATTGTAACATAATTTCCTAATTACGCCCCTTGTGCGGCAACTTGACTCTAATTTAAACTAAATCCCACCCTGCGCTGTCCTTCGCCCGCGATCTTGAGCTTACACACAAGCGTCTTGTCTTCGTCTTGTCTTCGTCATGTCTTCGTGTTGTCTCGCGTTACAAAAGTGAAATAGTAGACGCATGTAAATTCGCGGATTACAGACCTGGCACTGTTTACTGTTAAATACTACCTGGTTTATTTTGGTGCGCTGTTTTGTGGAGCTTTGGCAGCACTTGTAGTGAGCAAATGCGAATCGTTTTCCTCGAACTGACAACTTAGTTTGATGATTATTCACTCACAACTTGTTAAGGGAGTTACCACCAGCACTTATCTTGAAAAACTTGTGTTGGAACAATATGTTGCTGTACATGCAAGCACGTTTTAATTAAGAGAATACACAATACACCTTAGTCTATTGTAATTTTGCACTCAGAGTTACTCGTTGTTACACTATGCTACAAGATGCACGGCTCAAAAATATTAATACATCTGATAATATGGTTCTATACACGGTTGAAGAATAATTAAGGAGGTACACTCGAGTGGTGGGGGGTTAGGGGCATCTCCTATACTCGCAATGTATTTCATGTCAACTTATAAAAAATAAAAATATATTTTTTTAATTGTATGTAAACCCAGTCTATTTGAATTTTTGCTAATAAAATGAGATTTAAATATCTTAATTAAGAATATTATTTATTTTTGTTATGTAAAAATTGTTTATTTTATAAGATTTCATTCGGCTAAATACCAGTGTAAACTACGGCAACGCTGTGCTGTACATGTCATTTTTCACGGTCTTATGTCAATCTGACAGATAGTAAAAATTGAAAGTGAAGAGAATTCTGCACTTGAAATTTCATTTAAATCGTTGGGTATGAATTATTTATCATTTGTGCATATTACCTTTCATTCTTGTGAAAAACTTGTGATTATAGATAGATAATGTTGTTTTTTTTCTGGTTAAATTCTAATTTTACGCTTTTCAACGTTGCCGCTTCTATATTATGTTCTCGCCAATATTCTCCAGTAGGCATAAACGTCAGTCTTTCGATTAAGAATTCTTGTAAATTACGTGGTAAATGATGCTTGTATTACTTTTATTCGGTATATGAGATAATAATGTACGTTTTAAAAAAGCAATTGTAATTTTCTGTCATTTCTGTAATGCTTTTTACGTTGATTTAAAAGTAATCCCATAAGAGGCCATGTAAAATGAAGTTTTTTAATATTTATTTTTGGATAATCTACGTGGTGAAAAATTATGAAAAAATTCAGGTAACAGTTTTACAATGTTTTGATTAATTTTGCAAAATTTCATTAAACTCTCTCATTATTTCAAGTGTCGAGTGTACCTCCTTAAGTTTACCGACTGGCCAAGTTTTTCATTGACAACCCCGGTCAGAAGTCACTTGCTGTCATTTATTACTTAGATTTAATATATTTCTGCACTACATAAACTTTATTACGCATCTGAAAGTTTAACAAAATTTGCAGCTGAAACGTATAAACTAAACTAATAAAATTAGTTAAATATGTGTTAAATAGAAAGTTGAAATTGGTTCATTTAGTTTTAGTTTTAACTTTTAACTAAAATTAAATTAAAGACAGTTATTTTATTAAACAAAAGTTGCAAAGTTGGTAGACTCAAACCATAGACCACCGGGATTATATAGCTGAGAAATTTTGGGAAATTTTTATAGCGTGTAATTTATATAATTAATTTAAGGAGGTTGGTGACCATATATTAAAATGATAATGAGAGACTGAAATTTATACAGTACCTTTATTACACTATTGAGATTCTAAAATATATTTTTTTAAATTTTCGTCTATCCGGTTTTTGAGTAATTGAATGTTGAAATAACTCTAGTTTTACATGGACTCTTTTGGCGATTCACTAAATTTTTGTTTTGCATGCTTTAAACTGTGATAAAATGATGAAAAAACCTTTAAATAAGTTCGTGAATATTTTGTTCTTTTTCTAAACATTTTTGATTAGAGAATTAGTAATTATGTCAAGCATTTTTTGATTAGTGAATTAGTAATTATTGCAAAAATCCACTTGACATGAATCGTCCATGGGATGTTTAAAAATATCTTATTCTTGTACTTTAAGCGATATTATGTAAGCCTATCCTAGCCACATCCCAAGTACGATTAAAAATTACATATTCAGTACAAACATCTCAAAGAATTACATGCATAATTGGTATATTATTACCAAATTACTAACATTGGGATGTTACATAGATAATGTTACTAAGGGCGGACATTAGCAATCGCTAGGATATTAATAGGATGTAAATGGGCAAAAATAGCAAGTAACAAGCCGGGATGTTCACATTCTTGAAATGTTTGTTTTGTCAAGTGGGAATATATCACCGCAACAGAATGAATTGCAATATCAGCCAACGTGCGTTGAGTGCATTTTGTTTTACATTATCAATTTTTTTTTCATATCCGCCTCCAAGGCTAATGTCTGCAGGAGTCCCCAACCTCCTTAATGCAACTGCGCTATTTTTAATAAATAAATTAATAATAATGAGGTAATAAATTTAAGTAAATACGAGGGGTCGTTTTTATATTCCCGGACTAGGCATGAAAACAAAAGACTAGAGCAACAAAAACAAATTATTTTTCAATATAGTTCCCCTGCTTTTGAATACAGGTATAACACCGTTTCAATAACATCTTTAGTCCAGTATAAAAATATTCATTTGGTTTTTCCGCAAAATGGCCCTCAACAGCTGCTATAAGTTCGGCATTGTCCCTAAATTTTGTTCCCCTTAGTGTTTTTTTGAGATTTGGGAACAAAAAATAGTCACTGGGTGCTAGATCTGGACTATAAGGCGGATGTTCAATTTCTTCGAAGCCACAATCAGCTACAGCAGCTTTTGAAAGTCTGGACTTGTGCACTGGTGCATTGTCGTCTTCACTTTAATAGCATCTCTAAGGCGATGCATCAGGTTTGCATAATACTCTAATTGCTAACTGCTAATTGTCGCTTCTTTAGTCTTGCATCCTCCAGTACCAAACAGTTGTTTGTTTCAACAACATCTGAAGTGATCACGTCAACAGGGCGCCCTGGACGGGGATCATCATCCAGTGATTCTCGACCATGTTTAAACAATTTCGACCACTCGCAAATAGTTGACTTAGAAGGGCAATCATCCCCGTATACAGCCAACATTTTTTCAAGAATAATTTTTGGAGGTTTTCCTTGTTTTGTAAGGAATTTTATAACAGCCCGGTATTCGATTTTATTCATTTCGATAGATATACAACGCGCGACGACACAAACTGACAGATAATAAAATTAATAATGTTGCAATAGTTTTGTAAATTGCCACATAAGTTACCAAGGCATATGTAATTAAAAAACAGCATAATGAAAAATTGCATCAAAATTCTAAACAGCCCAGTCCGGGAATATAAAAACAACCCCTCGTATGAATGCATTTCAAATAAATGACATGATTTTAAATAAACTTTCAGATATTTCGGAGCCCCCTCCTGGATACGTGTCTGATTCAAGGCCGCCTAAACTTTCCGTTCGTATATCACGCCACCACGCCCCTAGAAAGTCTTCTCTCTCTGTCACGTCGTTTCTTATTCAACTACACAGACTGCACATCTCAAAGAATAGAATTTCTCTAATTGTCGCTGTGAACTAGCGCTAGTTCCCCACACCGCCACCAGGGCGGCGGCGGGTTGCGGAACTACATGGTTTTGCTGCAGACTTAAATGTATTACCCTGAGTTAGTTACGATGTTTCAGTGTTTATTAGTCTTGAATATATTCCGGAGTAGTTACACCGAATAACTGTTGGGTTGTTTTTGGATGTAGATTAGTTCTAAATTAAATAATTTGTTATTGTGTTGGTTTATTCATTTGTTTGGGAATAATGCTTTTATAACGGCTTGGACACTTAAGCCATGTTCACGCAAGGGTATAAAATAAGAACATACCTTTAAGTGGACTCAGACGTATTAGTAAATATAGTTCAAAAATGGACTTACCTGGAAAGAAAGAAAAAATTAATATTTAAAGTACATATTAATATATGATTATTATTATTATAAAAAGATGAATATTCGACTGGAGAAGTGATGTGGATAAGAAATATTCGGGGATACAGTCAACAAATCTTTATTTCCTACAACGCCGACGTTTCGACACCACTTGTGTCTTCTTCAAGGCTCTACACACATTAAAAACAGTTGTTATACAGTCAAATAATAATAATGAAGCAGTACTTACAGTAGAAAGGTTTAGATATTATTATAATTGATGCACCTAAATATAGTTTAAATTCTGTAGATACAGAATAGTCGTCACAAATCGTCTTTTACAACCATAAATATTTTCAATGTATTTAGTTACTTATATCGGTACTTTGTCACCAAGGATAACATGTATATACATGCTTTCCCTTAAGTTATAGGTTTTAACGGTTATTCTGTGATTTTGGATTGCACAAGTAACATGCGATTTTTGCTGACGTGTTTTATTTATTATATTTGTGACGACTATTCTGTATCTACAGAATTTAAACTATATTTAGGTGCATCAATTATAATAATATCTAAACCTTTCTACTGTAAGTACTGCTTCATTATTATTATTTGACTGTATAACAACTGTTTTTAATGTGTGTAGAGCCTTGAAGAAGACACAAGTGGTGTCGAAACGTCGGCGTTGTAGGAAATAAAGATTTGTTGACTGTATCCCCGAATATTTCTTATCCACATTATTATTATAGTTATTTTTGTACTCATTACCTAGGATATGACATATTAAACACGCAATTATTGACAATGGGAAATGTCAATTTCCCAGTGTAGTCAATCAGGAAAAATGCAAACACAGGCTTTTCTAGGGTGCATGTCACTGCGTCAAATTGCCGCAATGTCAAATACCCGCTGTGTCCAATTGCCGCAATGTCAAATTGCCACTGTGCCAAAACGCATCCCCACCACTTACATACTTGTAATAACGTATGTCGAGAGACTACTGCAAATTTATTTCGACACAGAGGCAATTTTACCCAGTGGAAATCAGGCACAACAACAATATTTAGGCCCAGTTGAACAGTTACCACTTAAGTATTTTTTAAGGCTTAAGTTTTAGTTTATGGTTTAGCTGTTGCACAGTATTGGTTTTCAGTTTAAAGTGTCACTTAAATGTCAAATTACTTAAGCGGTAGATGCGGTGTCACTTAAGCCAAAGTTTAACATGTTTCTGTGATTATTATTGTTATTATTCATTTTTCATATATTTTTAAAACGAATCTTATAAATATTATTAACATTGATCACGATAAGGATGAAGATATCTTATAAATTGACATTTTCATGAGACTTCGCACCTCGCCGTTATTCAAGACAGGGACAATAATTTCAATCAATGGTAAATAATTTTATAATTGATTTCGTTTATTCAAGTAAAGAAAGTTATAATTTATGAGAAAAAAATTAGACACCAGGTAGTAATATTTCTTCATGTTTATTAGAAAATTTTATTGGTCTAATTATTATGGAAATAAATTGCAGGACAAATGTTTTCTTTTCTAATTTATTGTAATCCAATCTTACAATGTATATTAAAATAAATCAATTTGTATTGTCTCTTGCAGGTTTTTGTTATATTTTCGAACTTTTTTCTTAAACAATCTGTTCTACTGTTACCAGTATAGATTTCACTATTGAATTGAGTGATTGAATTTATGGTGCACTGTTTTTCAAATAGTAGTTTTGTTCTTCCATAATAACGTGTTCGATTTTTTTCATTCTACAATTCTATGTTTAGATTTTCTTACATTTAGTAAAAATGGTACATCACTTCATCCTTTATGAAATTCGAAGCGCTTTTTATTTTAATACTTTCTGAATTGTCCACGTTTAAAGTTTATATTCAATAATTACACGAAACACTGTTTTAAAATTCATTTGAATTATGACAGTTGGTCATATTTTGTTTGTTTTTATGTCAAATTAGGTGACAAATTAGTTATAAACTGATATTCATGTATTTTCTTATTGAGAACTGTACAACACGTACGGCTTAAGTATTTCGTTTAAGTGACAGTTTAAGGATTAACTAAACTTTTACTTAAGTGGTAACTGTGCAACTGGCCCTTAGACATACTGGCAATCGGGCATAGGTTTTGGTATTTACTACACTAACTAAGCTAACAAAACCGTACTAGAGCCCCACAAACTCGGTTTTGGTATTTACTACACTAACAAAGCTAACAAAACCGTACTAGAGCCCCACAAACTCGGTTTTGGTATTTACTACACTAACAAAGCTAACAAAACCGTACTAGAGCCCCACAAACTCGGTTTTGGTATTTACTACACTAACAAAGCTAACAAAACCGTACCAGAGCCCCCCAAACTCGGTTTTGGTATTTACTACACTAACAAAGCTAACAAAACCGTACTAGAGCCCCACAAACTCGGTTTTGGTACGTCAAATCTACTGTTGTGCCTGATTTCCACTGGGTCAAATTGCCTCTGTGTCGAAATAAATTTGCAGTAGTCTCTCGACATACGTTATTACAAGTATGTAAGTGGTGGGGATGCGTTTTGGCACAGTGGCAATTTGACATTGCGACAATTGACTCCACAAGTTGTGACGTCACGACCGCCATGTTATTGTAGTAGGTTACGGTTTACGTTCCAAACAAACCATTACAAGCGTGATGCAGAGCATAAGTAAGTATGAAAATATCATATTTATTTACAAAATTCAGTTTATTTTGAAGTTTAGTAAATATTTAAATTAATAGGAAAGTGTAACCTATCAACAAACTTTACTTTAGTGTTAATTTGACAGATATTGCTTAAATACGAGAAATTTGATTAATACAAGTTGAACATATCTGTATTAAAACATTAATGTACTTACCTTACACAATAAATAGCATTAATAAAGAAATAAATGACTTGCAAACTGAGCTACACTTAAAATAACACGTTCAGCTGCGTTTATTTGGAACGCAAACCAAACCGTAACCATAGTAACCTGGTGGTCATGACGTCACACTTGCAGAGTCAATAGACTTGTTTAGTGGGTACGTCACACTGGTTCCAAACAACGTTCGTTGCTAAGACCGTTGTTATGCAAGTCGGTAAAACAGGCTGGTTTGACGTTTGCCGTTTGACAATAACTGCGTCTTTAAATTTATTTTGAGATTTAATTGTTTTAAAGTGGCTTAAAAACACGTAATAAAGTTTAGTTCCGTAATAAATTATTTTATAAACGATTTTTGATTGTCAAACCAAACTGTTTTATAGACTAGCATAGCAACTACCTTAGCAACGAGTGGCCATTTTCTTGTTTGGAACCAGAAAAGACGTCACACTAAACAAGTCTATTGGACACAGTAGGAATTTGACATTACGGCAATTTGACGCAGTGGCGTGTTCCTCTTTTCTACACATTTCAGAGTAAAATCATCTTAAAAATAATAAAATTGTACTTATACATTTATGTTTATAAATCTAGATATGGCGGAGGGTTGTGTGCTGGCCGCATCAGATTTTTATTTTATATTTTATAATTTAAATAAAGTCTTTAAATTTTAAATAGTCCTATTTCTGACAATTTTCGAGATCCGCCCCTGATATCTGCTAAGTTAAATACAAAATTAACTAGAGACAATGTTTCTAGTTACTTTGACCTACATCTCCATTAGTTCCTAGAATTTTCATTTGATATTCAGTTATGAAATATATACAGAGTACCAATCATGTTATTACTCAAATGTGTAATTCACTGGGCAAATACAAATACAAAATATAGATAGATTATTGATATTTAATTATACATATCCATAACAATAACATGAAAGTGAACTTTGACTATGGAATGCATTATTAATTTGTAATTTAATTCTGAAACATAAATTCATGCATTTAGAATAACTGGAGATTAGCAACCTTTAAATTGGATTAGCAATAAATTATTTTATACAGGGTGTTATTATACTTCGCGAAAGAATTTAAAATATACGATAAAGGTATAGAATGAATTTGAAGAAGAAATATAAAAAATTTGACGTGGACATCACATGACTTCCTTGTACGCCTTAAACTGTTCATACTTTTCTTAATAACTAAAATGTAGAATAATATAAAAAAATTTGACGTGGCCACCACAAGACCTCCCGCCATATACCTACTTTATTCTTTTAACTTGTTATAAAAATATATTAATATATAAGTACTACTACTACTGCTACTATACTCACAAATATATTTTAGTCATTTTATTTAAACTGCAGAAGAAGATATAAAGCAAATTTTACTATTGTTACTGTCAATGTCATGATCATTTAAATTTTACGTAGTAACAAATGTTAATCGATCATGGACTACAAGATACCGAAATACTAAATTATAAATATATACTTTAATTATTCTTAAATGATACCAGATACAAAAATATTTATAAAATACCGATTGTAGTTAATAATCACATAATTTTTCATTTAAAATAAAAAATTCCGGTTTGTAGATTGAAACAAAAAATAGGAGGTGCACAACTAGATGCTATAACAGTCCTAAATACAAAATTTCAACTTTCTACGTCTAACCGTATTTGAGTTATGCGACACACATACGTCCGTCCGTACGTACAGACGTCACGACGAAACTAGTCATAATGGATTCAGAAAAGGTCAAAACGGATATTTCCATCAAAATTTGAAAACCGAAATTTTTCGCGATTACAATACTTCCTTATTACTCCGTACAAGGAAGTAAAAAGTTTATAGTATATTGCGTTATAAGGGCAGATATAGGTATATTATATCCCGTAGATTTCTGATGCACGAACGAGCGAAGGGAGCGAGGGCAGCAAAGGCTGAGGGATGTAATATGCCGTTAGATTCCCGTAGGGCACAAGATATTTTTCCGCAAGCATGAGAAGCACGTATTAAATAGAAAGAGTTAATTTTGTGATGTACACTACAATTCTATGAGAGTGTCGCTTTCCTGTTCACAACTCAGAAACCAAAACCATGCGACATGTACTTTAAAAATCTGTTGTGGCCAGCACACGACCTCTCGCTTTAACACTGTAATTTATGTGAATTTGATTTTAGTTAGGCTTTCTTAAATTATAATTTTGCAATAAATTTACAAACTTTTTGAAAATAATTTTATAGTTCTTAGTTCTTTAATTAGCTCTTTATAGATAAAAATTTAACTTTATTATTACCTTATTACATTATGTTCAGTTGTTAATAATATTTACATTTCTTTTAAAATGGTGCCACAAACATTTCAGAAATTGTGTATACGTCTGTTCATCTGTCACATTGACATATTCATTTTTGTTTTCAATTTTTTTTCCTATATTATAATTTACAAATCGTGGTAGGTAAAATTACAAATTTTTGAAAATTAATTTTCCTTTATTGGTCAGAGATATAGAAACGATGTTAAATAAATATTGTAAAAGATAATTTGTTCTTTCAAATGTCGAATGACAAATTGTAACTATCGCAGTATTTCCTATATTTTTTGCAAAAAATGTTAAAACTCTTCAAGAAAATACCATTTCCGGTTGACAGATTTTTACCAAAATCTTATCAGCTCTTCATTAACATATATAAATGTATATTGCAAAATATTAGAATTTTATGTTCAGTAGAATTTGAGATAATGAATCAGAACGAAAGACTATAGTAGGCGCACATACAGACACACACACACACACACACACACACACACACACACACACACACACACACACACACACACACACACACACACACACACACACACACAGAGACATCATCGTGAAAATAGTCAAAATAGGTTCTAAAGGTGCTAAAACGTGCTTATTGACAAAAATCTCGACATCGAATTTTTTCACGATCCCTATACCTCTCTAGGCGAGAGGTAAAAATAGGTAATAACAAAAACTTCTGACAATAATACAAAACATTTTTAATAAATACTGTTTTGGTAACTTATAGTAGGTATGGATAAAAAATCATTCTTTTGTAATGTTGATTTGTTCATTAAATTAATTGGCAACAATAAAGTGCTGTTATAAACATCATTCCAAAGGATTACATAATAATAATTGTGTGTACAGTTGTGTAAGTTACACATATCCACCATAATTGATAAATTAAGATAACATAAGAGATAACTTTATTCCTTTGTTCTAGTATGATAAGTAATATCCTGAATCAGCATTTATGCAAGCTGTGAAGGAAGATAGTTATAGTTAGTTAAGTTAGTTCATAAGTCATCGTCATATTGTAAAGACCTATATTATTATATTGTCAAATAAATAACTTTTTAAAAATAAGATAATTAAACTTATTTACATAAGTTGTACGTATCTTTTTGACACAACCTCAAATTGTCAAATATCAAGTGTCTAATTTTAGTGTTAAAAATAATTTTTATAATAAATTTATTTTAAACTAATTTAATTTAATTTATTTTAAACTAATTTGAAGTTATATTCGTATTTACTTCAACTTAATACCATAATAACACATATTAATTATTTATACAGTATACAGGGTGTTTCATAACTTCAGGTACATACGTTAAGGGTATATGTTGTTTGGTATACTGATTACGAATCAAAAAGAATTTTATTTTAAATCTCAAAATTAATTTCCATGTTTCCCAGTCAAAAAATTTTCGTTGCCACTACCACTGGGTGAAGTAATTATTGTTTCATTAAGATTAATTAAATTTTGTTTGTTTATTTTACTAGTATTATGTAATTTAAGATGTTGATATTTCTATTGTGTGTGTTTAATAGGAAAACGAATCCAATGCAGCACTACAAAAAATATGAAAGTAAACTACCCTTAATTTTTCGAATTTAAAAAAATTCTTTTTGATTCATAATCAGCATATCAAACAAGTTATGAAACACCCTGTATTAATATTGAAATCAAGTTATTTTGGTTCTAATTCTATCGGTAGATATGTCACGTCATACACATGAACGGTAAAAACCCGCTAATTTTCATTACGTCTCGCGTTTCATATTTACCCGCAATTGTTAACCTCAAATATGGTAAACAATCTGTTAATTACATGCATGAATACGGAAAAAGTACTTTTTTCACGACATGCGGAGAAACACAATTTTCTTCTCGCGAAATAGTGAGGAAAGTAGGTTTTCCCTCTCTAGAGAGGAAAGTAAGCAGTGTTGCCAACTTTAAATTTAAGTTAATTTATTATTTTATTTCAAATTCTGATTTTATAGTGATATACCTACTGTAAACAATTCTTTAACAATTATTACATTTTATACTTCATTTTTCTACAATAGACCATATCAATTATTATAGCGCCTCTTCCGGCTGACTTGCGATGTAAAAAAGTGATGCCAGAGATGCCAACAATTTCTTATTTTTCTAAATAAGTTGGCAATGATCAGCCTTTTCGGTGTTAAAAATTTTAATTTTTACCTCTCGCCTAGAGAGGTATAGGGATCGTGAAAAAATTCGATGTCGAGATTTTTGTTAATTAGCACGTTTTAGCACCTTTAGAACCTATTTTGACTATTTTCACGATGATGTCTGTGTGTGTGTTTGTGTGTGTGTGTGTGTGTATGAAAGTCTGTATGTACGCCTACTATAGCCTTTCGTCCCGGTTCATTATCTCAAATTCTACTGAACATAAAATTCTAATATTTTGCATTATACATTTATATATGTTAATGAAGAGCTGAAAAGATTTTGGTAAAAATCCACCAACCGGAAATGGTACTTTTCTTGTAGCACTATAACATTTTTTGCAAAAATTGTATAAAATAATGCGATTGTTACAATTTGACATACCACACATGAAAGAAAAAATTACATTGTACAATATTTAATCTTACTTGTTTCTATATCTTTAACCAATAAAGAAATATAATTTTTTTAAATATATAATTTTATCTACCACGATTTGTGAATCCCGAAATAGAAATAAAATTTAAAACAAAAATAAAATTGTCAATGTGACAGATAAACAGATGTCTGTGGCAAGGAGGTTTCTCTGTGGTGTAGGACATGTGTAGAGTGTGGTGTAGAATTTTGAAATGTTGGATATAGTATAGATATTAACTGGGCAGAGTATTATGTAAATATGGTATTTATAAAATAAAATAATATATTAAACTAAGAGCTGATTAGATTTGTGAAATATATAATTTATTACCTAATTAAAGCTTAATATTTGGTTAAATACGAAGTTAAATAATAATACTTCAATGTCAAGGCGAGAGGTATTGTAACGGCCACGTCAGATTTTTTAATTATAAAACATGATTTGAAACATAATATTTGTAACTAAGCATATTGATATAAATTATATGACACTACTTCAACAGAAAAACACACTTTTAAGTTATCTATCACTCGAGATGTTGGGATCCCGCTAAAAAAATTCAAATTTTTATAGTTATTTTCACATAATAAACTAATGATCATTTATATTAAATAGGAACAGAATTCGATACTTCGTTATTAAATATAACTGATATTAAAAAACGGCCATGTGATTCTGTCTGCATGAATTACTATATTAGTTTAAAAATTCACTTTTTCCCATAAGGAAACATTAGTTCCATTTCGGTAGTACTCACAGCATTGTGATTGGTGATTACTGAGCATGCGCATTGAATAATTAATATGGTCTATACAACTTAAATTTAATTTGACATATTGGCTGCAGTCAAACATTTCGTTGTTTTTAAACGTCATTCTGACAGAGATGGCAGTTATAACCTAACTTCTAGTTATGTGTTTCTTCTACTTTTACAATATTTTTAAATATGTCGTGAAAAAAATGTTGTGTCTAACACGAGAGGAAAGCTCTTTTCCACTCTCGCTCAATTGCCTCACTCGCTTCGCTCGTGACACAAACTTCAAGCTCGAGTGGGAAAAAAGCGCTTTCCTCTCTAGTTGGACAAATAACTATTTTCTACTCTTGCTGTTAAAGTTTTATTTTGTCCACCCTTGCGGTTAAAGTAGCACTTTACATCAGCTATAGAAAAAATTATTTTTAGTACTCAGTACAAAACCATATGTACTCGAAATTATGATATACAAACATAAGTCATTCAAATGTTTAAATATTTAAAATCTATTGTTGAACCAGTTTCTAAAACCATTCCCTGCCCAAAAGCGTTTCTCCCATACCTCGCCGCACGTTTTGCAGGTAAATTCGAATATAATTTAGTACAATAGTCATCTGGAATACTAAACAGCATTCGACTTCGCATACAACACAAAACATCCCGCGCTGTAATACACAAAGGTAATGTGTAGTGTCGTTCAGCCCTGGTAGAAACGTAAATAAAACATCTCGCATTATAGACATTGTTTCTTTGCTATTATCTAATAAACTAACATGCAATGTATGTGTGTGGTGCTCAACATGTGAGGTTAGTTTTTAACGCTGGAAACACGTATCATGTACGGAGTGCGTATTGTTGAAAACTATCATTAAATTGAATGTGTGTACAATGGATACATGCTTGTTCTGTGCATTTGCTTTCGAATAATTATTTAGGGATGTTGAATCGAAGAGTATACTTGTACTTGTAATAATAGAAATTATGTACGCCTGCCTAACCCAAGTTTAATATGTAAGAAATAATTATTTACATAAGTGAGATAGGTTTTATTTTACGACGCGAAGCGGAGTGCTAAAGAAATAATATCATAAGTATGTTATGTCGATTATTTTTCTGGTAGTATTACGAATGTTCCTTGTGCTTGGATATGAATATTACGAGTGCGTATTTCTATACAAGAGAAAAATATGGAAATCGAACGGAACTCGGATGGGAATTTCTAATTAAGGTAGTAAATCCATGGGTGGTCACAACCCAAAATATGACTTAAATTAATATACAGCATTCATTACAAGTCGTAGAATTTGGATAAAAATTAAAATTGATAGGTAACCGTTTAAATAACAAAGATAATTGAATTTAAAGTTGACACAAAAACGCGCTAAAATGCATTGCGTATATGGAGGTTACCAGTTGATTTACTAAACGATTAGAAAATATTATATCATAACAACTCAACACATGTTTGGAAAACGAATATGTTATTCTTTGATATTCAAGATATTTATTTAAAAAATAAAAATTATGAGTCACCGTAATAATTGTTGAAAAATCGCATGTAAAAGGTTCCAGTCTCAAGAAAAAATACGTTTTTGACGTCATACTACTGCATTTCAGTGTAAACTTAAATTTCAATTATCTCTTTTATTTAATTGGATACCTATGATTTGTAATTTACATCCAATTTTTAATGATTTATTTCTGATTATTTGACTGCTTTGGCCTCACCTCACACCGAAATCACGCACGCTTATGACCGACGGATTTTCTACCTTTACATTATGTCCTGTTCACACGAGGAAAGTTTTCACTAAAAAGTTTCTTTAAAGTAAAACAAGTGCTGGAGCTGTCATAAAGAAAATCTGTCAATACAGAGAAAGTAATTAAGATCACTAGCTTTAATATATTTTTTCTACAAACACTATTAAAAATTAAACTTTTAACAAGGCCTACTGCTGTTAAAAATGCAATATTATAAGACGCCGTGTTAAAAGTGAACTGTCAATCACTTTTAACGTGAGTTGAAAGTAAACTGCCAATCACTTTTAACGCACGTTAAAAGTAAATTTCATCTCTTAATAAACAACTCTCAATTTTTATTGAATTCATAGACTACGTGTTTCATTATATTACTATATAAATATCTTTTGTTACTGAACTGTCAAAAATAATTAAATAAATTATTTCTTATATTAAAATATAAAACGATGTTTGTAGAAAAAATAGTGTATGATATACGTGTTAAAAGTGCTTTTATTTTGTTCGAAGGGTTACGCCACTCCGCTTCGCGTCGTGTCCTAAACTTCCCGTCTCACAAAATAAAATGTCACTTTTAAGTTTTAACACTTATATCATAAATAACTATTATATATGACAGCTCGTAGCATTTGTTTTACTTTCAAGAATCTTTTTAGTAAAAACTTTCCTCGTGTGAACAGGGCATTATACCGGGTGTATAATATTTGCAAGCACGATGTACAAGAGTGTATAATATACTACTTAACTACGACTAATTGCATTCAAGAGATTATTCATTGAATCAGATCCAGTTTTAAATTAAAATGACAAATATAAATTTTTGACAATTAATCTTTGCAATCTTCAAAAAATACCACTTCCGGTGAAGTGTACCAAAATCTAATGATCTCTTCCAATTCGTATACAAATGTAAAATATCAAATATCAAAATTTTTGGATAATTCGTATTTGAGTTTTCGACCTCCAGAAATTGGCCTGACCATTGTATGAATTTTTCAATAAAACAATACTTTGTCATAACTCATGTAAAATTTAATTTGAGTAATATATCCAGAATCGTACATTCTGATTCTATAGTGTTCGAAAAGGTTTAAAAATTATTTTCTGAAATTAGTAGGTACAAGTTTACGTTAAATATTACTCGTATATAATACGTCTTGAGTGCAATAGAATCAGAATTCACGATTCTGGCTATATTGCTCAAAATAAAAATCTGAAATTTTACATTAGTAATGACAAAGCATTGTTGAATTGAATAATTATTCAAACTATATCCGACAACAATTAGAGATAAAAGGAATTAAACACTAGAATTTCGTGAGGATCTCATGAATAAACTATAAAAGTTATCATTGAGTTTAAAGACAAAATGAGTAGAACATAGATGTAAAAAGTGCGGAAAAACAATAAAACTATAATTTTATCAACAGAATTGCCATAAATTATATCTAAACTTGTACAATTTTCGCCGATTTTCGCATAATTATTAAAGCCAAACTAATAACATTAATTAAAGATTTTGAAAATTCCGCACTTTTAGTATGCTTCCTACACACAAAAATTCAACATCATACGTATAACAGTATTAGATTGAGATCATCACAAAAATTACTAATTTCAATGCGTATTATTTCCATACAATAGGCACTTAATGTATAAAATTCATACAATCACAGGCTCAAATATAATATAGTGTTCGAAAAGGTCTAAACCGTTGTGCTACATATTTACCATTCTATTTTTACCACTCCAACTTTTACCACAGCATTTTTACCACCATTCTTTTTTACCGCTATTCTGTTTTACCGTTAACTCATTTTTTAACACTCAATTTTTACCACTTCAACTTTTACCTTTGCATTTGTACCACTATACATTTTACCGCTATTTTGTTTTATCACTAATACATTTTTACCACTCCGTTTTTACCATTACAACTTTTACCACCATACTTTTTTACCGCTATTCCGTTTTACCATTAATAGTTTGTGGGGCTATAGTACGGTTTTGTTAGTGTAGTAAATACCAAAATCGAGTTTCTGGGGCTCTAGTACGGTTTTGTTAGCTTTGTTAGTGTAGCAAATACCAAAACAGAGTTTATGGGGCTCTAGTACGGTTTTGTTAGCTTTGTTAGTGTAGTAAACACCAAAACCGAGTTTCTGGGGCTCTAGTACGGTTTTGTTAGCTTTGTTAGTGTAGTAAAAACAAAAACCGAGTTTGTGGGGCTCTAGTACGGTTTTGTTAGCTTTGTTAGTGTAGTAAAAACAAAAACCGAGTTTGTGGGGCTCTAGTACGGTTTTGTTAGCTTTGTTAGTGTAGTAAATACCAAAACCGAGTTTGTGGGGCTCTAGTACGGTTTTGTTAGCTTTGTTAGTGTAGTAAACACCAAAACCGAGTTTCTGGGGCTCTAGTACGGTTTTGTTAGCTTTGTTAGTGTAGTAAAAACAAAAACCGAGTTTGTGGGGCTCTAGTACGGTTTTGTTAGCTTTGTTAGTGTAGTAAATACCAAAACCGAGTTTGTGGGGTTTTAGTACGGTTTTGTTAGCTTTGTTAAAAAAGAAATGGTGGTAAAATGGATTGGTAAAAAAACACGTTGGTAAATATGTTGGTGGTAAAAAGAATTAGTGGTAAAAATAGGGACGGTGGTAAAAATGGATTGGTAAAAGAATACGTTGGTAAATACGTTGGTGGTAAAAAAGAATTTGTGGTAAAAAGAGACGGTGGTAAAAAATGGATTGGTAAAAGTATAATGTTGGTAAAAAATGGATTGGTGAAAGAATTACGGTGGTAAAAAAGGGACGGTGGCAAATAGGGATTGGTAAATATGGGGGCAAATCGTTTAGACATTATTTGCTGAAATTAGTACAAGTTAACGTTAAATATTATACAAGATTAATTCTTTCTGCTGACGAAAATGTATAATTTGCTACAATATCTCCTCTCCACTGATGTAGAACCACTGTAACGAGCAAAGCGTTGAAGCGTTCACCACTGAATGCTGTGAATGATAAAACTAAGTTCCGTTGTAAGAATGAACGCTCCAGAATGGAATCGAAATGTAAATATCGAAACTCAACGTGAAACCCCCTAAGATGTGCTTCTCGGCATGCGGGACTTTTTTACTCGCAATGCATCATGGAAATGGTGTTACTTACGCTAGACGCTTTACAGGGTTTTCGTCTTATTTCGGAAATGGAACTGCATTCGACAAGGAAATATTATTACCAACTGTATAGCTGACAAATCAGGTACACAAGTGCACACAATATTTACTGTTCACTATTTTATACAAACTGTTGAGTGACCCATCCAAATTTCAATGCAGTTTATACCCCGATATGTCCTGAATAATCAGTAAAAATTTTGTGCTGAAATCTTCTTCTGTTCAGAAGTTACAGCTGTTTAAACAATTTCAGCAGGAATATTTCTACCGGCCGCCATTTTGTAACCACGCAAAAGTTTTAAATTATTTTTTCAGGATATAAGGTAACTTTTGATGAGGAATTCAAAGCCGCAATCAGATTTTCAAAATATTTTATAGTTTTTGAGTTATGAGTAATTTTAAAATTCAGCAGGAATAATTTTTTTTTAATCCTGCATAATGTGGTTTAATTTTTATTTAAAATATAGATGAAAAAGGTAGGATTTTATTTTGGATATATTTTTTAAATAATAAGTACTATACCTAGATGATATAATACGCATAAGCAATTTTTTTTGAATAAATATTTTTGAAGAAGAAATTAATGAAAATTGAATATTTAATGTGACGTACAAATCTCCTATATGCAATAATGACGTCACAGAAAAAAATATTTTTCAACTAACTATAAATTATTTTCACTTATAATAATTAATTAATTACGTTGTTGGAATGCACGATACAAAATTTCCTGGATATGAATTAATGCACGAGTGCATATTCGGTAAGAAAATCGTAATGACACCGCCGCTCTATTTTTGAATCCTTTTTACAATAGAAACTTGAAATATTTACTAAATTTGTATTTAACATTAATAAATATGTATTATTTACCTTAGTAATTGCTTATTTACACTCAAAATGACAATTTAACAAATTTTCAATTTAATGTCAAACTGACATATGAAGGTAAAGTTTCCGATTATTAATTTCAGTTAAGTTCCTCAAGCTACTAGCAAAAAATTTCCTCAGAATTTTTACATAACCATGGTTACTATTATTGTAATAAATTCTTTCATTGGCTATTATTTGTGTCATGCGATTTTCAAATAAAATTTCATTTTTACCTATATGTTCCACCTAACACTAGGTACTGTCCGTGCAGCTAGAGTTGGTCTGCGGTAAGGGAGAGAAAGAATGTGCCTATGTTCACAAAGCTGAGTCAAAGTTCGCCAACTTATAACACGCCTGGACGCAACTGAGTCATGAGAAAAACCAAGGTGGACGACTTCATTATACACTATTGCCAGGTAGCGAAGCGATTTCTGTCAAAAAATTGCTGATAATCGAAATCCGTTCAATTAATATTTACCAATTTAATAGCTACTAATATAACAAGAATATTGTGTGATTTATAATACCGAGGATGTTGCAAAGCGACAAGGTGAAACCGAGTCTCTTTTTAACATCCAAGGGGGCTTAAATCGCATATATTCGCGGTATATTTAAAGCTTAATCGTATCATCAACGACAGCAATGTTAAAACAAATCAACAATTTTATCTGTCAATTAGTTGACAGTTCGTATATTATGGCAGGTTTTGATGTTATTGGTTGTATCTAACGTATTAGGTTCGTAACTAAATAATTATAAGTATCTAAGGTATTATAAGTAATTAATGTATTATATTTTTTATAATAAATTATCAATAAATGTTGCATATTAAAAAGTAATAACAGTTGATGATACGACTAAATTTTTTATTTCAAGTACTGTACCTACTTAGCATTTTCTGTACCAAAATATTTCAAATAATAAATAAATTGATGAATGTGTAGAAAAATGTGTCTCTTATATTAAAATGTAAATTCTAACAATAAAAGAAAATAATATATAT
Organism: Agonum fuliginosum; assembly: GCA_947534325.1. Taxonomy (NCBI): domain Eukaryota; kingdom Metazoa; phylum Arthropoda; class Insecta; order Coleoptera; family Carabidae; genus Agonum; species Agonum fuliginosum. The sequence continues at coordinate 2,390,445 of OX384045.1, read as the reverse complement.
GTACGCATGCAATAATGCTGTATGGAAATTTGAATTTGAATATATTATCCTTGAAAATAAAGAACGCAGAAGAAAAAGTAGAAATCTTAACAATTCCTGTTGAAATCCATCGAAAGAAAAACAAACAAAAAATAAATTCTTCGTTTCAAGTGTTCAAATTGCCATTAGATTTTTTACATCGAGCAAAGAGAAAAAGAGCGTTTAAGTCTTTCTTCCAATAACATCTCAAACAAAATGGCCGCCGTATTTATTCAGAATAATGAATACGCTTTATTTGAGCAACTGCCACGCTTCGTAAATAATAAATTTCTTCAACAAACAGGGGCAAGGATACTGAACGAAGTGTACAGTGACGCCAAGATCGAATGAATAAATTATGCCCGGAGTACCAAGCTAAACAGGCTGGAGACGCGTTGCCATGGAGATGCAACTTAAATGTTCGATTTTGCGATGCGCGATTTTTTATGTGTTCTCTTCGAATTAATTACTTGGAAAACTGACTGGTTTTGAAAGGCAACAAAGTATATTTTGATTTATAATAAAGTCTTCGGGGGAATATCTAAAGGTTTGTAATTTATTACCAGGGGTGGACTTTATCGACGACGTTTTGACACATTACTTTTAAAATATCGTCATTTTCAAAATACTCCATTTTCACTGAAAATTGTATTTATTGACAACATCAAATTAAAAATTGAGTCACCAATTTACCAATATTGTATGTAAGCTTTTTAAGAGTTTTAAAAATGCATTTTTGAGTCAATTACATTTATATTATATATTTATATACTACATTCAAAGGCGCATTAAACTACATAAATAATGACTTTTTTATTACTTCCTTTCTTATTTTAAATGGAACACCCAATATATTTTTTTAGATTTTGATTCTACATAAAATTCTGAATACAACCATTATTAAGCTACTTTTTTGTTGTGGATTTCTAAGTAAAATAATAAATAATATATATTTATACACCAAGTGAGATACATGAATGTTTATTCAAGAGAAGAAAGTTTAGCCCCCGAGCCCGAAGGGCGAGTGGGATAATTTCTTCGAGTGAATAAACATTCGTATCTCACGTGGTTCATACAATATTTTATTTAATTTTGACGAAATTATTGCAAATTTATGAATTATAAATTTATTTTGACAATAACAAAAAAGAAAATCAAAGTAGTTTTCAGTGGCAAGTTGTCATTGTTTTTATGCATTTTTGACGAAATAATGACATCAGTGATTTAAAAATGTGTTGAGTGATTTACGAAGTTTTAATTCACTTGTGAATAAACATTTATTTAAAGTTGTTGCTATGGAGTTAATAATAGCAGTTTAAAACGTCAAAATTGAATAAAATAATTAAATTAAAAGAAGTTTTAATTTGTTTTCTATCATTTATTTCATAGCTAACTCAAAATGATTCGATTTGTTTCTGTAATATTTTAATTATTATTTTACTTAGAAATCTATAACGAAAAATGTAGCTTATTATACAATTTTATAAATAGAATCAAAATCTTAAAAATATACGGGGTGTTCAATTTAAAATAATGAAGTTGATGTCACTTCCGGAAAAACAGGAAGTAGGTATTAAAAATTTATTATTTATGTAGTTTTATAAACCTATAATATAAATGTAATTGACTTAAAAATACAATTTTTTTGGGAATGCGCCTGTTTCAGGAAACTTCCGGTATATGGAGTTTTAAAATGCTAGATCTATATAAAAATAATGAACAAAATGCAGGCTATATAGTAGAAGTCAGGAATCAAACGAGGTACGTCATAAAAAATGGCCAATAAGTCGTCATCAACAAATATATTTTTTTTGATCGTCTTAACCGAGGCAGTATCAGCGCGAAAGCTCTCTGCATGTGATGGCATACGAACCCGGAGTTCCGTGGTTCAAGTCTCTCAGCCGGCAGTGTGTGATTGTCGTTAAATTGTAAAGCATCTTGCAATTAAATCGCACTCGGATGCTTCAAGCTGACCACTTGATCGTCTTAATCGAGGCAGTAGCTGCGCGGGTTTAAGCACAGCTCTCTGCTGTGATGACGTACGAACCCGGAGTTCCGTGATTCGAGTCTCTCAGCCGGAAGTGTGTGATTGTCGTTAAATTGTAAAACATCTTGCAATTAAATCGCACTCGGATGATTCAAGCTGGCCACTAGATCGTCTTAACCGAGGCAGTAGCTGCGCGGGTTTAAGCACAGCTGTGCATGTGATGACGTACGAACCCGGAGTTCCGTGGTTCAAGTCTCTCGGTCGGTAGTGTGTGATTGTCGTTAAATTGAAAAACATCTTACAAATAAAAAAGCTGACAACTTGATCGTCTTAAATGTAGTCCTGGTTATACAAGAATCCGTCGCACGGATTGAGGTTTTGACTGTCCCAGAAAGTGGTTGGATTCCACTATAACAACATCCACCATTCTGTAATTGGGAGTTAATCCTGTTGAATGGTTACCAAGAAAAAAGTTTGTCTCCTCCGCCACTGTTCCCAGTATTGCAGAAGAAAATTCCCCTAGAATTTATAGCTCAATATTGCACAACAATTCGCCGCCGAAACTCTTCGAAGAATCGGGAAAATAAAACTGTTTGTATGAATTTCTTGTGGCAGTAAAACCCGTTTTGCACGTTCAAGAAGGACGTGATCTCGAAGGATTGGGTATTGGATGTTTTTGCCACTAGGGAGAAGTCGTTTTAAATAATTGGATGATAAAGATGAGTTATACCCGTCGATGTGTGTTGGAATATTTAGTTGTATTATGATATTTTGTCTTATGAACTGTCCGTGCAGCCGATGTTGGCCGGAGCACAAAGGGAGAGGAAGCTTGTGCCATGTTTTATAAAGCTGAGTCAAAGTTCGCCAACTTATTTCTCGCCTGAACGCAATTGAGTCAAATTGCTGTCAGGTGACAAGGTTGAGATGTCAAACAGAAATTTATTCGGAGGAAATAAAATACTCGAGTGTAATTCAACGAGATAATTTAACGACTCCTTTGGTTCTTCTTCACAAATATTCTCAAAATCGAATAATTTCTTTGACAAATATTAGAAATATGAAGCAAATGACATTTTAGTGTTTTATTTATTGTTTGGGTGCTAAGAAAATAGTGAATAAGGTTAAGTTACCTTCTTTTATCCGCTGTCGAAGCGATAAAATTGTGTTTTGTTTATGGCTTACTTTATACAGGAGTGGAATTATCACTTATAATACCACATGTGTATTATAATTATTTCCAGAAAATTTGATGAGTGCTTTTAAAGTATTGTACCTATATGAATTTTTAGCATGTATATACAGTTGGGTCATAATCGGGTCATAAGTTACTAACCATTGTATTTTTGTTATAATTTTTTTATTTTTATTGACAATAAATAATTTTGATTACAAAAGAAAGTTTTAATCATGAAGAGTTTAAAAAAAATTAAATTTTAAAAATAATATCATTTAAATGCCTGCCATCAGCCTCTTCGCAAGCTGCTGCTCTTTGCCGTATCTGGTTGCACATTTTAACAAAAACAAATTTTTATATGGTAGATAAGGGATAAAACTTCGTTCTATTAGTGCAATTTTTTTTCAGCACGTTCAACGGGTGAAATTACTTACTTTTAACCGCTTGCAGGAGTTTAGAAGCACCTACAGATTTTTCTTTATATTTCGCAGAACACTTGAATCATGTAGTTTAAAGTTTAATCTACGTTGGGGTAGTGTTATTTTTTAGAAAAAACTTTCTGATTTCGAGAAAATTAGAGGTAAAAAAATGTGAATTTTTGTAGTTTTCTTTATTTTATAAACTAAAACTTCGGTACAAAACAGAAAAAATGGCACTAATAGAACAAAGTTTTATCCCTTATCTACCATATAAAAATTAGTTTTTGTTAAAATGTGCAAGGTGCAACCATGTGTCGATGAGGTGTATGCGTGTAAAGTGCTTTTTACGTGTATATTCTTCCTGTACAGAATGCTCTTAACTCATGCAAATTCAAACTCCCCCCTGGTTACTTGTTTCTTGTTACATTTGTTTACAAGGGCTACACTAGTACAGTCCGTGTGTGATTCAGGCTTTGTGCAGGGCCGGCCTGAGGCCCGCGACCCTTTGAGCGCTAATTGAAAGACGAAGATGCGGTATGCACTGGACTGAAGCGAGATCACAGAAGAACAGAAGATCTGTTCCTGAGGGTTGCTAATGTTGGATAGTTTAGTGGGTGACAACTGAGAGATAGAGACAGTGCGGTATGTCTTGTGATAGATGTTTGTGTCTTTTTCTTCAAAAAAATCTGCTGTGGCCAGTATGCAACCTCCCGCCATACCCTACTCTTTTTACTACTATACAAATAGGGTACTTTACCATAGTTGCAAATTAGCAATCCAGTTAATTATATTGAAAGGAGACCTCAAAAATGAGTTATTGCCATGAAAAAAGTTTTCAAGAAGTTAATAGTTCTTTAAATATTTGAGATTTTACGTATCGATACATCTACGTCACAAAAATGCGTTTTCACGTGTATTCTTACAGTAATAAAGAAACAACCAAATTGTATTTTATAATTTGTAACATTTAGAAACAGTTGATTTTACTTGGTGTACATTTTAATTCCAGCCCCATGGTTTGAGAAGATTTTCAGGGGTAATACCATAAGAGATGATAATTTTTTGAGAATTGTTTTGTCGTTAACAACTTATTTTTAACAATTTCACGACACAAAACATCATCTATCAATTTCCCGAAACGAAGTTGAGGGGAATTGTCAGATGATGTTTTGTGGAGTGAAATTGCAATAAGTTGCCGTGGAATAGACAAAAATTCTCTCAAAAAATTATTATCTCGAATGGTATTTAGGAAGAATATTTTTCTTCTTAAAAATACTACCAAAACGACTCATTTTGCTAAACATTTTTGACGTTTCATGTGACAAATTTATTTATTTTTTGTAACTAATGTAACAAAATAAAACCTAATCTACAAAATTATGTTGTCAGATACATCATTTTACATTTTCAATTCTATTGGTTGCATTACGTCATTTGACGTCATCATTACGCAATATGATTGGTTAAACCATCTGTCAAAAAATATTCAGCTATACATCTACGTCACACAAACTTTAAAAATTAATTACAGCTTTATTAAGAACAATTAAGGCTTATCAGTACTCTCAATCGCTTTCAAATAACATGAAGTTTTAATAAAAATCTTTAAAAAAAATTGGCAAACTATCCTATTATCGGTACTTATACAAATATATTTTAGTGATTTAGTCAACTGTAGAACTGTAGAAGAAGATATAAATGATGTATCACTATTGGCACTGTCACTCTGACACTGTTATTATTATTTAAATTTTTCGTGGTAATTGTTAAACAATCATGGTTCATGGTCGATTCCTTGCATTGTTCGTGAGAGTGCTAAGAAAATATTTTTTGTCAAGAAAATTACACATCTGACGAAAGAATAGTAAAAAATCGGCCAAATTGACTATTTTTACTAATTTATTACTAAAATACCATTAAGTATTTCAAAAATATAACTTCTTAGCACTCTAGAGTCATCTTTTAACTATCTATATATAAAATATGAACAGTGTAGATGTACTAACAAGAGCTCAGTTTGTAATATAGCAAGCTCCCTTTTTCACTATATTTTTGGCACAAGTGTAACGTCTTAAGAGGCCCGTCTACATACTACCTAAAATCCAGCATAAAATATACTAACGTAGCGAGTGTTTTGTGGTCAGTACAAGAATGGTAAAATTTTCTTTCAACCAAGATTTAATAGAGAAAAATGGATCTACAGACGTGCTTTTTTAAAATTTTGATTTAAAAAATTGTACATGAATATAAAAATTCCGAAAAATTCAAAACAAATACAATTTTATGCAAACTTTACACGGTTATATCTCATGATACAAATTAATTTTAAAAATTTTAAAAAGACATCTGTAGATCCATTATTTTTCTATTAAATGTTTATAAAACCATTATCCTGAATTAAATAATAATTTGACAGTTTACTCGCAACGAAAACACTTTTACAGTATTTTTCAACTTCAAAATGACATTGCATTGCTAGGATGCGGCAAAGTACGAGTTTCGGGCTGGTTTCAGCCTAGTAGTGGGAAAAAAAGTGGAATGAAAAATACGGAGTATTCTAGGAATTCGGTAAAAACGTAGACGAGCCGCTTAAATAACTCCAAAACTTTTTGTCTTCGATGAAACATTAAAATATTTTCAATCGCACACATTAAATTTATTGAATGAGTTCGCATCAATTCCATTACCGGCCGTTGGGGCTTAGCGGGTCCTAATTCGCCAGGAGCGTCGCAGGAGGCAGTGCTGCGACCCATGTCCTGCCGGTATTACAGGCCGCTGAGTTATAGCCGTCGGTATTGTAGATTCCTACACAGCCATGCGACCATGTACAGCAGGCCTATGTCAATAACATGTGACTGAACTTAGATCGAGTGTTTTATTGCCATCGGATATCCGGATTATCTTTTTGCCGGAGAGATTAATTGGTCCGGCCAAGAGAGGATAAAATTTTATTAATCAGTTTAAAGTTACAAATTTTAACTAACATGTTCTGTAAAATTTCTCTTAAGTCTACGTTTTTCCCGAATTCCTAGAATTCTCTCGATTTTACTTTTTTTTCATTCTACTCTTTTCCCCACTACTACGACTGCCGGAAACCAGCCTGAAACTCGTACTTTGCCGCATCCTAGCTATGCAATGTTATTTTGAAGTTGAAAAATATTGTAAAAGTGTTTTCGTTGCGAGTAAACTGTCAGATTATTATTGAATTCAGGATAATGGTTTTATAAACATTTAATAGAGAACGAATGGATCTACAGATGTGCCTTTTTAAAATTTAAAAAATTAATTTCTATCATGAAATATAACCGTGTAAAGTTTTTTTGAATTTACCCGAATTTTTATATTGATGTAGAATTTTGTAATCAAAATTTTAAAAACTCACATCTGTAGATTCATTCTTTCTCTATTAAATCCTTGTTGAAAAAACACCTATGGAAATACGTCTCATCAGTCGGAAGTATTTTCGATTATTTTAGAAGCTCTTGTGGTATATTGACTAATTATTTCGGAGATTCAAGCTTTGTTGAAAACATATTAAAATTTGAAGTTAATTAAAGCTGTATAATGGCGCGCGAAAACCCTCTTTTTACCTTCCGCTTACCTGTAAAGGAAGGTATTGGAATCATGCTAAAAATCGGGTTGTGAGTTTTAAGTGGATGAGCACGAATTAGGGTCCTTACAACTCATTTTTGATAGTTTCTCGATGATGTCTGTATGTATGTGTGTGTGTGTGTGTGTGTGTGTGTGTGTGTGTGTGTGTGTGTGTGTGTGTGTGTGTGTGTGTGTGTGTGTGTGTGTGTGTGTGTGTGTGTGTGTGTGTGTGTGTGTGTGTGTGTGTGTGTGTGTGTGTGTGTGTGTGTGTGTGTGTGTGTGTGTGTGTGTGTGTGTGTGTGTGTGTGTGTGTGTGTGTGTGTGTGTGTGTGTGTGTGTGTATGTATGTGTGTGGTTCGGGCCGATGCCGGATGTCGCATAACTCAAATACGAAATACCCAAAAATTTTGATATTTGGTATTTTGCAATTGTATACGAATAGGAAGAGCTCATTAGATTTTGGTACAAATATCTTCACCGGAAGTGATATTTTTTGAAGATTGAAAAAGAAAATTGTCAAAAATTTATATAAATTTTGATAAATATAGTATTTATTTGTAATAATAATAAGAAGCAAAGTTATTTGCAACTCACGTTATAAAAAAATTGTCTTTACCTGGTAGCATTAAAGAACTGCAGTAAAATTTAAAAAATAAATTTATCAGATAAAACGTTGAAATCTTGTAATCCATGTTCGGTTGACTTTTGTTTCTACGTAAAAAATATTGACAGGTGAGACGGGTGACAAGTTGACATACTAGCGCCATATAAGTCATAAGTGAGATATTAAATGTAGTAATTGAACGGAGGATGGCTTCAACACAGAAGAGTTTTCGTGTGAATGAATCTTTTGATTCAGGTGATACTAATTTCTGTGTTTGAATATTTTAGATTTTTATTTGTATATTTTAAATGGGCACCGGTTTGTACGTATACATTTCTGTTTAAAGTGTAGATATGGCGGAAGGTTGTGTGATGGCCACGTCAGATTTTTTATAATATTGCAGTGTTTTGACAAAAATAGGTGCCAAATAGTATATTACGTATCAAGAACGGTAAGGACAGTTTACCGATGGAAGACAATTTTGTCAGCTCCTTAAGGTGATCCTCTACCCCTGGCAGTAAACAGTCAAAAACATTGATTACGCACGCTATTCTATAGCGTTTATTGTTTTGTTAAACATATTAATAACAAGTAATTTATGTTTGAGGGGAAAAAATTATTTATAGAGCCATATTTGTAAAAAAACTGCAATATTTTTAAAAAAGGTGGTTTTCGCGCGCCACTGTACAGCTTTTATTTATAAGTTAATTAACTTCAAATTTTAATATGTTGTCAACAAAGCTTGGATCTACGAAACAACCGATCAAATTTTTTAAATTCGTTTTAAAATAGAAGATATTTGTGTTCAAAAATAACAAAAATTGTCAAAATTCAAATGAACATATTTCGATTTTAAAGCAAAATTTTAAAATTCTGCATCTTGCATTTTGTAGATTGTACTTTTATCTTCAACAATATCTTTAGATTATTATATTTAACAAAACAATAAACGCTGTGGAGTGGCGCGCGAAATCCATGTTTTTGGCTGTTTTCTGGCACGGTAGAGGATCGTCTTAACATTCGTGATGCTTATCATTTTTGCACTATTGGTCTTTTTATCCACACGCAAATATTAATTTCTTCGTAATTAATATTACCGTTCTAGAACGGTTTAAAATGATTTTTAAGTTCCTTGTTGCAACAATATGTTAAAGATATTTCCATTCCTCTCAATTTAATTATATTAAACCGGATATCCGGCGCACTTAACATAAAACAGCAATCCGGAGGCAAAACACAGCGAAACAAAACAAAAAGCACAAAATCTTTAAGTTGAGAGAACAATAAATGCTGTGCAGTAAAACTAGCGTAAACAGAACTCGTAAAATTGCAAACGTGATTGGCGAAGAGTTGGCAGCCCTGCTGAAGCACGTGTTATGTCTTGCGCTCTAAGACGACATCTACTTCCCTCGCGAACAACTGAACTACATCTGTGGTTGGATTCGTGGGTATATTATATGAGGTAGCAACTTTACACTAAATTAAAAATTGTAACTTTCAGCAATTTAATAATTCTTTTTATTTCTAAATGGTGCCCTGATCACAAAAGGATTCTTTGTAGATTCTTTCATGTTGAGAATTGTCTGTAAAATAGCGGCGCCGCTAAATTGAATCTTCAATGAGTCTTGAAAAAGAAGAATTTATAACTTATTATTGCTTCAAAACCACGAAATTATCACTAGAAAGAAAAAACTTCTTCTTTACCAGGATTCTGAATGTCTGTAAAATCTTCAAAGAATCCATGCGAAAATGTTAGAATTTGGGTCATTGCTTTCAAATGAAATTTCATTTTACTATTAATTAATTAATAAAATTTAATTTTATTTGATTCATACTTAATCAGATATATACCTACAATGAAAAATGCAGTGGTCTCAAAAATGTAATCCTTGCGAAAACTGCCCTTAAATTTACGTATTTAAAAAAATTCTTTTTTTTCACGACATGCGGAGAAAACACAATTTTCTTCTCGCGAAATAGTGAGGAAAATAGGTTTTCCCTCTCTAGAGAGGAAAGTAAACAGTGTTACCACCAGTGTTGTTTTACGATGAAATATTTTAAAAATTGGAAATTTTATTGAAAATTCTGATTTTATTTTTATTTTACAATTATTATGTTTTATACTTTCTTTTTCTACTATTTCACGATTTTACAACTTAAATTTAATTTGGCATATTGGCTGCATTTCGTTGTTTTCAAACGTCATTCTGACAAATGGCAGTTATAACCTAACTTCTAGTTATGTTTCTTCTACATTTACAATGTTTTTAAATATGTCGTGAAAAAAATGTTGTGTCTAACACGAGAGGAAAGCTCTTTTTCCACTCGAGCTCGATTGCCTCACTCGCTTCGCTCGTGACACAAACTTCGAGCTCGAGTGGGAAAAAGAAGCGCTTTCCTCTCTAGTTGGACAAATAACTATTGTTCCATGATCATGATCAGTATACTATTAAAATATATGCACGAAGTTGTGACTCATTCTGTATATCTACTGATAACTGTTCTGTTCGTGCAGCCAGAGTTGGCCGGAGCGGTATCGAAGATAAATAATGTTCTACATGGAACTTATTACTGACTTGAACACAACTGAGCTAAGAGAAAAACCGAACTGGACGACTTGATAATACACTATTCTAAGGTAGCGATTCAGTTTCTGCCAAAAAAGTTCATGATAGTCTTAGTCCGCTCGATTTATATTGTATACCAATTTAAAATTCTTTTTCCCAGCCATCTTTCATTCTCATTTCGCGTACCGTATAATAGTATAATAAACAAATATTTTATTGAGTAGAAATGATCATTAAAAATAAATTCAACACATTTCTAAAAGTCAAATACCACTGTTTAAATTTTAAGTGCGTCACAAATCTTTATAAAACCAGATTGAATTTCAGGAAGCACACCACAAGTATTCTATAATTTGATTTAGAAAATGTAACAGACTTTTCTGTAGAATATTTCGTTACATAATAATTAAGTTAACGCCTTTATAAGGTCTCGCGCCAGTCTAGTATTACGTCACTGATTTTCTTTACAGTTACATTTCTCATACATACATTATAGACATAAAGTAATCAATAAACATCAGTTAATTAAAAATAAATTATTTAGAACTGCACTAAAAATAATTATTGAGTTGACGGCTGGTAACCGCACACACGATCACACCACTAGTACGTACGAACCCGGAATCCCGTGGTTCAAGTCTCTCGGCCAGCAGTGTGTGATTGTAAAACAACATAAATACGTCGTTAAGACGTCTTTATAATGTCCGTGTCTTTAAAACATCTGATCCAAATGTAATTACAAAGACGTCACATACGTGTCTTATGTCCTCCATTCTGGATGTTTAAAACATGTTATTTTCTTCCATGCAAATGACGTCTATTTAATATCTTTTCGACAGTCAAATGATGTCCTTTTTAATAAAATTATGACCAATATAAGATTTAATTTTGATCTATATAGGATTCCTGTATGTCATAACCAAGATTTATTTTGAGACAAATATAGGACTCCTATATATTGTATGCAGGAGATTTAAAACTGGACAACATAATGACGACGTCTAAAATACTAGTCTCCTTATGACGTCTATACGACAGAAGCAAGATGTACGTCTTACAGACGTTAATACGATGGATGTGTTGTATGGGCTTCAAGCTGACACTTGAGCGTCTTAAATGTAGTCCTAGTTGCAAAACAATATCTCCGTTGCCGCTTTGAATTTCAAATTAAGGTTCTGACTGCACCAAGACGAATCGGTCGAAGTGGTTGGATTCCACTACAATAATTATACACTCAAGTTGTGCAAAAGGCGAGATAAATATGTAACTAACCCTTGCCTTATTTAATGGAAAAAGTTTCGTCTTGCCCCGTTCTCCCCTACTTCTACGTACATTTAGTGAGTCTGGTGTTTGTAGCCCAGTTCACACTGCTCACATATGCCGAGAAAAAACTTCCCTGCATGCAGAGGCACACAAAACTTCTTGAGTGTGATAACGCGCTAGCATAATGGGGGTGTTATGTTTAACAGCAGTTTGAGACACTTTTAGAGCAGTAGGCTACGGTACAGGCCCGGATTAAGGACAAAAGGAAAGTCTTTCAGGGGTGCGTTCCAAAACCTTACCATGGAGCACAGAGTAAAGTATTGGAGTAAGAGTAGGTTACTCCAGGGTTTTGTGGGGTTTCGGAACGACGTAGAGTAGGAAATATTTTATGGTGATATAACCTATAACCACATTTATTTGATATACAAAATTGATCTTGCATCATGGATAATAGAAGGGTGTTAAGTGTTATAACTGCAAATATTTATGAATATTCGCGCCATTTTATAAATGTAGTCCTGGTAAGGTTTTCTAATATATTTATGAATATACCTTTATTTTCCAAAATCAACATATTATCTTCTTTTAGAATACAAATTACTTTATAATCGTTTGCGTCAATTTGTGTGGCTGATTCCAATTCGTTGACCATTATAAATTAATAATAATAAGATATTATGGAACAGACAATTTAGGTTAGCACTATTTGGCGCCAAAGTCACCAGAGTACGTTTGTACCCTCCTATTTTACAGGGTACGAAGTGTATACTCTTCGAGTAAACTCGAACAGTTTTGGAACACTTCAGAGTTTCCACTGGAGATATACTCAAACCTTTTGGAACGACTTTGAGCATACTCTATACTCTGGAGTATGGTTTTGGAACGCACCCCTGAATGTATTGATCACGGAACAAATGAAATTATTTTGTGATTCTGACAGTCAGGTACGAATTAAGTTGTTTAACTGCACAGAATAACTCTTGTGGTGTACAATTAACAAACACAAGTGACTTGACTTTTTGGGTTAATATTTACGACTGTTAAATAATTTTTTTAAGGCAGTACAATAATATAGTAGAGGCACGGAAACAAACGAGGTACGTCATCACAATAAATGGTCCATAAATGGCTATGACGCTATGAATATGATCTACGTCGTCATCAACAAAACTTTTATATGTAAAAATATTTGTTGATGACAACTGAAATCATAGTCACAGTTATTTATTGGCCATTTATTTTGATGACGTATCTTCTGATTCCGTTCTTCTACTATAGTTATTTATGTATAAAGGACGTAAAATAGAGGCGCAAGCCGAGTCTTTTAATTAGGTGAGTCCTTTAAAATTCAGTGCGTGTACGTGTTACATACAAAATTTTTAGTATATGCTCCCCAAATTTGTGTAGTAACTATACGAAAGTATACTAAAGTATAACTTTAAAATAAAATCGTAGGCGATGAAGTAATAAAAATAAATGAAAATAACCCACTTGACAAAATAAAATCCCAAGAACATTTCAAGAATGTGAACATCCCGGCTTGTTACTTGCTATATTTGCCCATTAACATCCTAATAATATCTTTGCGATTGCTAATGTCCGCCCTTGGTAACATTATCTATGTTACAACCCAATGTTGTAATTTGGTAATAATATCACAATTATGCGTCCCATGTAATTCTCTGAGATGTTTGTATTGAGTATGTAATTTTTGATCGTACTCAGGATGTGGCTATTACAAGTACAAGTACAAGAATAAGATATTTTTAAACATCCCATGGACGATTCATGTCAAGTGGGAATCCTACTTGAAAGACATAATTCGCTAAAATATTATTTTGAGGACACAAAATAGTTCGCAAAGTATCAATTTTGGAGAAATATACTAAAAAATAATTTATCTGTGATAAGTTTTGAAAATTACTTTCGATCTAGGTACAAATAAATATGTTTTTCTTGTAAATAAAATGATTTCATTAGCGTTAAAGCTATCAGTTCTACCAGGTACATTAATTAATGAATAGATAATTACTGAAGTGAAGAATATTCAATTAGCTAAATGAAATCACAGTTTCACTCGTACATTGCTACATTATTACATTTACGAACTAGACTAAAATTGCGGTTAAAAAAACTAGGTCATTAACAGAGAAAACATTATATTTTAGTAGTTATTGTTGGGGATAGAAACAAAAAAATATAATTCAATTTATTAATTTTAATTTTCAGGGGTTCGTGCAAACTTTATTTTAGGGAAATGGCGCGATTTTATGTATGTATGGGTGCGTTCCAAAACCTTACCATGGAGTACAGAGTAAAGTATTGGAGTAAGAGTAGGTTACTCCAGGGTTTTGTGGGGTTTCGGAACGACGTAGAGTAGGAAATATTTTATGGTGATATAACCTAACCACATTTATTTGATATACAAAATTGATCTTGCATCATGGTAATAGAAGGGTGTTAATATTCGCGCCAATTTATAAATGTAGTCCTGGTAAGGTTTTCTAATATATTTATGAATATACCTTTATTTTCCAAAATCAACATATATTATCTTCTTTTAGAATACAAATTACTTTATAATCGTTTGCGTCAATTTGTGTGGCTGATTCCAATTCGTTGACCATTATAAATTAATAATATTATGGAACAGACAATTTAGGTTAGCACTATTTGGCGCCAAAGTCACCAGAGTACGTTTGTACCCTCCTATTTTACAGGGTACGAAGAGTATGCTCTTCGAGTAAACTCGAACAGTTTTGGAACACTTCAGAGTTTCCACTGGAGATATACTCAAACCTTTTGGAACGACTTTGAGCATACTCTATACTCTGGAGTATGGTTTTGGAACGCACCCTATGTATGTAAATTCAGAAAAAATAGGATTAATTTGACAGTAGGTATACAGGGTGTCCCATGAAACTGTTTAAACATGGGGATCTCGAGAACCATAAGAGGTACCAAGTTGGTTAAATTAGACAAAAGTTGCTTCTCTAGGGGGCTTAGTGCCATGCCGGTGTGACATGGGCATAATGCTCTTCTTGAGCGAAATAAAATGATGTGATATTGTGTTTTATAATATGCCTACATGCCTAGGCATTTTATTGCAAAGCTTCCACTTCCCCAAGTGGGTAAAAGACTTACTAATTTCTGGCCATTCAAAGCAACCAAAGTTATGATTCCACAATCCAATTAACAAACAGAAACTCACGGATTCTTTGCAAAATCGACAAGAAAAAATCTTCTCAACGAAGAGTTCTTGACGCATCTTTATTTTCTGTGATCGCTAACTCCACAAGCCTATTGCCGCGATTCAATCGATACTCAACGAACAATACACTTTGATTTCAGTTGACCTACGCACAATCCTCTGTAGAACAATGTGGAGCTTATTACGACGCATTGTCCTTGCGGTGTGTGAAGTGTTATCCTGGATCTGCCACTTTTGAAGAGAATATGTGAACCGAATCACTTAGATTTGCTAACAGGATAGTTTACCACTGGACAAAATAAAATCCCCAGAACATTTCAAGAATGTGAACTTGCTATATTTGCCCATTAACATCCTAATAATATCTTTGCGATTGCTAATGTCCGCCCTAGGTAACATTATCTATGTTACATCCCTATGTCGTAATTTGGTAATAATATCACAATTATGCATCCCATGTAATTCTCTGAGATGTTTGTATTGAGTATGTAATTTTTGATCGTACTCAGGATGTGGCTAGGATAGACTTACGTAACATCACTTAAAGTACAAGAATAAGATATTTTTAAACATCCCATGGACGATTCATGTCAAGTGGGTTACCATTTTTTTAAAAAGTTTTTCATTGAATTTCATGTTATTTGAAAAAGATTGAGAGTACTGATAAGCCTTAATTGTTCTTAATAAAACTGTAATTAATTTTTAAAGTTTGTGTGACGTAGATGTATAGCTGAAAATCTTCTCAAACCGGGGGAATTAAAATGTAGTCATGTAAAATCAACTGTTTCTGTTACAAAATATAAAATACAATTTGGTAGTTTCTTTATTACTGTAAGTAAGAATACACGTGAAACGCATTATTGTGACGTAGATGTTTCGATACGTAAAATCTCAAATATTTAAAGAACTATAAACTTTTTAAAAACTTTTTTCATGGTTATAACTCATTTTTGAGGACTCCTTTCAATATAATTGATTTGCTACTATGGTAAAGTAGTGTTTTCGTTCCGAGTAAACTTATTGACTTCAAAATAATGATTTTATAAATATTATTTGATGAAGAATTAAATATAACCGTATAAGTTTGCATAAATTGAACATTTTAAATAATTTTTTGAATTTTTATAATTAAATAAATTTTTTAATTAAAATTTTAATAAGACAAACTGTTTTCTTGTAGTCCTTGTTGAAATAAAATTTTACCAATTTTGTACTGGCCACAAAACACTCGCTACGTTAGTACATTTATGCTGGATTTTAGAAGATAAACGGGTTCCTTAATCAAAAGTATAAAAAATTTCTCCGTGTATATTAAAATTAATTTAATATTCCATTTTTAGAACCCTCACAAAAAATCAGACCAACTTTTGTATGAATATAATACTTTTTCAGCTTGTAGTCTTTTAAAAAATCTTTCAACGCTTTCCAAAAATTTAATCCTTAATATCCTGTCAACAGGACGAACTGCGTAACATTTCGTCTGACCTAATTTTTTCGAGCGTGCCATGATTATGACGGCATGCAGAAAAGCACTTGTTTGTAGTACCGTACTCGAGAAATTCCGTTTTGTAATTGTGTATTTGTCGTAGGCAGATTGCAAAATAGGCATATTATAAAACACAATATTACAACATTTTATTTCACGCAAGAAGGGTATTAGGTTCTTTATTTAGTTCAGTTCAATCAACCAACACTGAGTCTGTGGGACTCGCGAAGGGTATTGGGTTTAGTTCAATCAGAGTTTGTACCAAACCGAGTATTTAAGACTCAAGAAGGGTATTGGTTTTTTATTTAGTTCAGTGCAATCAGAGTGTCTACCAAAACCGAGTCTGTGGGATACAAGAAGAATATTGGATTCAGTTCAATCAGAGTTTGTACCAAACCGAGTATTTAAAACTCAAGAAAGGTATTGAGTTTTTCGGCGATTGACATTAAAAGTGCTGTTTTTTGATAGGTGACAGTCAGCAAAGTGTCACTTTTGCTGCCTAGGCAGCAAAAATAGTAAAAAAGCCTAGACAGCAAAAGTAATTGTTACTATGGTGAATCAATAAATTTGACATTTATAACATTCATTAACATACCTAACCGACTTTGTTTTTTCATGTAAACTGTCAACATACGCATAGCAACATAATTTGCGATACCTATCAATATATTTAAAATAATCACTAAATTAATATTAATTAATAACAATCGCCGAAAAAATAATGTGTTTAACATGGCAAAAATACAGATTTGCTGCCTAAGCTAGATTCATTCACGGCTGCGCCTCGTCTATGAAACTCTAGCCGCGGCAGCAAATCTAATATTTTTTTGCCTAGTTAAACAAATAACTATTTTTATTTAATTCAGTGCAATCAGAGTGTATACCAAAACCGAGTCTGTGGGATTTAAGAAAGTTGTTGGGTTGTTTATTTAGTTCAGTTCAGAATTTCTACCAGAAGTCTCGGCTTATTGTTTTATAAAATGATATGACATTATATGCCGAGTCATTTAGAACTAGACTAGGCGTTTTATAAACGAATGATTTTATAATTAGACTGAGACATATACAGGGTGTTTCATAACTTCGAGTACATACGTTAAAGGTATATGTTGTTTGATATGCGAATTACGAATCAAAAAGAATTTTTTTAAATTCGAAAAATTAAGAGTAGTTTATTTGCAGCATTTTTTTAGTACTGCACTGGATTCGTTTTCCTATTAAACACAAACAATAGAAGTAGGCAATCAATATCTTAAATTACATAATATTATTTTTAATGAAACAATAATTACTCCACCGAGTGACAGTGACAATGATAAATTTTGACTGGAAAACATGGAAATTAATTTTGCGGTTTAAAAAACATTATTTTTATTCGATTATGTCAAAAAGTGACGTTTTTTGGTTAAGATATTCGGACGAAAAGCTAACCTTTTAGGTAGAGTATTAATATTTGTGACGTTTCTAGGTGACCCACTTTTCGTCTTAGGCCGAGAAGTACTTTTCGTACGCAAGCGCGTTTTTTAAGCAAACTGACACAGTCGAATAACTTTTGTTCTTTTTTGTATCATTTGTCTGTTTCGCAGATAACTACAATTAGCAAACTAAACAAAAATTTAGAATAATTTATAATAAAATATTAATATTCTAGTTATTTTAAGTTCTCACTTACAATCGAATAAAAAATAGTGTATGTTACACGGACGAAAAAGCTCTCGTACTCCTAAGGTTGCCGAACGAGGCAAAGCCGAGTTCGGCAATTTTCCATAGTCGTACGAGAACTTGCATTTTTCGTCCTTGTAACATAAATAACTATTTTGATTCATAATCAGCATAGCAAACAACATAATACCTTTATCGTAGGTACCTGAAGTTATGAAACACCCTGTATAACATTAATATACCATTTTATAAGGTAAATTTGGAAAGACAGCTTTTATATTTAAAATAAAATAATTTACATTATAAGTGCGGTAGGGTTAATTTTACAACGCGGTATTATATTAAAGTACGACGCGAAGTGGAGTGCTTTAATAAACCGAGCGTTGTACAAATACCTAACGCACACATTATGTATTATATTTTTTCGCCGACATACATATTTATTTAAAATATCATAAACAACTGCTCTGAGATGTCGCCAGTAAATGTCACATTTAAAATTAATCTGTTTTATTTTTCAGACTCTATTGAACAATAAATTGTATAAAGTAGCGTTTTTGTAAGCTCTCATTTTTTTACTTCCCCGACCTATGTAATAGAGGGAAGTATTGTAATCGTGATTTTTTGACAGTTCGAGATTTTGGGGAATCTTCACGTTTTAGACCCTACTGAACCCAAAAAACATAATTTTAAAAAAAGTCGGTCTGTGGGTCTGTGGGTCTATGTGTCTGTGGATCTGTCGGTCAGTCTGGATGTTGCATAACTTAAAAACGCGTTGGAATTTTGGACTGAAATTTTATATTTAAGATCTTGAGCCAAATTCTGACTTCAAGTTCGTTAATGAGCTTTTTTCAACCAGTGGTACCAACTTTATAAACATAAATTTTTTATTTTTATTAAAATACTATCGTGTGTAGTATCCAATTAAAGCTCTCGGGACAAGAATTCTAGTAGAAAAACAAAAATAATGTTAAACGATCGTCAATTGTTTTTTTATTATAAATTATTCAAATTATATCGAGTTTTGTGTCAATTTAAAGCGCTTGGGGAAGATAAGTTTAGTAAAAATGTAAAAAATGACATTTATGCGATTGTCAATTGTTTCTAAAAAAAGTATTCTAATTTTTTTATTCAACCAGTCGTACCAACTTTATAAACATAACTTATTTTATTTTTATTAAAATACTATCGTGTGTGGTATCAAATTAAAGCTCTCGGGAAAATAATTTTAGTAGAAAGATAAAAATAACATTTAACTGATCGTCAATTTTTTTTAATAACTACATTATTCAAATTATACCGAGTTTGGTGTCAATTTAAAGCTCTCGCGGAGACGAATTTAGTAAAAATGTAAAAAATGACATTTATGCGATATTCCATCAAGTTGGTATCAACTTAAATATTTTGGGAAAAAAATAAATTTATTTAAATCTTGCTGAATAAAGAATAAAATTAAAGGCGTTACGAAATAAGTTATTAAAACTTATAGTCGGGGAAGTACTGTGGTGGACACAGCAGATTTTTTAAAAGTTACCTTTTTATTAAATGGCAGTAACGAACCATATGCGGTAATGTGTACCATAGAAGACAACAGTGTGTGTTTGTTATGTTTACAGTTCAGGAGGGCAAAAATTAGTAATGAATGTATTACTTACTATATAGTCGTAGACAAAGAACTATGTGACAAATGTAAAATGTCAAAGGTACAAATGAATAAATGGCTTATATTTCCACGTGGTCTTTTTTCTGCCCTACGAATTATCTTAAAATTGAAAGCGTGATTAAATGATGAAATTGTGGATTATATCGTATAGGAATACATTATTTCGGTCAGGTTTTTTCATAAATGAAATTTACATTTTTTAATTGAACTATATTGTAAAAAATCTGACGTGGACACCACATGACTTCCTTGTACGCCTTGTGTGTTCATACTTTTCTTAATAACTAAAATGTAAAATAATATTAAAAATTCTTTTAACTTATTATACTAGTATACTCACAAATATATTTTAGTCATTTTATTTAAACTGCAGAAGAAGATATAAAGCATATTTTACTATTGTCACTGTCATGTCATAATAATTTAAATTTTACGTAGTAACAAATGTTAATCGATCATGGACTACAAGATACCGAAATACTATAAATTATAAATATATACTTTAATTATTTTTAAATGATAGCAGATACAAAAATATTTATAAAATACCGATTGTAGGTAATAATCACATAATCTTTCATTTAAAATAAAAAAAATTGTCTAAAATTAAATATTTATCGAAATATTTTTTAAAAGTACTACTTCCGGTTTGTAGACTGAAACCAAAAATAGGAGGTGCACAACTAGATGCTATAACAGTCCTAAATACAAAATTTCAACTTTCTACGTCTAACCGTATTTGAGTTATGCGACACACATACGTCCGTCCGTCCGTACGTACGTACGTACGTACGTACGTACGTACGTACGTACGTACAGACGTCACGTCGAAACTAGTCATAATGGATTCAGAAAAGGTCAAAACGGATATTTCCGTCAAAATCTGAGAATCGAAATTTTTCGCGATTACAATACTTCCTTACTTCGTACAAGGAAGTAAAAACAGCGGCCTTCATCAGTATTCTGTTGTATTAATGGTTTACATCGGTGCGTCCTCATGTTGCTATTTTTCCATCACATTTTATGCAGTTTTTTTGCTTTTTCGTCCCTATTATCATATTATTAACACGTCAAATTTAAAATGGCCTTCATAAAATAAATCCGTACACGCTATATCTATTTTTTTAAGTCTAAAATAATAATAGATTATTTATTAGAATATAAGTACTCGTACATAATATAATAATACAGGTTGGTGGAGGTGAAATGCGAACATAGGGAAATATATGACAATGGAGTTATCATGCTAGGCATCTTGCACTGTCAATGTCAAAGTAGCTGTCATATTATTGAAATTTTTATTTTCATTAAAATATTTTCTTTGCATAATAATGTATGTGTACGAGCAGAACGAGAAAGTTTACATGCACTTTTAGATTTTATTATTATTTCTGTTATTGATTACTCATTTTGCCACACAAATTCACATTACTTCGTTTTGTGACACTACTACAAAATATATCCAGATACCTGGCATGAAAGTTCGATTGACATGTATGTTCCCTATGTTTGCATTTCACCTCCACCAACCTGTATAGTAGCTATGCGAATCTAAACTTAAAATAGATTATACAAGTAAACTACACCCTTAATGCTTTATAATACGTAATCACCAGCATGTCAAACTGTATAATACCCTTAAGCGACTCGTCTACGTTTTTTTTCCGAATTCGAGAATACTCTCGATTTAACTTTTTTTTTCTATTTCACTCTTTTTCCCATTACTACAACTGCCTAAAACCAGCCCAAAACTCGTACTTTACCGCATCCTAGCAATGCATTGCATTTTGAAGTTGAAAAATACTGTAAAAGTGTTTTCGTTGCGAGTAAACTGTTAGTTTATTATTGATTTGAAGAGAATTTTTTTACCTACCACGATTTGTAAATTTAATTACAAATATGAAAATTTCAATGTGACAGATGAACAGACGTATACACAATTTCTGAAATGTTTGTGGCACCATTTTTAAAGAAATGTATACATATTATTAACTGGACATAAAGTAATAAATTAAGTAATAATAAAGAAAAATTTTATCTACAAAGAGCTAATTAAGGAACTAAGTATACTTTTAAAAAAATTGCAAAAAGAAGTAAGCCTAACTAAAACCAAATGCCCATGTTACAGTGTCAAGGCGGGAGGTTATGTGCTGGCCACATCAGATTTCTTACCATAAAATGTAAAAAAAGGATAAAAGTAATGCAATACTACGTTTAATCTCTTCTGCCTTGAAAGAATTTAAAGCAATTAATTAATTCGTTCTTTTTCTACATCTTCGTGTTACAAAATACAATTAGCACGACTTTTATCTTTACGTTCTGTAAATTTATCTTCATCAAAAAATATTTGACAACTAGGGAGTTTAACAGTTATATATTGCATGCACTGTTTTCCCCAGGGTAGGACTGGAACAGCAATTAATAAAAATTAATTTTTGACCAGAACATAACCACCTAAACAATGATTTGTTGAGGGTTGCGAAGCAATTGTTTTGTGTTTTTATTTTAAACAAACTTCGGAAAAATTGGGTCGAGGGATGTATTTGGTTTTCATTTATTTTAAAAGGTTTGTCTACCAAAAACGTTTCACAGTAAAACATTAACATAGCTTCTTTCTGATATAGTTAATGAGCTCATCTACCATAATCAAATTGTGGCAATTTCGTATTAAATATAGTAATTACATAGTAAATAATTATAATTAGTGAAAGAAAAATTGTTAAAAATTTATTTAGTTCAGAGATATAAAGCCCTGTTCCCACGAGGATTCTTTGAAGATTCTACCAAGATTCCGAATCCTGGAAAAGAAGAAGTTTTCTTCTTTCTAGTGAGAAT
Organism: Agonum fuliginosum; assembly: GCA_947534325.1. Taxonomy (NCBI): domain Eukaryota; kingdom Metazoa; phylum Arthropoda; class Insecta; order Coleoptera; family Carabidae; genus Agonum; species Agonum fuliginosum. The sequence goes on along the minus strand of OX384045.1, from coordinate 2,367,965 downwards.
TACCTGTTAAAATGCGGTGCCGCTAAATTGCTGAATCTTCAATGAGTCTCGAAAAATAAAAATTTATAATTTATTGATTGCTTTAACCAGTGAAATTATTTTTTTCCAAGATTCAAAATCTTTAAAGAATCTTCATATAATCCTCGATTGTACAAGGCTTTAATAGGCTTATATATTCATGACGTCATCTGTACTAGCTTAAAAATGAAACTTCTCATTGGCTAACAGTTATTTATTATATAGGGGATAGAAGTAACAGATTTTAGCGCAAGGTGTGATGTTTGTCTCCCGACGCGTAGCGGAGGGTTACAATCAAACCGAGCGATAAAATCTGTTATCTATCCCGTGTATAACACAATATTTTTTTCTATAACCACTAAAATATTTTGAAAAATAAGGAAAATGAGCAAATCATGACGTATTTGTCAAATAAATTTATGAATAGTAGGTCGTTACTTGTTCTAATTGAAAATTACAAAATAAGTAATAGATATTTATACATCAAGTGAGATATATGAAAGTTTATTCAAGAGAAGAAAGTTTAGCCCCCGAGCCCGAAGGGCGAGTGGGATAATTTCTTCGAGTTAATAAACATTCGTATCTCACGTGGTTTATACAATATTTTATTCAATTTTGACGTTTTAAACTGCTATTATTAACTCCATAGCAACAACTTTATATAAATGTTTATTCACAAGTGAATTAAATTTTTTTTAAATCACTCAACACATTTTTAAATCACTCTGACGTTTTAAACTGTTATTATTACGTCAAAAATGCATAAAAACAATGACAACTTGCCACTAACGACTACTTTGATTATTATTTTTTGTTATGTCAAAATAAATTTATAATTCATATTATCATATATTTGAAATAATATCGTCAAAATTGAATAAAATATTGTATAAACCACGTGAGATACGAATGTTTATTCACTCGAAGAAATTATCCCACTCGCCCTTCGGGCTCGGGGGCTAAATTTTCTTCTCTTGAATAAACATTCATGTATCTCACTTGGTGTATAAATATCTATTATCCAATTTTGACGAAATTATTTCAAATATATGAATTATAAATTTATTTTGACATGACAAAAAAAACGAATCAAAATAGTCGTCAGTTGCAAGTTGTCATTGTTTTTATACATTTTTGACGAAAAAATGTCAGTTTAAAACGTCAGAGTGGTTTAAAAATGTGTTGAGTGATTTAAAAAAAAATTTATTCACTTGTGAATAAACAATTGTTTAAAGTTGTTGCTATGGAGTTAATAATAGCAGCTTAAAACGTCAAAATTGAATAAAAACATAAAAACAAATTTTTTGAAAATACATCAAGTAATACTACCTACTAATTTTGTAATTTTCAATTTTTACCTTCCGCTTACCTGTAAAGGAAGGTATTGGAATCATGCAAAAAATCGGGTTGTGAGTTTTAAGTGGATGAGCACGAATTAGGGTCCTTACAACTCATTTTTGATAGTTTCTCGATGATGTCTGTATGTATGTGTGTGTGTGTGTGTGTGTATGCGTGTGTGTATGTGTGTGGTTCGGGCCGATGCCGGATGTCGCATAACTCAAATACGAATTACCCAAAAAATTTTATATTTGGTATTTTGCAATTGTATACGAATAGGAAGAGCTCATTAGATTTTGGTACAAATATCTTCACCGGAAGTGATATTTTTTGAAGATTGAAAAAGAAAATTGTCAAAAATTTATATAAATTTGGATAAATATAGTATTTATTTGTAATAAGAATAAGAAGCAAAGTTATTTGCAACTCACGTTATAAAAAAATTGTCTTTATCTGGTAGCATTAAAGAACTGCAATAAAATTTAAAAAATAAATTTATCAGATAAAACGTTGAAATCTTGTTATCCATGTTCGTTTGACTTTTGTTTCTGCGTAAAAAATATTGACAGGTGAGACGGGTGACAAGTTTACATACTAGCGCCATATAAGTCATAAGTGAGATATTAAATGTAGTAATTGAACGGAGGATGGCTTCAACACAGAAGAGTTTTCGTGTGAATGAATCTTTTGATTCAGGTGATACTAATTTCTGTGTTTGAATATATTAGATTTTTATTTGTATATTTTAAATGGGCACCGGTTTGTACGTATACGTACGTACGTATATACATTTCTGTTTAAAGTGTAGATATGGCGGAAGGTTGTGTGATGGCCACGTCAGATTTTTAGTGTTTGATAATGACCAAAAAAATAGCCGCAACGTCACAGAATATTCAATAAAAAAATTAATGGTCAATTAAATTTTCTCCAAGCCCAATATCCAATATCTCTTCACAATTTCTACGTTCGGGCTAATATTCGTTCATTGTCAATTTGAAACATTTTTGACGCTCAAACGTATTTGTGATTAGACCATCAAGATAAACCACTTAAATGCATAGAAAATAATTCCGACAAAGAATTTCTAATCCAATAATCAGCCATGACATCAAAATATGTCCTGAAAAAAGCAATTAGCAAAAAAAAACTTGCTGTACATCAATTTCGTGCAAAAATTGCAAACATACACTCCGGTGCAATTTTCATAATTTGCAATCAATCAAGTTGACATGGCCGAGTAAACAAAGACAGGGGATCCCCCTCCACCCTCCTGATCGGACTACTTCCCCGCCATGATCGTGTTTTGTTCTCCAGCTTTTGTTTTTGCTCGATTTGCAAAGCTGCAACTTTTGAAAATCGTTTGATATATTGAACAATGAACGTGAATCGACACTTTAAAGCTGGGATATCGGTGGCTGATGTTTACAGCACTGGACAGTTGGCAGCATTGACCCTCCCAGGACCGGGCCCGGGGGTTGGAAATATTTTTGCGGGAAAATCCAAAAATTCGTACACATTTTACAATATTGGGTTATTTAGTTACAGCAATTTAAATAATTAATTATGTTTCTTAAAAAATTGAGATACAAAAATATCTATTGAGATATTATGCATTTAAAAACAAGAACAAAATTACGGACAACGCATAAGAAACACATACCACGATAATTTCCAATAAACAACTGCAATTGATTTGAATTTTTTATAGGTGGTACCAATGACCTAATATAATTTAGACACAGCATAGTCGCATTTGTTGTGAAGCCGACACTTCCTGAAACGGAGTAGGCTGATGGAGACCTAGCTTGCAGTGTGGGTTGCGTGTACTACAATAATTCTAAAGTATCTGTCAGATGAAATCATTCTAACCTACAACAAAATTCACTTTGAGATGCAATTTAAAAATATGTACGCATTTTTTGTTAAATATTGTGCATATTGTTGTATTATTTAATATTTCATAAATTATTTTACATTTAAATGACAGTTATAAGGAGACATCTAAAGATGACGTTTTTTTACCTTTTGTAGGTACTATAATATTTTAGCAAGAGCACTGTTTATTTCAAATGTTAATCTTAAATTATATTTGATTAAAATAATAAAGATATTTGGTAGAATTATTTTTGTATAGATTGCACGGCTTTCAGCCATTGATCTCGTCTAGCTTGGTTCATTGGATATCTGAAATCACTTTTAGTTGCATTTTCTGATCTATTATTATTATTTCTACAGAAAAACTTACACACTAAATGACACATTTTCTTTTTTTGAAGCCGAAAACTCTTGGCACGTTGGCATAGCACAATGATTAACCATAATAATGTTTTAAATTCAACTAAATACAGAATTTGTAACTATCATTTATAAACTACTGAAAAATATTACGAGTATTTGACACAAAACAGAATTTAAGAAGTGTTTCACAAAACATAAAACAATACTAAAACCTAACCTTCGCAAAGCTTGTCACATAATGACATAATGTAAACAGAAACAAGACAACATTACAGTAAACTAGGCATCACGCATTACCAACGCGGTCTACCTCCCGTTCCCCCACCCAAGTAAGTGTCGGCTTCAAAACAAGCTCTACATCAACAATGCCATGCGGCGTCTAAATTATAATAGGTCATTGGGTGGTACATTTTGTTTGGTGCCTTCAAGTGACAAGACGCTCAATTAATAATAATTAATCTAGCACAAAATTTCAAATCTGTATCAATCTGCCCCGTGTTTCAATGTACCTCTTTCACCCCTATCATGGCCTCCTTTAGTTACAGGCCGGAGCATAGACAGTGTTGCCGCTAATTCTAGTGACGTTAGAGGGCCGACCGGCCTACTGACAGCTTATGCGATTCAGCATTTAAACTCTTATAATTACTTGTGCAAGCGAGAACACAACACTTTGCAGGCATATTTATTAATTAAATCAATATTAACAACAAAACTAAAGCAACGAAGGGCGGAATACATATACGAGCAGTAGCAGACGGCCCCCTCGCTCTGTTGCCATTTAATACATGATCCGGCCTGTAACTAAAGGAGGCCATGCCCCTATACAATAAATTTAATAATAGTATATTATTTAACGAGTAAATAATGTAGGCTATAATTAATGAGGATGAAAGTTTGTTCACGAGCCGAAGGCGAGTGTATAAATCATCCGAGTTAATTATAGCCATTATTTTCGAGTCAAATACGACGTTTTATCTACAACTTTTTAAATAAAGCAACATTTTCTTACTACAAATTTGTATTGATTAACCTAACCTCAAACTTTGGTGTGATGACAATTTATTCGAGTAATTTAGAACTATTATGGGCTAGTCATATACAGCGTTTTACAAATTTTTATTATTTTTACTGTTTCTGCTTACGTCATAAAATGATAACTTGATGTAACACTAATATTAAAACAGATGCGATGGCAGTTTGACAGTTCGAGAGAATAAAGTACTCATTATTTAACAGTGTGAAATAATGAATTCATTATTTCATAATGTGTCCTTATGGAGGGGTTTATTATACTACTTTCACGTATATAATGAATACATTATTCTATTGTTGTAGATAAATTTATTATCTACACAACTTTAAATAAATAACTATTATGTTTGAATATGCTATTATGGTACAAGAAGTCCTAATTGGCAAAAAAACCAAAATTTTATTGGTTAAAAGCTAATTGAATAATTTAATAGTTATTTATATTACAAGTGGGATAAGAGCATTTGAATGTGAGCAGTTGAATGTGAAGAATTCCACGACGAGGTCGTAGACCGAGTCGTGTAATCACATGAGTGCTGTAATATGCTTTAGCCCACATCTGTGATATACAAAATTTTATCCAAGATTGCTCAAAATTATTAAAAATTGATATTTTTGTTTAAATTTGAAATTTTAAAAATTACATATTTTGACAATTATTATTTATAGATGTCGTTTCTATAATTTTGATTTAAAATCAAAGCAACAGGGTACAAACAATTTGTTTGGAAGCAGGACATCCTGTCAGTTTTATTATCAGGGGTAATACCATAAGAGATGATAATTTTTTGAGAATTGTTTTGTCGTTTCCACGGCAACTTATTTCTAACAATTTCACGACACAAAACATCATCTATCAATTTCCCGAAACGAAGTTGAGGGGAATTGTCAGATGATGTTTTGTGGAGTGAAATTGCAATAAGTTGCCGTGGAATAGACAAAAATTCTCTCAAAAAATTATTATCTCGAATATTTTTCTTGTTAAAAATACTACCAAAACGACTCATTTTGCTAAACATTTTTGACGTTTCATGTGACAAATTAATTAATTTTTTGTTACTGACGTAACAAAATAAAACCTAATCTACAAAATTATGTTATCAGATACATCATTTTACATTTTCAATTCTATTGGTTGCATTACGTCATTTGACGTCATCATTACACAATATGATTGGTTAAACCATCTGTCAAAAAATATTCAAACAAATTTTTTTGTAAGTTTATACGTGATATTTATTTATTATTCGTTTATAAATTATTTATTATGGTACAGTAATTCAAAATTGATTTACTCCAAGAATATTTAAGAAATAAATAGGTAGACAAGTATATTATAACCTCAACACTGCTGTCAAATATTGACTAAAAACCTTATTTTTATTTGTAGTATCCATGGCTACGAACGAATGCAGTCGAGTAAATGCGAGACGTAATACACAAAAGCATATCATATTACTTCACTAGTGAGGTAATATAACTAATTACCTACCTCACTCAAATGATGAAAATAATATGATTATTATATCATTGGCGGGCGTGGATAAAAGTATTTACTTGTAAGATACTTGTGCTTGTCAGTATTTATTAGATAAGCAAATTATTATTAGGTACTGTCTAAAATGGGAATGGTCAAAATAGTACACTTAACCAAGTATTTATTCATTATATTACGACCTGCAAAACAATTATTTTTATATAATGAACCATTTCTTAAATTTGCCAATGTTCCTAACATCAAATAAATAATTCCAAGGTAATATTTTTCGTCAAATATTTTGACTTCTCGATATAAGTTCCCAGAAGGTTTACTTTCCGGAATATAAAAGAAAATATTTGTATCTCAATGTCAGATCGCACGAATTTCACAAAAAATAAACAACCATGTTATAGATTTTTTATTTTCATCTTGAAAAAATAATACCAATATCAAATTTTATAGCAGGATGAAACAATTTCTCGGTGATAAAAACTTTGAAGGCCTTTTCATACGCAATAGGCACATACTTGCATTGTAAAATTGTTTTACGTATCACTATACAGGTTGGTGGAGGTGAAATGCGAACATAGGGAAATATATGACAATGGAGTTATCATGCTAGGCATCTTGATATACGTGGAATAAGTACTGTCAATGTCAAAGTAGCTGTTATATTACTGAAATTTTTATTTTCATTAAAATATTTTTTTGTATGTGTACGAGCAGAACGATAAAGTTTACATGCACTTTTAGATTATATTATTATTTCTGTTATTGGTTATTCTTTTTGCCACACAAATTCACATCACTTCGTTTTGTGACACTACTACAAAATATATCAAGATACCTGGCATGAAAGTTCGATTGTCATGTATGTTCCCTATGTTCGCATTTCACCTCCACCAACCTGTATACGTAGAAACATATGTATTTAGAGTATAAACGTTTTTTTAAAGTTATGATTATAACCATAAGCTGATAGGACATTTTATGCAGTAATATAACATTCATAACCTCAGAAATGCAAATAAAAATAATATTAAACTTACTGCACTAATGTGTTTGATGTCTCATGGTCTCCGATAATTCCTACAGCCTTTGTGACACTTTTGACAGTCATTTACACTATTTAAATAAATAAAAACACCACTACAATGCACGAAAAATACTACGATGTTTTCACTTTGAAGCTAAAAATGAACTAAACGTTGACAAACGTAAACCGACTGGTTTCGTAATCATGCTGGTTTTGGTTGGTTTGGCATTGAAATTTACAATGAATAAATATAAATATAAGAATTTGGTTTATTTCATTTGGATGGAGTAGATCCATATATGATTTTAATTTTCAATTGTTTAAAAGCATATTTTTAATAATATAATTAAATTGGGGGTATAGTCCGTCCCAAACTTCTTTGCCGTGACGTCATACCTGTAGTTCGTATGAATCAATTTGAAATTATGGCGGGAAAGTTATATTTTGATATCAAATATTTTTAAACTATATTATGTGAATATTTGGAATAACTATATAAATTTAATAATAAATAAATACCTCTAGAACAGCTGACACGGGAATAAGTAATTCTCCTTTTTCTTTTTCAGCAGTAAAATATTGGTACAAATTTAAGACAATCTACATTGTTTGTTTATTATTGCCTTTGCCGGGCATATTTATAAATATTATTATAAATATCTATATATAAACAGCTAATATGTATGCATAAAACAACGATATACGTATGTTAAATTATTTAATCAGTGAAAATAGTTTTTATTTGTTTGACAGTTTCAAAATGTATTTCATAAAACAACATGAAAACAGCCTACTCAAATAACAAGTTATAATTGCTGGTATATCAACGTACGTTTTCTATTTCTTTCTTTTTCTTCTTCATAATAAAAACAAAGAACAAAACTTCACGTAACAGTATCAATACTTCGCAAATTTCGAATGACATTACTTGTTTCAACTAAATATATGACTGTAATAAGATAGAAAGAGTAAGACAATGTACTCTTTAGTTATTCTTGAAAATAAAATAATGACGTAACGGCAAAGAAGTTTGGGACGGACTTTATAATATTTATATTCATAATTTATAGTATAATATTTTGTTGGAGACAATAAAAAAAAAATTCAATGAGAGACGGTTGTACATGATACAGGGACGGACTGGCCATAAGGTCTAGTCATTCAACAGCAGAAAATAAAATTTTATAATTTTCATACACTGGAAATTGCATGCACAAAGAATATTCAAATCTAGAAAATATATACGTAATAAAATATCTACATCAAAAATTTCATTTACAGGAAAATTCAAATTTAAAATGCGTCCAGAAAACTAGTTTGTCTCTTCACTTCAACACAAGAGGACATACTTTTGATTATAACTTATCTAGATTTGCTTCTTCCTTTGTTTGCATTTAAGCTGAATCTAAAATTGTAGATTTTAATTTTCCTGTCAATGAATCTTTTGATGCAGGTAGTACGTATACATTTTCTAGACCTGAATTTTCATGTGCATGGAAACTCTAGAAGTTTATTTTCTGCTGTTGAGTGGCATCCCGCAAGCTTGTTTTGTAGATTTGCATGTTCCTGTGTTTGCATTTAGGTACCTATGTCAAATTTAAAATTCTAGATTTTAATGAATCTTTTGATGCAGGTATTTTATTATGTATAAATTTTCTAGATTTGAATTTGCATGCATTTTTCTGTGTATGAAAATTCTAGAATTGTATTTTCTGGCATTAAGGGGCTTTTATCACAGTAAAAAAGTATTTAACAAATTACTCCCAACCTATTAATCCTATAAATCTAAAAAAATACCATATAAAGATAAAGGCAGTAAAAATCTAGCTACGTTGTCGAATTTTTAAAATTGTTATTATTATTATTTATAAACAATTAAATAACAATAATTCTGAGAAAAACTCTTCGTAAGTTTGATTGCACTGTAAATTTAAATGTTTATATCACATTATTATATAAAATTTTCAAATAGTAGTCGAGTAATTTGTTAAATAAATTTAAAAATTGTATGCGCACTAGCCAATCAAATTGAGTATTTTTTAAACAAAAATGGAGCGAAACATAGCAATTAGATAAATAGAGACAACATGTGCTCATAAAACATAGGCTGTCAGCGCGGATACCTGAAATAACGAGGATTTGTGATCTAGCAGCGCTGAGCGATAAAACCCCCTTAAATTGCTACTAACAAACTAGTTTTGTAGACTTGCATATTGTTATTTTGCATTTATATCGAATCTAAAATTCTAGATTTGAATTTTTTTATATAAATGAATCTTTTGATGTAGATATTTTATTACACATATATTTTCTAGATTATTTGAATCTTCATCTCACATGTAAAATACTGTAACCTGATTGGTTGAAATTTTTCGAGGGGAATATTGTTTGTAATATTCTGAGAATGTTTGTAGCAGATTGTATAGGGAGACATTCTTATATTCTCAGAAAATGAAATATCTAGGACGATCAGGTGATCTATAGAACATTCCAATATTCGAAATCTATATCCATAGAATATTACTGGAACATTTTTTATACATAGACCGTCTTGTACTAAACTAAATAAATGAATCTCTCACTCACCGATGACACTAAGATGCACGAAGTGGCTCATATGCGGCGTGGTGCTGATCTGGCACTCGTACACGCCGGTGTCGCGGTGCTGCGGGTACTTGATCTGCAGGGTCCAGTCCTCGGAGTGCGGGTGATGGATGGCGCGGAACCTCTGGTCCGACGTGTAGGTGTAGCGGCCCACCGTCAGCAGGTGCACGTCCCGGTGTCGCACCCAAGACACCTGCAGCGACATCTGCAATCAGTGAACGGACTGTGCAGGTGCAGGCGATAGCGGTGTGTGTGGTGAGACTACATGCTTAGAGGGTACGTTCAGGGGTAGGTACGTTCCGAATCCATGGATTATTTCCCTCGATTCTAGGACAATTTCCCCCCGGACATTATCCCTCCGGACATTACCCCCCGGACAATATCCCCCGGACAACATCCCCCCGGACAATACACCCCTGGACATTATCCCCCTGGACAGTATCCCCCTAGGACAATTTCCCCCTCGGACAATTTCCCCCTGGACAACATCCCCCCGGACAACATCCCCCCGGACAACATCCCCCCGGACAATACCCCCCGGACATTATCCCCCTGGACAGTATCCCCCTAGGACAATTTCCCCCTCGGACAATTTCCCCCTAGACAACATCCCCCTACAAAAATATCCCCTTGCCAACATCCCTCTACGCAAAATGTGTTTTAGTTATAATAAACTAATCTATGCAAACAAAACCCTTCTTGAGTCCAACAAAACTCCGTTTTTTTGACATAAACTTATCTATGCTAACAAAACCCTTCTTGAGTCCAGAACTCCGTTTTTACTTCCTTGTAAAGGAAGTATTGTAATCGCGAAAAATTTTGGTTCTCAGATTTTGACGGAAATATCCGTTTTGACCTTTTCTGAATCCATTATGACTAGTTTCGTCGTGACGTCTGTACGTACGGACGGGCGTACGGACGGGCGTACGGACGGACGTACGGACGGACGTACGTATGTGTGTCCCATAACTCAAATACGGTTAGACGTAGAAAGTTGAAATTTTGTATTTAGGACTGTTATAGCATCTAGTTGTGCACCTCCTATTTTTGGTTTCAATCTATAAACCAGAAGTAGTACTTTTTTCAAATATTTCGATAAATATTTAATTTAAGACAAATTTTTTTATTTTAAATGAAAGATTATGTGATTATTACCTACAATCGGTATTTTATAAGTATTTTTGTATCTGGTATCATTTAAGAATAATTAAAGTATATATTTATAATTTAGTATTTCGGTATCTTGCAGTCCATGATCGATTAACATTTGTTACTACGTAAAATTTAAATGATTATGACATGACAGTGACAATAGTAAAATATGCTTTATATCTTCTTCTGCAGTTTAAATAAAATGACTAAAATATATTTGTGAGTATAGTAGCAGTAGTAGTAGTATTTATATATAAATATATTTGTATAATAAGTTAAAAGAATAAAGTAGGTATATGGCGGAGGTCTTGTGGTAGCCACGCCAGATTTTTTTTATATTATTCTACATTTTAGTTATTAAGAAAAGTATGAACAGTTTAATAGGCGTACAAGGAAGTCATGTGGTGTCCACGTCAGATTTTTTGAAAGAGTTTTTGACAGGCGTCTTTTCTAAAAGTATAGTATTCAACTTGAATTTATTAAAACAGGCCTCTATAAAAAAAACTGTGTCCAAAGTTCCGCCAATAGAAATACTTGTTTATTATACGCTGAAAACTTCACTCTATAGAAATAGGCGACTAAATTTTCGTAACGTATGGACCATTTCGGTTTATTTATTAAAATCGACGGAACCTTTAACCCTTTTGCAGTAAACATTTTTTGTTTTTTATAAAATGGAATTAATGGAAGGTTGTTTACGTGCAGAATCACAAAGAACTTAATTTTATTTTTTTACATTGTACGTTATTTAAAATGAAATTTATATTTTCATTTAACATATTCTTTTGTGTGACAAAATATTATTTCTTTCAGTTTCAGCTTCAGCCTTTGTTAAACTATACCACTGAAAATAATTAAATATTTCAGCCTTTGATATACAGGTATGACTATAATTAAAGATGACGTACATGTAACAAAATTTTGTTTTTAAAAATTCGCAAACATAACGTTAACCTATTCAGTTGACAAAATAAAATCCCCAAACTTTTCAAGAATGTGAACATCCCGCCTTGTTACTTGCTTTGTCCATTATGGAGGTTGGGGACGCCTGCAGTGGCGTACCCAGATATTAGCCTTAGAGGGAGGATATGAAAATAAAAATATTTTTGCACTTCCGGGATTAAAACTGTTCTTTAGTCTTTATTTTTAGGGACTAAGGTTCTTAATTTGATCCTAAGGGATTATTTCTCATATTTAATCCCGTTGTCAAGGAATTGAATTAATTAATCCCGTTGTCAAGTAAATACGTGATATTTGTTACAGAGTATCTATGGTAACAATATAAATATTTGTCATAAAATTTACTGTCAAAATTACAAAATGTGTATTCTTTTAAACTATTTTGCATTCGTTTGAGGATGAAGTGCAAAAAATAGCGTATATACCACAGGACTAAAGTACCTTTAATCCCTCAGGTGATTATTTCCCTCACCTTCGGCTCGTGAAATAAACTTCACCCTGAAGATTAAATCATGCACTTTAGTCCCTTAATATATAATATACTATTTTATAATAATATTAATAAATAATAATAATGTAAAACAAAATTCGCTCAACGCCTCAACCAACGTTGGCTGATGTCATTGCAATTTATTCAGTTGCTGTGATATTTATTTTTACAATAATTACTAATCCCCTAATCAAAAATGCTTGACATGCTTACATTTTTTTAAATAGCTTGCAAATGGTTTAGAAAAAGTTCACAAAATCTTCAAGAACTTATTTTTAAAGGTTTATAGGAAATATTAATACAAGTTCTATGAATTTTTCATCATTTTATCATATAGTTTAAACAAAAATTTAGTGGCCATAAGAGTCCATGTAAAACGAGCGTAATTTCAACATTTAATTACTTAAATACCGGATAGACGAAAATTTAAAAAAAAATTTAGAATCTCAATAGTGAATTGAAGGCGCTGTATAAATTTCAGCCTCTCATCATCATTTTAATATACGGTCACCAACCTCCTTAACATCCTATTAATATCCTAGCAATGTCCTCTATAAGTAACAATATCTATGTGACATCTCAATGTTTTTAAATCTGGTAATGATATCCCACTATCCTATGTAATTCTCTGAGATGTTTGTATTGACATGAATCGTCCGTGGGATGTTATAAATCTTATTCTTGTACTTTAATGGATATTACGTAAGTCTATCCTAGCCACATCCTGAGAACGATCAAACTCAATACAAAAACATTTCAGAGAATTGCATGGGACACATAATTGGGATATTATTACTAAATTACTAACATTGGGATGTTACATAGATGTTACTAAGGGCGGACATTAACAATCACTAAGATGTTAATAGGATGTCAATAGGAAAATATAAAGTAATAAAGCAGGATGTTCACATTCCTGAAATGTTCTGGGGATTTTATTTTGGTAAAAGGCGATATCTGTATATAAATTTTTAATATCGGTTGATGTTTGTGTTTGCACCATATGTTAATCTCATGTTCACCATTACAAAAACTTTTCGCTTCATCAAAAAATAATTTTAAAATATCTCTACCGGTCTGGGAAAATTTCAACCCTTCGAAATAAACTCGCAAATTTAATTTCTAATATACTCGCGTCCGAAACCTGACGTGTGCTCAATTTTCTTTGCAATACAATTTCACCCGCCCGGTATATTAGTTTATGATGGCTGCCTGTTGCTATGGCAGCCTTCAGGGCCCTGAAACTGAAACTGTAGCCTGAAATGAACTGACAAATGTTTTTCATAACGATAAAGTTTCAGGAAAGTCGATATATGTGCTGGTGCTTAGAAAAATGAGGGAAGATTCGAGCGAGTTTGGTATTTGGAATGATTGGTTTAGGAAATAGTTTGCAAGTGGAAAATATGAGGGTGAAATGTGTTTCAGTTAATTGGAAATCCTACAATTCTCTTGACTTTTCCTGTTAACTTTTTTGAGATACTAAGACGCTTAACAGTAGAAAAATATAGTGGTATATTAGTTTTTGTCTTATCTCCATAAAATGTATAATTTAATGCTGTTTTTTTACCATCCGCTTACCTGTAAAGGAACGTATTGGAATCATGCAAAAAATCGGGTTGTGAGTTTTAAGTGGATGAGCACGAATTAGGGTCCTTACAACTCATTTTTGATAGTTTCTAGATGATGTCTGTATGTATGTGCGTGTGTGTGTATGTGTGTGGTCCGGGCCGATGCCGGATGTCGCATAACTCAAATACGAATTACCCAAAAATTTTGATATTTAGTATTTTACATTTGTATACGAATAGGAAGAGCTCATTAGATTTTGGTACAAATATCTTCACCGGAAGTAATATTTTTTGAAGATTGAAAAAGATAATTGTCAAAAATTTCTATAAATTTGGATAAATATTGTATTTATTTGTAATAAGAATAAGAGGCAAATTTATTTGCAACTTAAGTTATAAAAAAATTGTCTTTATCTGGTAGCATTAAAGAACTGCAGTAAAATTTAAAAAATAAATTTATTAAATAAAACGTTGAAATCTTGTAATCCATGTTCGGTTGATTTTTGTTTCTGCATAAAAAATATTGACAGATGAGACGGGTGACAAGTTGGCATACTAGCGCTATATAAGTCATAAGCAAGCTATTAAATGTAGTAACTGAATGGAGGATTGCTTACCACAGAAGAGTTTTCCTGTGAACGAATCTTTTGATTCAGGTGATGCAAATTTCTGTGTTTGAATATTTTAGATTTTTATTTGTATATATTAAAGGGACACCGGATTGTATACGTATACATTTATGTTTATAAGTCTAGATATGGCGGAAGGTTGTGTGCAGGCCACTTCAGATTTTTCTACTTTATTTATTACATACATATAATTAGTGTACAATGTGGTAAATACTTTCTTAAAAAATAAATCAACCATTGCCCAATGATTTCAAGTTTTAATGCACAAAATAAAATTTCAGTTATAGTTTGAATTTAGTATAATTCAATATTTTCACAAACCTATTAAAAGAATAATAAAATTTCAATAAAACAGAGCAAACTCATACAGTTTTAATATCATAAAAATATATTTTCACAGCTTTTATTTTTATTTAGCGAGCAAATATACAAAATTATTGATATAACATGAAAAACATTTCAGAATTCTAATTAATATTCAATGAATTAATGAATCCTAAAAAGAATAATTCACTTTTAAAAATGAGCATTAAATATTTTATTAAAATTTTTATCATTGGCAGTGAATGCTTTGATTATTTTTTAAATGATTTGGTTTGATTTTTCTAAAACTGGAATTTGTTATTTCATAAATACTTAACAAAAAATTACAATTTGATGTAAAATTTTCCCTGTGGTGAGCTCTCCACTAATTGAGCAAACGGCTGGTAATCACGCACACAGTGCAGTATGCGACATAAGAGATGGTAATATAGCAAGGTTACTTTTTCACTACATTTTTGCCACAAGTGTAGCGCCTTAAGCTGGATTCAGAGATTGCGTAGTAAACACAGCATAGCATAGCACAGCGAAACATAGAAAATGAACATATGGGAATGCATGCATTGATTCATAGAATACATACATAGCACAGCATGGCACAGCACAACATGGGAATTGGGCATATTTTATTTCGAAGCTGTGTTTCTTACGTTTTACTATGCTCGGACATGTACGCTGTCAGTACTCTTTGTTAAACCACATCTACCGCGACTCCGCTGTGGTTGTGATTAACTGTAGAAACGCAATAGATATTAAATTGAACTGTTTATTTAAATATAACGAGTAAATACAAATGAATTCGTTCACAAATTTTAATATTTGACAACTGTCATAATAATAAATTGTCATTACTATAGTAACGCTATGCTATCTCTGAATTGGTTCTATGTTTCTGTGTTTTCCTGTGTTGTGTATTTCTATGCTGTGTTCACTACGCAATCTCTGAATCCAGCTTAAAATGCATAAAAATATGTATGTATAGGGTCTTTCAATAGGAGTGATAGTTTTTATAATAAAGATTTCTCGGTTTCTGATATATATTTTATTTACTTCTAGGTGTCAAATTATTTAGTATAGTGTGCCATTTTATGATGCAGCGTTTGACGCCTCTAGACCGGTTGGAAATAATAAAAAAATATTACAAAAGTTCGAGCTCAGTTGTGGGTGCTCAACATTTATTCACCCCAGAATTGGGTCGCCCTCACCGTTACTCTGCGCAGACTATAAGACGCACTGTGACAAAGTTTGAGTTAACATTACTAAGACAATAAGCCACCAAGAAGACAACGTTCGAAGTGAGGAGAAAATCACAGCTGTAGCGGCCAGTGTTGCAAATGAGCCGAATTCTGCCAAATTGGAGCGATCTTGTGATCAGTGTCAACAAAGCCGTGGTGAACATTTGAACGATATCTTGTTCCGAACATAATTGCATTGTCAGAGCTTCCAAATATAGCAAAAACTAAATTCATATGTCAAACCGTTGACGTTTTATTTAAAATTAAAATCCTATCACTCTTAATGAAAGATCCTATATAAGTCATTTTCAAATTAAATACATTTTATGAAAATTTCAAGATCCTTTCCGTACTATTTAGAATAACGTGACGGCATATTTGTTCCATGTAAATTTAATTAATAATTTCCCAATTTTATAAACCAGTTGTAAACAAACTGCGGCTAAGTATAAAGTTTGTATTACTTTGGCTCGAAAGTCAAGTGAAAACAACAACTTTAAATTAAGCAAAACACTTCCAAGATGCTAAAATATTCACAGCTACAAGTTGAATTATTTACGTCAGTTCAAAACCACTAGTTTGTAATTTAAAACTACCTTTATCTACAACAATAGAATAATGTATTCATTATATACGTGAAAGTAGTATAATAAACCCCTCCATAAGGACACATTATGAAATAATGAATTCATTATTTCACACTGTTAAATAATGAGTACTTTATTCTCTCGAACTGTCAAACTGCCATCACATCTGTTTTAATATTAGTGTTACATCAAGTTATCATTTTATGACGTTGTAAGCAGAAACAGTAACAAATTTAAAACGTTGTATATGACTAACCCATAATAGGTAGTTCTAAATTACTCGGATGAATTGTCATCACACCAAAGTTTGAGGTTAGGTTAATATCAATACAAATTTGTAGTAAGAAAATGTTGCTTTATTTAAAAAGTTGTAGATAAAACGTCGTATTTGGCTCGAAAATAATGGCTATAATTAACTCGGATGATTTATACACTCGCCTTCGGCTCGTGAATAAAGTTTCATCCTCATTAATTATAGCCTACATTATTTGCTCGATAAATAATATACTGTAACGAGCGGCGCCTGGTTGGCGGCGGCCAAGCGACATGCACGGACCAGTTTGCATTGTCTAGCCGTCGCGCTATTGTGTTGATGGCGCCAGAGGGGGATGACTCATCAGGTCACGCGATACGGTAATAAAATTTAATGACTTTCTGGAAGGAATTTATGGAATCTACCAGAATTACCGGCTGTGGATATATAAACGCTAACCGAGCGGACGGTGAGTCAGTCTACGATAGCATGGTGACATAAATAGAAGTCTACGGTTGAATAGTGACATAAATAGAACTAAATATTCATGTATTGTGACATAAATAGAGTTTAGTGTTATCTAGTAGTTAAATAAATAATTACAGTGTATAAATAAATAATCCTAGTAGTGTTAAGTGTGTAAATAAATATTCTTAGTGTATAATTAGTGTTTTAAGTTTAATTAATAGTGCGTGTTTATTTAATAATCATTAACTTTTATCTTTTATTTTTCGTTATTAAACTTGTTATATAAATATTTGTGTTTTACTGATTTTACACTTCACCTAAATAAATAAAACCGTTACAATACTATTATTTCATACTATAGTTTGTTTTAAACAGAACAGACAATGCATAAAATAAATTAAAGCATGGGAGTAGAAAAAAATGCGTCGCGTCTGCGTTGTGTTTAATAAACATAAGTACCAAAAAAACTCTGGAAATTTTCCGGTTTGATTAAGTTATCTCAATTTTGAATGCTGTCATTCGCTGCCGCCGCAAAATTGAAGTTATTAAGTCGCTCTCTTGCCAGACAACATAAAGAGCAAAAAACACACATCCAGTCTTCGGAAAGGTAAAGATTACAGCGGAGCGTAAAGTGTCGTTTAGTACTCCAACTATCAACAAACAAAGAAACTTTCCACAAAACTAAAATAAGAAGACATTTACCAACCGAGCTTCAGTTGCGATGATGATGATTGAGTTTGTATTTAACAACTGTAACCAGAGAAAATCTAATTATATACAAGTTGTTAAAGATTACTTCAAAATAGATTTTTACCTCTCGCCTCATATTCTATAACAAAGGTATTGTAATGGGTCAAAATTTTCGAGTATGAGTTTTTGGTGAATAAGCACGTTTTAGGATCTCTAGAATACGAATTTAGTATTTTCACGATGATGTCTGTGTGTGTGTATGTGCGCATGTATGGACGTATGAACTGACGATTTTTCGTCCACGATAACTGAAAAGTATCAAACCTATAATAACGACATATTTAAGGTTTTAATAAGGATCTTAACACCGGATAAGATAGAAATTCACAATCTGGAAGTAGTACTTTTTGAAGCTTGACATAGTTTTCCTTAAATATCTTAGTACATTATTTATTTATGACAATTTTTGCAATTAAAAATAAAAGATAATATAATTATCTATGGGTACAGGTAATTTTAAATACAATTTGCTGAATCTGGTAGTATTTAACAATAATATAAAGTTTTTGAAGTACCAGTATCTGGTTGTCCATGATATGAAATTTGTTTCTACACAAAATTTAAATTATTATGACAGTGACAGTACAGTTGACATCTTTTGCTTGCATCTGGGTTAACATTA
The DNA here is from genome assembly GCA_947534325.1 of Agonum fuliginosum. Classification (NCBI taxonomy): domain Eukaryota; kingdom Metazoa; phylum Arthropoda; class Insecta; order Coleoptera; family Carabidae; genus Agonum; species Agonum fuliginosum. The sequence goes on along the minus strand of OX384045.1, from coordinate 2,349,184 downwards.
TCGTTTACATATTACATGAATTTGAAACGGTTAAAATGTAAGTAAAACTATTTATTAGATTAGTAGAATAAGCAGAATTAGTCGAGAGGTCGTGTGCTGGCCACAGCAGATTTTTTATAATGTTTCTAGATAGATGAACTTTGTTTAATCCAGTGCCGCAAACCGCAGTTTGTTATTTTGATTAGTTTTTAAGAAATGCAATGATACAAATTGGAAAATAAGTACCTAACGATTTTTTGTGTGTTGTTAGGTCAATCAATGAGCTATATCTCAAAAACTATTAAAGACAGCTCAAAAATCCAAACAGAATTGAATTCGCCACCCATGAAAGTAACTATCAAAATATTTTTCATCCCTGAAAATTTCTTGTTTATGACATTTCAGGAGGGTTCAAAAAATTCTGCTGAAAAAAACTGAAAACTGTATAACTGAAAAACTAGCAGATGTATCGGAATGAGCGACATACCATTGGATTCAGCATGAAATTCTCTATAAATTCAATTGGGTGTTGCGACCCATTTCTGGGTATAAGTATTTTGTATGTACGTATTTTTAGTGCCGCTAATTTCATTGATTTAATTATATATAAAATAGTAATTGAAACAGTGGTCACTGGTTAGCTCAACGTTATGCAAGCTTGCGGACCCCAGTTCGATTCCCGGCGCAACCGACATTAATACCACTGGGCCCGAGTGGTTGGATTCCACTGTAATAACATCTACCATTCTGTAATTGGGAGTTAATCCTGTAGAATGGTTACCAGCAAAATTTAAATAAAAATTTGTAGGTACGTCATTAAAAGTGCAATTTATTATACCATTTAAAAGCGAAATCGAGTTTCCGAAACGTTGAATTAACTAACTAGTGTGTTAATGAGGGCGATTAATAATTGAGACGCGTTAATTGTCGAGATTATTAATCGCACATTAACACATGAGTTAGTTACAATATTTTTCCGTTGATCATATCTTTTTAATTTGGAGAAAAACTAATTTTATTTCATTACAAATATGTTAGGTAAGGTTAGTAACGTTTGAAACTGCTGAGCACAATATTGCCTGAATATTATTTAGCTACAACAAACTGTCAAAATAATTTCGTTTAATTCTGTTTATCATTTTTTTACAACTTATACTTTAATACGTGTGCTGAACGCGCATTCAAAAAAATAGTTGATAAATAAAAATCATGCATTAATAGGAATCATTAATATTTGATTTTTTGCATTAATGATACTCATTAATAAACGATCAACGAAAAAATACAGGCTGTTTCATAACTTCGAGTACATACGTTAAAGGTATATGTTGTTTGTTATACTGATTACGAATCAAAAATAATTTTTCTAAAATTCGAAAAATTAGGTGTAGTTTACATGCAGCATTTTTTGTAGTACTGCACTGGATTCGTTTTCCTATTAAACACAAACAATAGAAGTAAGTAATCAACATCTTAAATTACATAATACTAGTAAAATAAACAAACCAAATTTGATTATATTTAATGAAACAAAAATTACTCCACCCAGTGGCAGTGACAACGAAAATTTTTTGACTGGAAAACATGGAAATTAATTTTGCGATTAAAAAAAATCTGACGTGGACACCACATGACTTCCTTGTACGCCTTGTTTGTTCATAATTTTCTTAATAACTAAAATGTAGAATAATATAAAAAATTCTTTAACTTATTATACTAGTATACTCACAAATATATTTTAGTCATTTTATTTAAACTGCAGAAGAAGATATAAACGATATTTTACTATTGTCACTGCTACTGTCACTGTCATGTCATAATCATTTAAATTTTACCTAGTAACAAATGTTAATCGATCATGGACTACAAGATACCGAAATATTAAATTATAAGTAGGTATATACTTAAATTATTCTTAAATGATAGAAGATACAGAAAAATTTATAAAATACCGATTGTAGATAATAATCACATAATCTTTCATTTAAAATAAAAAAAATTGCCTAAAATTAATTATTTATCAATTTTTTTTTTAAATTTACTACTTCCGGTTTGTAGATTGAAACCAAAAATAGGAGGTGCACAACTAGATGCTATAACAGTCCTAAATACAAAATTTCAGCTTTCTACGTCTAACCGTATTTGAGTTATGCGACACACATACGTCCGTACGTACGCACGTACGCACGTACGCACGTACGTACAGACGTCACGACGAAACTAGTCATAATGGATTCAGAAAAGGTCAAAACGGATATTTCCGTCAAAATCTGAGAACCGAAATTTTTCGCGATTACAATACTTTCTTACTTCGTACAAGGAAGTAAAAATGTTTTTGATTCGTAATCAGCATATCAAACAACATATACCCTTAACGTATGTACCTGAAGTTATGAAACACCCTGTATATTTACTGAATGAGAGCAAAGCCTTATAAAAAATGTAGTCCTCTACGTGTATTTCGCTATTTCATCAAAGGAGATTTATGTCCAGTATTTTTGCATTTCTATTCATAGTACAGAGAACAGTCAGCAACTTTTCATCCTGAAACTTTTTCTCCTAAATTGGTTATAACCGAAGAGGGAAAGAAAAGAGCTTCGAAGGTTCACCGCCTTGCCGGAGGGCGCTAACGTCGCTAGTAAGTTTGACGTGGAATTTATAACACCCTGTAGAATACGAAATGTCTTCTATTCCAGATACATAATTGTGGTAACTCTTTCTTCTCTGCGAATGTCTTTCCGGAAAGTTTCTTAATTTTTTCTTGTTTAGAACTGTCAAACTGTTGAAAAATTGTGTCGGTTTGTCTTTCTTACTCGGTTGTTTATTCGTTTGTTGTCCTTTTCGCCTTTACTGTTCGTCCTGTAGACGATGTTTGAATCCGATGCTACGCAGGATAATTATTACAGATAACGGACTAAATAAATGTGTGCGACTAACAGTTGTGACACTGTTTTTTAGGTCGTTGAAAATAATTGCTTCACGACCTATTGTATATTACGTTGTGCTACATATTTACCATTCTATTTTTACCACTCCAACTTTTACCACAGCATTATTACCACCATTCTTTTTTACCGCTATCCTGTTTTACCGTTAACCTATTTTTTACCACTCAATTTTTACCACTCCAACTTTTACCTCTGCATTTGTACAACTATACTTTTTACCGCTATTTCGTTTTACCACTAATACATTTTTACCACTCCATATTTACCATTACAACTTTTACCACCATACTTTTTTACCGCTATTCCGTTTTACCATTAATAGTTTGTGGGGCTATAGTACGGTTTTGTTAGTGTAGTAAACACCAAAACCGAGTTTGTGGGGCTCTAGTACGGTTTTGTTAGCTTTGTTAGTGTAGCAAATACCAAAACCGAATTTGTGGGGCTCTAGTACGGTTTTGTTAGCTTTGTTAGTGTAGTAAATACCAAAACCGAGTTTGTGGGGCTCTAGTACGGTTTTGTTAGCTTTGTTAGTGTTGTAAAAACAAAAACCGAGTTTGTGGGGCTCTAGTACGGTTTTGTTAGCTTTGTTAGTGTTGTAAAAACAAAAACCGGGTTTGTGGGGCTCTAGTACGGTTTTGTTAGCTTTGTTAGTGTAGTAAATACCAAAACCGAGTTTGTGGGGCTTTAGTACGGTTTTGTTAGCTTTGTTAAAAAAGAGACGGTGGTAAAAATGGATTGGTAAAAACACGTTGGTAAATATGTTGGTGGTAAAAATAATTAGTGGTAAAAATAGGGACGGTGGTAAAAATGGATTGGTAAAAGAATACGTTGGTAAATACGTTGGTGCTAAAAAAGAATTAGTGGTAAAAAGGGACGGTGGTAAAAAATGGATTGGTAAAAGTATAATGTTGGTAAAAAATGGATTGGTAAAAGAATTACGGTGGTAAAAAAGGGACGGTGGTAAATAGGAATTGGTAAATATGGGGGCAAATCGTATATTATTTACCGAAAGTAATAAAAATTGAGTAGTTGCCATTTATTCTTTAGCCATAATTATTTTAAATCATTAATTCATACTATTAGCTTTATTTAATGTGACAGTTTTTGTATTAAAATTGTTCTAAATTCCACATATTCTTATTTTGTCTCATAGAACAAGAAATTTTATTAACTAATAATCGCATAGTTATTTTTGGTCAACTGTAATTACACAAGAGCTTTTTATTTCCTCGGATAAATTTATGTTTGTATTGAAACCTTGTTGCGTAGAAATTTGAAAATAAAAATTGTTTAATAATATCACGACACTGTAGGTGGAGTGATTATAATTTTAAAAAATTTTTCGAGTCAAATAACTTATAATTTTGTCACAACTACCTTAAGCACGTTGCTTTTGGTTAACAGCTCGGGCGGTTACCAAGCAACGTGACAAAATTATTTCGTAATTATCAATGCCTCGGGTTATTACAGTTGATAATGTTACTTAGGGCGGACATTAGCAATCGCTAGGATATTAACCCATTAATGCCCAGTATTATTTTTCTTTCCGATCTATGTCAAATATTCAGTATTTACTCCAAATAATCACTTATGACCGAGAAAAATGTTAAAAAAATTTAATCTCTTGTAGATTTTGAATTATGACATGGGTCATTAATGACCCCTTGGGCACACAGAACACATTACATAACAATATGGAATATGTGTTTTATTATTATTATTGAAAAATGAAATACATTGTAAAGACGAAAAGTTTGTAATTATTATAATTCATTATATCACATATTTAGAGCAGAAAAAAACATAGGTAATAGGTACTTTGTTCAATGTTCTGCATGCATGTTCTCCCTCAGGAATATCTCCCTTTTCCCAAATACACCTTTCAAATGTTTCTCTATTTTTGCCAACTAAGTTTCCTAGTTCAGTATTATCATTATCTTAGAAAAATAAATACATGAGCTTAGCTTCGGCACGTAACTAATTAGGATTCAAATTGTTTAGATCATTACAATCTTCGTCAGCTGAGTCGGCATCTATCTCACTCTCATTACCTTCAGGAGGAAAAATAACTATTTCATCTGACACGAATTCAACCACATTCAAATTTTCAATAATTTGCAATAATTCTGCAGTTTTTTCTGATATATAAAAATAAAAAACTATATAGAAATGTCCAAAGGGTCGTTAACGACCCATGCTTACAAATTGTTAAAAAATATATGTAATAATATTTTAATTTTACAATAATATAGTCTACTTAAAATTAGAGTAAAATATCTGTTTTAGAAAGTATCTTCATGTTTTAATTATTATTAAATTTAATTACTTACGTGTCTTTGATTTTCGTACATTGAAATAAGTTTCCAGTATTCACTTTATATAAATTAAATTTAAACTTATAATGCAATTTATGACACAAAAACAAATTTTAATACATATATTGGTATTTACTCTTGTACATTCATCGATTTAAACTGATAAAAGTATAAACATTCACCATTAAAAAATTTAAATAACCTGTGGGTCGAAAATGACCCCTTGGGCATTAATGGGTTAATAGGAAGTTAGTAAGCGTGATATTCACATTCGTGAAATGTTTTGAGGATTTTATTTTGTCAAGATATTTGAGTTGCGGAAAACTAAAAATCTTATTTGGATTTCAACGACAAAAGATATAAAATACTGTCCCAGATGTTTGGTATTCAGACATTAAGAAAAGGACGAGATCTTTTCAGGACAATTGCATTTTCAGCATACCCTTCAGACTCAAGGTTAAGATTCTACTAACAATTCCAAGTTTCCAAACAATTAGTGCACGGATGCTGAATCTCGTAAAAACATTGTCCCTTTTCCATAAACGGCGAAACCTTTATAAAGGCTCATCTTTTCCAACAACTGCCTTTTAGAGGTTGCAAGAATTCTCGACCTAAACCAAGAATTTTGTTACATATTCTTTATAATATTATACAGGATGAGTCAGCAATTTTTATCAGAAAGTGATTTTTGCAAAACATGAACTATCTAAAGGAATTTTTACTGCCGAAATTTCAAATCGATCAGACAAAAACTTCACGAGTGGTTCACTTCAATGTGAAAATTGGACCAATTAATCCAAAATCTCCAATTGCAGCCCAAACAGTCGTTCTAGGAGAGTGCAAGGATTGTTCAGCAATCCAGTGGGGATTTTCATCTGACCAATACCGATGATTGTGTCTATTAAATCCACCATCAAGATGAAAATGTGCCTCATCAGAAAACATGATGTTATTCAGATGACCAGGGTTTTCATTCATTCGTTCAATTTCGTCTTCTGCAAATTCCAATCGGTTTGCTTTATCCTCTTCAGAAATTGCCTGCAGAATTTGAATCTTATAAGGATGCCACTTAAGGTCCTTTAAAATCCTACAAATAGTCGTTTGACTAATCATTAATTAATTAATCATTATTTCAGTCACCAATTAGGAAGCAATAATGATAAAACTTTGCGAACAAAAACTCAAGTGGCTACTGTATTTACAGCAAAAATTTGGCGGACTTTACACAAAAACTTGAGACTTTACCAACAAATGAAATAGGGAACACTTAGCTGACTCACCTGTATTATATTCGCCTAGTTTAATTCAACATAATGTATTACAGGCCGAGTCACAACTTTACTGGCATAAGTACTCAATTTACCAATCAAGGAACTAAAAGATTTTTTTTAAATCGCAATTTTATTCCTAAGTTTTATAAGTTTACTTAAAATTTAACTGTAGCTACAAGTAATCCTTGTCAATACATGAAATAGAAAAAAAAGTAATATCGAGAGTAGGTATTTTAGGAATTCGAAGTCCCTTAAGTAAACCACCTTCAGAAACCAGTAATTTTCCCATTCCATTCTCCTCTGTCTTTGCATTTGCTGTACAGCTTTTGCGTCCACAATCAAATGAAAGCTCTCGGCTGACCGGAGGAGTCCGGGCAGCGCTCCGGAGCTCCGGAGCCGCTCTCAGATGGGCTGTACCTGTTAGCAACGCCTTAATGCGGTTAGCAAAACAAGATTCACTGAGTAGCACTGTGTTCACAGTGAACAGTGCATTTCAAACAAGATGATAGTAGTACTTTTTGAAATATTTCGATAAATACTTAATTTAAGATAATTTTTTTATTTTAAATGAAAGATTATGTGATTATTAGATACAATCGGTATTTTATAAATTTTTCTGTATCTGCTACCATTTAAAAATAATTAAAGTATATACTTATAATTTAGTATTTCGGTATCTTGTAGTCCATGATCGTTTAACATTTGTTACTACGTAAAATTTAAATGATTATGACATGACAGTAACAGTGACAATAGTAAAATATCGTTTATATCTTCTTCTGCAGTTTAAATAAAATGACTAAAATATATTTGTGAGTAGTAGTACCTATATAGGTATTAATAATTTTGTATAATACATAAAAAGGATAAAGTAGGTATGGTGAGAGGTCTTGTGCTGGCCACATCAGAATTTTTTATAAGTTAGAACCCTGATATGAAATACATTGCGAGCATAGGAGATGCCCTTAAACCCTCACCACCCGAGTGTACCACCTTAAGGCGCTATACTTGTGTCAAAAATATAGTGAAAAAGAGAGTTTGCTATATTACAAACTGAACTCTTGTTAGTACACCTACACTGTTCATATTTTATATATAGATAGTTAAAAGATGACTCTAGAGTGCTAAGAAATTATATTTTTGAAATACTTAATGGTATTTTAGTAATAAATTAGTAAAAATAGTCAATTTGGCCGATTTTTTACTATTTTTTTCCTCAGATGTGTAATTTTTTTGACAAAAAATATTTTCTTAGCACTCTCACGAACAATGCAAGGAATCGACTATTTAAAACAAAATTAATAAATATGCAATAATAAGGCCGTAGTTTGTAATATTAAAATGCATAATTTAATTCTTATTTTCTCTAATTGTTGTCGCAACAATGTATTGTATGAATTTTTCGATCAAATAATGCTTCGTAATTACTTATGGTAAATTTCAGATTTTTATTTTGAGCACTATAGCCAGAATCGTGAATTTTGATTCTATTGCAGCAATATTGCTTGCAACAAGTGTAGAGCCTTAAGGAAACGTTTGAGTATCACTGCTCTAAGTATAGCCTGTAGTCTGTCCATTGTGGCTCAGTCTCTAGGTAATGTGATTTTCTTGTGTTTCTGTATTTGTACGCACTCGGCAGTCGCCCAAGTCGCAACGGGATTGCGTTAATTTTTTCTTCTTTTGTCTTGTTTTGAAAGGCTGTTATTGTTAGCCGCAAGCTAATACCAAGCTTGAGAACGACAACGAAAGTGGACACCTAAAGCTAATTCACAAGTCCATAAGCCTGGAAAATACTGCACTAACCAAGAAAGCTACGCAGTATTTACGAGGGGTCGTTTTTATATTCCCGCACTAGGAATGAAAACAAAAGACTAGAGCAAAAAAAAAAAATTATTTTTCAATATAGTTCCCCTGCTTTTGAATACAGTTATAACACCGTTTCAATAACATCTTTAATCCAGTATAAAAATATTCATTTGGTTTTTCCGCAAAATGGCCCTCAACAGCTGCTATAAGTTCGTCATTGTCCCTAAATTTTGTCCCCCTAAGTGTTTTTTTGAAATTTGGGAATAAAAAATAGTCACTGGGTGCTAGATCTGGACTATAAGGCGGATGTTCAATTTCTTCGAAGCCACAATCAGCTACAGCAGCTTTTGAAAGTCTGGACTTGTGCACTGGTGCATTGTTGTGGAGCAACGAGACACCTTGCGTCAGTTTTCCGCGTCTCTTCACTTTAATAGCATCTCTAAGGCGATGCACCAGGTTTGCATAATACTCTCCCGTTACCGTACTACCCTTATTCAAATAATCAATCAGCAAAATTCCCTGAGAGTCCCAAAAAATGGTTGCCATTATTTTTCCTGCAGAAGGGGTGACTCCTGGACGGGGATCATCATCCAGTGATTCTCGACCATGTTTAAACAATTTTGACCACTCGCAAATAGTTGACTTAGAAGGGCAATCATCCCCGTATACAGCCAACATTTCTTCAAGAATAATTTTTGGAGGTTTTCCTTGTTTTGTAAGGAATTTTATAACAGCCCGGTATTCGATTTTATTCATTTCGATACATATACAACGCGCGACGACACAAACTGACAGATAATAAAATTAATAATGTTGCAATTGTTTTGTAAATTGCCACACAAGTTACCAAGGCATAAGTGATTAAAAAACAGCATAATGAAAAATTGCATCAAAATTCAAAACAGCCCAGTCCGGGAATATAAAAACAACCCCTCGTACCTTTTAATATGCAACATTTATTGATAATTATAAACAACATAATACGTTAGTTACTTATAATACGTTATATAATTCATTAGTTACGAACTTACTACGTTAGATACTACCATAATAACATTAATAACATCAAAACATTCCATAATATCAACTAATTGACAGATAATAGTATATTACGTAACGAGAGAAGTAAGAAGCATATTACGAACGAGTGAAAAAAATTACGCAAGAGCCGCGCAGCGGCGAGTTCGTAATTTCACGAGGTCGTAATTGCTTTACAGCTCGAGTTATGTACTATAATTTATCTACGACCATTATTGTGCAATCAATTTTTTAAATCATTATAGTATAGATATGTATTTTCTTAGAACTACTAGAATTGGACGGAAAAATTAAATTGTATTATTTTAGGACATTTATTAACTTACGTAATACAACGATTAATTTGGTTATCGACTGTAGGAATAATGGGAAAAATCAACTATTTGGCAGGCAGTCTGTAAATAAAAGAGTTATTCGCTTATTTTGTATATTTGCTTCACGTTTCGACCTTATTTAGGTCATCCTCAGAAGCTGATACAGTGTAGACACTTGAATGTTGTGATATAATAAAGAATATTTTAAAAACTATTAAAAAACACATAATTATAGTATTATATACATAAACACCGTGAACAAAAGATTTAACTCTACCTTTTTGCCCAGCTTTTAACTGTCATTTGAATGAAAATGGATGCCATATTGTTTTAAACTGCAGCGTTGCCAATAGTGTGGAACAAAAATAACTAGCAACTAACCAATAAATGATTAAATTGGGACAAATTAAACTAAAACAAGAACAACTAAAACTTATTTTACAGAATATTTCATGCTTTCTTCTTCATGGCACTGCTTTAATTGAATACTAATTACTATATCTTGCCAACATAATTTCTATAAATCAAAAATTCTCTAACTGTGCGATCGCACGATATTACGCTGTGCGTAATGTGAAGCTTACACAGTATGTGGGCTGTGCGCTTTTGCTCATTTACTCTATGGTCGTAGATAAAATTGTTTAAGCAAAATTTCGTTCTGCATTAAAAATAGTCTTCCCCGATCCAGCGGTCCTCAAACAAAGGCAGCTGCGTTGTCAACCACGGGTTATCAGCATTTGGCAACAATGTCTAGCGAACTGATTGCCGATAAGACACAGCGATGCCACATCTCCGCTGATTGCATTGTTGGGGCGCATGTCATTGTGCTATCAATGGACCAGGAAGCAACTAGCGCCTCTGGTGGTAATTATGTGAACTGTGAATGCCGCAAACATCAAAGTTCCGCGAACAATGCTGCCAGCGCTGATTTATGTACTTGTGTTTGTTTAATTATAGTTTATTATGGGGGAGTCATGGCTAACTAGACTAGTTTTGATTTGCTGGTTACTTCATCGTAAAATAAATTTATTCTATACTTGATTTTATAACTAAATGGACAAACTTGAAATATCACCAGATTTTTTTGACGGCAAGATTAAATTTGACCTATCAGCGGCCAAACTCGATACAGTCACCGACAACAGCTGACGAGACAAGATGGAGAACATTCGTTTGTTTACATTACACAGTTTGTGGTGTAAAACTGGTTACATGAGCCAATCAAAAACGATCAGTTTTAGCATTCCAACTTCAGATTTGTCCGATTAGTTTTTAAATAGAGTATACCCACTTGACAAAATAAAATCCCCAGAACATTTCAAGAATGTGAACATCCCGGCTTGTTACTTGCTATATTTGCCCATTAACATCCTAATAATATCTTTGCGATTGCTAATGTCCGCCCTTGGTAATATTATCTATGTTACATCCCAATGTTGTAATTTGGTAATAATATCACAATTATGCATCCCATGTAATTCTCTGAGATGTTTGTATTGAGTATGTAATTTTTGATCGTACTCAGGATGTGGCTAGGATAGACTTACGTAACATCACTTAAAGTACAAGAATAAGATATTTTTAAACATCCCATGGACGATTCATGTCAAGTGGGTAGGTAGAGAGCCGTAATATAAAATCGTGCCTGATTTTACCTCTTGCCAGAAATAACTTTTTGTGTTAATTTAAGTCTTGTCTTGAAGAAAATGTTACATCCGAGGTATTTCAAACAGGGCGCTATTTTAAACAAGTGTTTTACTTATTTTACTACTTCTGGTTCTTGATGTACAAAAAACAGGCCATTCAAAAATATTATTAAGCACAACGCCAGAAAAATTTACCGGTCGTATTAAAATTTACAAATAAAAATATAAAATATTCAAACACAGAAATTTGCATCACCTGGGTCAACAGATTAATTCACAGGAAAACTCTTCTGTGTTGAAACCATCCTCCGTTCAATTACTACATTAATGGCCATTTGCACCGCTTCCACTTAAATTTTAAGAGTCACTTAAATGAACAATATCGATCAAAATCAAATTGTCAAACGTAAAAATAACATTGCTGTCATATGTTCGATTGGATATTTTTCATTTAAGTGACACTTAAAATTTAAGTGGAAGCGGTGCAAATGGCCATTAATATCTTACTTATGACTTATATGGCGCTAGTATGCCAACTTGTCGAACGTCTCACCTGTCAATATTTTTTACGCAGAAACAAAAATCAACCGAACATGGATTACATAATTTCAACGTTTTATCTGGTAAATTGATTTTTAAAATTTTACTGCAGTTCTTTAAAGCTACCAGATAAAGACAATTTTTTATAACGTAATTTGCAAGTAACTTTTCCTTTTATTCTTATTACAAATAAATACTATATTTATCCTTTAAATAAATTTTTGACAATTAATCTTTTCAATCTTCGAAAAATATTACTTCCGGTGAAGATATTTGTACCAAAATCTAATGGGCTCTTCCAATTTATATACAAATGTCAAATACCAAATATCAAATTTTTTGGTTAATTCGTATTTGAGTTATCCAACCTCCACCCCGGCCTTGACCACATTCATACACACATACATACAGACATCATCGTGAAACTATCAAAAATGAGTTGTAAGCTCATCCACTAAAAACTCACTACCCGATTTTTAGCATGATTCCAATACCTTCCTTTACATGGCGGAAGGTAAAAATAATTAACACAAAATGCTCCTAACTTTCTAAATATTAATAGCCGTAAACATAATCTATTCTCGGCACAAATGTTGCTCTGAATGAGTTATTTAGGTAATTTTCTCACTTTAATAAAGATTGCAATCATAAATAATTTTTATGCTAAGTCCCAGGGTCGGCCTTATGAAATTTCGCAACTAAAACTTCGCATATAACAAATTTAATCATGTTTTATGCATCTAGTTAGCGATGATGGTCTCTGTTAATTCAATGCCTTACGCACATCCATCCTGACCTGATTTGAATTTGTGAATACATTTCGCGCCCGAAAACTTGGAAACATCAATATTTTTGACAAAAGTTTTCGCGAAAATAAAAAATGAGATTATTTGAATATATTTTCGTGGGTTTACTGCAGAATATCACCACTTACAGGAACGGATTCCCGGGATTTTCACAATGCGCGCACATTATTCAAACTGATAGAACAAAGAACAGTCGCCTAGAATCTTACATTGAATAATGCACTAGCAAGAAGACTTTGTAGCGAATTCTACACTTTTCTCTTCAAGTTTGCGAGCCGAGGAAATTTTTATAAATTTTCGGGTTCAAATACCAGCATTTTTCAGAAATTTCTTTCGTATTCATTATTTTGTAAAAACTGTAGGGCGACCCACCCAAATTTAGATGCAATTTATACCTCTACATCTCCAAAATATTCAGTCAAAATTTTGAGCCATTATCTCAATTCGTTCAGAAGTTACAGCTGTTTAATCATCTTCAGCAGGAATATTTTAATCAACCGCCATTTTGTAACCCTGCAAAATTTATCCAAATTTTTTCTGGATATAAGGTAACTTTTTGTGCTGAATTCAATGGCGCAATCAGATTTTAAAAATCTTGTATAGTTTTTGAGTTATGGGTACATTTATAATTCAGCAGGAATGAATTTTTTTTGGTCCTGCATAAAGTGGTTTGATTTTTTGTTAAAATTGCAGGGAAGGATATTGGAGTAGATTTAGGCCATTTTTCTCCAAATTTAAGCAAATTAATAATAGTATTATTAATATTTTAATTACATTCAAATAATTTAATTATTTTTACCTTCCGCTTACTTGTAAAGGAAGGTATTGGAATCATGCAAAAATCGGGTAGTGAGTTTTTAGTGGATGAGCACGAATTAGGCTCCTTTCAACTCATTTTTGATAATTTCACGATGATGTCTGTATTTCCTGTGAATGAATCTGTTTATTCAGGTGATGCAAATTTCTGTGTTTGAATATTTTATATTTTTATTTGTATATTTTAAATGGGCACCGGATTGTACGTATACATTTATGTTTATAAGTCTAGATATGGCAGAAGGTTATGTGGTGGCCACATCAGATTTTTAAAGTAGTTTCAGTTTTTCAATTACTTATAAATATACGTTTGATATTTATATATTTTTAACTCAGAAAAACACCTCTGCATTATAAAAGAGAAAATGTTGTTTTGTTTTATAATTATTTTTAATTATTAACATTTTGGAAGTTTATATTATATGTTCATGCCCTAGTATAAATTTTGTTTGACAGTTTTCTCAAATATTACATTATTTGGCAAAGACGCGTATTATAAAATTTTTGGAGATATTTTTACCATTCGTATGCCACCTTTAATATTAATTTTATATTAAACAATAAAAAGAAGTCAAGTTAGTAGTTGAAAAACGTAATTAAATTTAAATTTTTTATTACCTACTAATAATTAGTAATTAAATTAAATTTTTGACAAGTAATTAAACTACTAAGTAATTGAATTACATTTTTCATGGTATTTTGTAATTAGTAATTAATTACTTTTTTAGTAATTTGCCCAACTCTGGTCAGTACCATAATGAAATAACAAACAACTCGTTAAAGGAAGTTTCAAAAATAGTATACCTGATTTTTAGATTAGTTGTGTTGAATTACTGGGCTCATAATACAATAGTGTTGAATTATCATTTCATAATACAATAGTGTTAAATTATGATTTCATAATACAATACAGGTTGTTTCACTAAAGTAACCTACACAATGAATGTTTTACTCAATAGTCGTAGTTAAACCCAATTGCATTGCATATTTAAGATCTCACTGTCCGAAACGGGGGCACAATATATTTCTCCCGAAGTAGAAACGCGTAGTCTAGAATGTTGTCGTCTGAAACCGGAGATCAATTCGTGTTTGGCCGGTTGGAGCTGGATAAAAAACTGACTATGGTTCGGTCTGCTGGAAACATTTATCAAAGAACGCCGCGACGTTAGCAACGCCACTGACGCCAGCGACGCAGCGTCACTGCGGCTCAAAGACGAACTACACGCCCTGAAGGCAGTACATGTGTTGCGAGCAGTGGATCTCAACAAGTTATACAAACACGAGAAAGAAACATGTAGCAAAGTGGAAAGTATGAACTGGTTGGAAAGTTTACTGCATAAGCTGCGGAGTGCGGGCAATATTGGTAAATTGGTATACAGGGTGTTTCGTAACTTCGAGTATATACGTTAAAGGTATATGTTGTTTGATATGCTGATTACGAATCAAAAGAATTTTTTTTAAATTTGAAAAATTAAGGGTAGTTTACCTGCAGCATTGTTTGTAGTACTGCACTGGATTAGTTTTCCTATTAAACACAAACAATAGAAGTCGGTAATCAACATCTTAAATTACATAAAACTAGTAAAATTTAATTATTTTTAATGAAACAATAATTACTCCACCCAGTGGCAGTGGCAACAAAAATTTTTGACTGGGAAACATGGAAATTGATTTTGCGAACAAAAAAAATTCTTTTTGATCCGTAATCAGTATATCATACAACATATACCTACCCTTAACGTATGTACCTGAAGTTATGAAATACCTGTATATTTCTTAAGTCATATTAAAGTTATAAAAATTAGAACTAAGCCTAAATTCATAATTATGGTATGAATCTACACATAATAAAATAATAAATAAATAAATAATAATAAAAATAAATACCTACTACTTTACATAAGATGCAATTATATTATCACTTGTAATATCACATGTGCATTCATTCTTTCCAGATTTTTTTTAGTGCTTTCCAAGAACGTCTAATTAGCTCGAGTGGTACACGAGAGCTAATTACGTTGTTGGAATGCACGATAAAAAATTTCCTGGACATGAATGAATGCACGAGTGCATATTCGGTAAGAAAATCGCAATGACACAGCCGCTCTATTTTTGAATTATTTTTATAATAGAAACTTGAAATATTTACTAAATTTGTATTAAACATTAATACATATGTATTATTGACCTTATTATTTGCTTATTTACACTCAAAATGACAATTTAACCAATTTTTAATTTAATGTCAAAGTGACATGACAAAAAATTTCCGCTTATTAATTTCAGTAAAGTTACTCAAGCTACTAGTAAAAAATTTCCGAGAAAATTTTTATATAACCATGGTTACTATTATTGTAATTCATTCATCCATTGGCTGTTATTTGTGTCATGCGATTTTCATATATAATACCACTAGTGTTCCAAGGTATGTCGACAATTTTTGTTGCTGTATCACGAATGGTTATTACGCTTGATTGAAAATTGCACGAGTGCGTAGCACGAGTGCTATTTTCTTAAGCGTAATAATCATGAGTGATGCAGCCACAAAAATTGTCTACATAACTTGGAACACGAATGGTATTCGGAGGACAATTCACCGAATAAAAATGTATTCTTTCTTTATGAAAATAATTTATAAATCGCTTCACTTCCATTACAACAGTTATAACAATAGGATTTTGATTAATAAAGATATATTCAATTGTTTAAAATTGTCGATTGGATTACTAGTGAAAATTGTCGAAAAGTTATGTCGCTGCGAGCACTAGTGATAAATTGTCGAAAAAATTCGTTTCAATTGGTGGAAAATTTATAAATCCTCAAAATTGATTGGTTCATTTTTGACAGATGACACATGAGTTGAATTGTCATAATAATATCCCAAGTGCATGTCAACTTGTCTCTCGTGCGCATTCACGCACAAAATGTAAAGATTCTATACTCAAATCGAGTAAACAAATTCATAAAATAATAAATTACGATATTTTCATTTACAAAACATACCCGTCCCCCCTTGTATTTGATCTATTGGCGGTCATCCGTGCACTTAAGGCGAGAAAGGGCTACAATTGATACCGTTTGGCCGGGGTGAAAGGTCACTTCTTTCACCTTTACTTCGGTCTGTGCCTAGGGCACTACAAGGGTTGTAAAGACGCGACGGATGAGGTGAAGGGGAGTGGTGAGGGAAGGGGAGGGGAAGGTCTTTGCGTGGCCTCGGGACGCATGTTCGGATGTTTTCTTTGAGGCCTATGTAGACTCGATCGTTAAATTATAATGCCGAGACAGTTTGCCAGGTTTTCCTGATATTTGCACAGTGGGGAGCTTTGAGGTTTAAGCAAAAGTATTGGTAATTATTTTATTTCTTAGTATATGTTTTGTTTAGAGACAGGTGATGGTCTTCGATTTTATACAGAACGCCTTTTGGAGGATAGCATATTGACCCTATGACAACATAGAAAAATCTGATGTGGACACCACATGACTTCCTTGTACGCCTTGTGTGTTCATACTTTTCTTAATAACTAAAATGTAGAATAATATAAAAAAAAATTTAACTTATTATACTAGTACTACTACTAAGTACTGCTACTATACTCACAAATATATTTTAGTCATTTTATTAAAACTGCAGAAGAAGATATAAAGGATATTTTACTATTGTCACTGTCATGTCATAATCATTTAAATTTTAGGTAGGTAGTAACAAATGTTAATCGATCATGGACTGCAAGATACCGAAATACTAAATTATAAATATATACTTTAATTATTCCTAAATGATACCAGATACAAAAATATTTATGAAATACCGATTGTAGGTAATAATCACATAATCTTTCATTTAAAATTTAAAAAATTGTCTTAATTTAAATATTTATCGAAATATTTGAAAAAAGTACTACATAGATTGAAACCAAAAATAGGAGGTGCACAACTAGATGCTATAACAGTCCTAAATACAAAATTTCAACTTTCTACGTCTAACCGTATTTGAGTTATGCGACACACATACGTCCGTCCGTCCGTACATACGTCCGTCCGTCCGTACATACGTCCGTCCGTCCGTACGTACGTACGTACGTCCGTACGTACAGACGTCAAGACGAAACTAGTCATAATGAATTCAGAAAAGGTTAAAACGGATATTTCCATCAAAATCTGAAAACCGAAATTTTTCGCGATTACAATACTTCCTTATTACTCCGTACAATGAAGTAAAAACGGGTATTAAACCCGTGCACGCTTTCCGATCATATGGAAAATTGCATTTCCACTTCCACAAAATTTTCCACCCTTGGGCCAACGAGGACTGCATGCCAATTTGGTTATAGGTGTAATATTAATTCTTTTTATCAATTATTATTTCAATAATTATTATCTCGAATGGTATTAAGAAGAATATTTTTCTTGTTAAAAAACACTACCAAAACGATTCATTTTGCAAAACATTTTTGACGTTAAATGTATTCAGATACATCATTTTACATTTTCAATGCTATTGGTTGCACTACGTCATCATTACGCAATATGGTTAAATCATCTATCAAAAAATATTCAGTGCAATTTTTGAATTAGAAACTCGAAGTTACGATAAACTTTGTATAATAAATGTTGTGTATAATTCTGTGAACTAATGAAGCTAATTTGTCTGTTAGAGAGCTGGCAAATTCTGCATCAGTTAAAGTATCTAGCTACTAATGTCATACGTAAATGGGACAAAATGTCGCCTTCCAGCAGATCAATAGAATATTCTCTCTGTCATTGGCTTCATTCGAACAAAATAACAACTTAGCTACAGCAGTTCCATTCTTTCTAAGCTACCAATCAGCGAACTTTATATCCTTTAAATTTTACGATCAAAAGTAATTTTGCAAAGAACTTGCAAAGTTGGAAGATTGTAGTTATTTGAACAGGAGTTATCCAATATACGGAAACGAGAAAAGTATAAATATTTTTACATGATCACAAGTGCTGGGTATTCTTATCACTTGCATTTTCAGCATGATAAGGGATCAACAAGTTTTAGAAAACCGATCGGACGTTGTTTTACCAAGTGGCAAAGTTAAATCAGGTAAAACATTTTTGTTAAACGAAGTAAATTGTGTTGGATTAAAAACGTAGTACATTTATTCACATCATTTTGCAAGAAACTTAAACAAGAAATTTAAGTATAGAAATTAGCTTCTAACCATGAAAAGGTATCTTATTACTCGACTCAACGCAACTGAATCAAGAGAAAAACCGAGCTGGACGACTTTTTTATACACTATTTCAAGGTAGCGAAGCGGTTTATGCCAAAAAATCTAATCTACGTCCGCTCGATTGATATTGTTTACCAAAGGGGGTTCTAAGCCTACGGCTTTTAAAGAAATGCATATTGAATATCAATTATCAGCATATATAGTGATAGGACAGTGATAATAATTGTTAATTTTGGTAGATTTATTACCTTTTTATCGAAATGAAAATGTAACTCTTTTGAAACGTGCATTAAAATGCGCCATGTGTGACGTAGGCAACATTGAAACCAAACCGTGAGTAGATTTGTTCGTCTAAGTTCGATTTTTATCGTAATAAGGTAGATCGTATTCGGTCCTTGTCAGCGCGTTGAACGTATGTTCTTTGGGCCGGTGACGTCACACCGTCACACACGGTATCGTTTTTCGCGTCACCTATTTTTTTAAATTTCATGATTTTTTTTCTGGCTTATTAACATCTTTTTGCCAAAAAGATAAAATATAGGTCTAATATTTTAATGTATAGATTAACAAAAAAATCTGACGTGGACACCACATGACTTCCTTGTACGCCTTGTGTGTTCATACTTTTCTTAATAACTAAAATGTAGAATAATATAAAAAATTCTTTTAACTTATTACACTAGTACTACTACTACTGCTACTATACTCACAAATATATTGTAGTCATTTTATTTAAACTATTGTCACTGTCATGTCATAATCATTTAAATTTTACGTAGTAACAAATGTTAATCGATCATGGACTACAAGATACCGAAATACTAAATTGTAAATATATACTTTAATTATTCCTAAATGATACCAGATACAAAAATATTTATAAAATACCGATTGTAGGTAATAATCACATAATCTTTCATTTAAAATTAAAAAATTTGTCTTAAATTAAATATTTATCGAATTTTTGAAAAAAGTACTACTTCCGGTTTGTAGATTGAAACCAAAAATAGGAGGTGCACAACTAGATGCTATAACAGTCCTAAATACAAAATTTCAACTTTCTACGTCTAACCGTATTTGAGTTATGCGACACACATACGTCCGTACGCACGCACAAACGTACAGACGTCACGACGAAACTAGTCATAATGGATTCCGAAAAGGTCAAAACGGATATTTCCATCAAAATCTGAAAACCGAAATTTTTCGCGATTACAATACTTCCTTAGTAAAAATCAAAAAGTCGTGGAAACCCTCATTTAAAATTCTTAAGATCGGACATCTCTTTCGCGTACTGTATATAATGGGATAATAATCCAGTTTATACATGAATTCTTTGAGGATTCTTTCATAGTTCGGAATTCTGATAAAAATAGAATTGCCTGTCTAATAGTGTCGCTTTCAAAATCTTCAATACGAGTTTTCAAAAGAATGTATTCCTTTAAATTAATTAAACGATTTAAATTTGCAGTTACTTTTATTAATATGTATGTATTATTTTGATGCATAGACTATCTTTTTTGAAGAGTGAAAGTAACTTCTTGAAGTTGAGATTTAGTGAAATAATATCAAAGTCACCTCAGACAGTGTTTTTATCCCGTGACAAAAACTCATAGCCGAGCAAAAACATCTGACACGTATCTGTTCTTTTGTCAGAGGGTTGAAAGATCACTAGTTGCCCCCAGCATAACCCCAGACTCGACGCTTATGACCTCTTTAGAAACGGTCGGTGATTTTGATAATTTACTGGGTAATTTGGACGCGTATGCGAGGCCCACAATAATTAAGAAAATGGATTGAAATTTATTCCGCGCGGGTTTTAGAATGAAGCATTATTTGTCTCATAGAGCCCTTAATAATTCCGACATTTGTAGTTTTTATTATTAGAACTATTTAGAAATGAATCTAATAATTCAAAAATATTACTACTAGTTATACAGGGTGTAACCCAACTTGTGTAACAAAATTTAAAGGGGTATAGTATTGGACGCACTCATCATGCGTCAAAAAGAATTTTTTTCACGACATGCAGAGAAATAGTATATTACATACCGAGCGGGGAAATGGTCCATTACAGCCGAGCGTTTCATTAGATGACTGAGGTGCTTGCACCGAAGTCATCTATGAACGCGAGGCTGGAATGAGCCTTCCCGCGAGGTATGTATACTATTTTATTCACAATCCAATTGGTTATTGATATGCCCGTTTTAAATATTCATTTTATTCATATTTTATGACAGTTTTATTATAATTTGCTTTGATACTTCAACATAGAGATCTATGAAAAAGTTGCTAGGGTTGCCAGGTAACTTGAAAAAATGTTTATTGATTCTGTCAATAATTAGTTTCTTCCTTTAGAACTGCGTGAAGCTGCAAAAAAAGCTTCTGAAAGTGACGTTTACCTAGCTGGAAAACGCTCACTTCCCCGCTAGCCGGGAAGTTTTTTCCGGCTAGCTGGGAAGTAAAGTAAACAATGACTCGCTTCCCAACTGTTTAGAAGGTTGGAAACGCACATATTACCAACCGATTGTGAATAAACACAATTTTCTTCTCGCAAAATAGTGAGGAAAGTAAGTTTTCCCTCTCTAGAGAGGAAAGTAAACAGTGTTACCACCAGTGTTATTTTACGATGAAATATTTAAAAAATTGTAAGTAAATGTATTATTTTATTGAAAATTCTGATTTTATAGTGATATACTGTAAACTATTATTTTACAATTATTATGTTTTATACTTTCTTTTTCTATTATTTCACGATTTTACAACTTAAATTTAATTTGGCATATTGGCTGCATTTCGTTGTTTTCAAACGTCATTCTGACAGATGGCAGTTATAACCTAACTTCAAGTTATGTGTTTCTTCTACATTTACAATGTTTTTAAATATGTCGTAAAAAAATGTTGTGTCTAACACGAGAGGAAAGCTCTTTTTCCACTCTTGCTCGATTGCCTCACTCGCTTCGCTCGTGAAACAAACTTCGAGCTCGAGTGGGAAAAAGAAGCGCTTTCCTCTCTAGTTGGACAAATAACTATTGTTGAAATTCATAAAATTAACAGTAGTTTGCAAAACAATATCATTTCCAAGATTTTATCAAACAGTTCTGGGTTGTTTTCATATTGCCATTAATATAAACTTAATTTTATTCCATTCCTAGTTAATCAGATATCTATTATACAATTAACAATCCAGTCGTTTCAAAAATGTGTATCTTGCGAAAACTGCCCTTAAATTTACGAATTTTGAAAAAATTCTTCTTGTTCCATGATCAGAAAGCTTATGCACGATATTGTGAGTCATCCTATATATAGCTCACTCAATAAGTTTTGATAACCTCATCAAAAATAGAAATTCGTTGCAAAATAATTAAAGTACAGTATTTTTCTCGTCTGACATTGACTATTTAATAAAGTTTCATTTTTGTTAAACGCTCGTTAAAGAATGTGCATACATACTACAAATATAAAATGTACCTAGTTCATGAATTTTTTAGTTGTTCTCGCAATTTTAATCTAATTATTTTCATCAGTAATATTAAAACGAATATAAATATTTAAATTGTAAATGAAACACTAAAGTATCACTAGTCAGTAAAATAATTTCAACTATAAAATATTGTGAAGTAGGTACTTAGTAACATGAAAGCGCTTTATCTATTTTTTAATTATTAATAATAATTACTAGACTGGTATATCATTGTCAGTTTTATTTACATTTATTAACATTCGTGTCTATAGACAATATAAAAAAATCTAATGTGGCCAGCACACGACCTCTGCTTATTCTACTAATCTAATAAATAGATTTACTTACATTTTAATAGTTTCATGTAATTATGTAAACGATAAGACTTGTATAATCCAAGATGCAAGCAAAAGAATCACTTCATGTTATTTTAAGTTAAAAAAATCTGATGTGGCCAGCACACGACTTCTCGCCTAATTCTGCTTATTGTACTAATCAAATAAATAGTTTTATTTACATTTTAATAGTTTCATGTTCATGTAATATGTAAACGATAATGTATACTAAAACGCAAGCAAAAGATGTCAACTGTACTGACACTGTCATAATCATTAAAGTTTGGTGTGGAAACAAATTTCATATGATCATGGACAACAAGATACTGGAATTTCAAAAAAGTAGAATATTAATTGTACTTTATTTTATTGTTAAATACAATCAGATTCAGCAAATTCTATTTAAAATTAACTGTACCCATAGATAATTATATTTGCTTTTATTTGTAATTGCAAAAATTGTCATAAATAAATAATGTACCAATATATTTAAGGAAAACTATATCAAGCTTCAAAAAGTACTACTTCAGGTTTGCTGCTTTCTACCAAAATCTTATCTGGCTTTAAGATCCATATTAAAACTTAAAATATAAAATTTGGTTATAAACGGTTTGATACTTTTTAAGCGTTGTGCTACATATTTACCATTCTATTTTTACCACTCCAACTTTTACCACAGCATTTTTAACACCATTCTTTTTTACCGCTATCCTGTTTTATCCATTTTTTGCCACTCAATTTTTACCACTCCAACTTTTACCTCTGCATTTGTACCACTATACTTTTTACCACTAATACATTTTTACCACTCCGTTTTTACCATTACAACTTTTATCACTATACTTTTATACCGCTATTCCGTTTTACCATTAATAGTTTGTGGGGCTATAGTACGGTTTTGTTAGTGTAGTAAATACCAAAACCGAGTTTGTGGGGCTCTAGTATGGTTTTGCTAGCTTTGTTAATGTAGCAAATACCAAAACCGAGTTTGTGGGGCTCTAGTACGGTTTTGTTAGTGTAGTAAATACCAAAACCGAGTTTGTGGGGCTCTAGTACGGTTTTGTTAGTGTAGTAAATACCAAAACCGAGTTTGTGGGCTCTAGTACGGTTTTGTTAGCTTTGTTAAAAAAGAGACGGTGGTAAAAATGGATTGGTAAAAAGACACGTTGGTAAATATGTTGGTGGTAAAAAGAATTAGTGGTAAAAAGAATTAGTGGTAAAAATAGGGACGGTGGTAAAAATGGATTGGTAAAAGAATACGTTGGTAAATACGTTGGTGGTAAAAAAGAATTAGTGGTAAAAAGGGACGGTGGTAAAAAATGGATTGGTAAAAGTATAATGTTGGTAAAAAATGGATTGGTAAAAGAATTACGGTGGTAAAAAAGGGACGGTGTTAAATAGGGATTGGTAAATATGGGGGCAAATCCTTTTTAAGTTATCGTGGATGAAAAATCGTCAGACCATACGCACACACACACACACAGACATCATCGTGAAAATAGTAAATTCGTATTTTAGTGACCCTGAAACGTGCTGATCCACCAAAATCTTGACCCATTACAATACCTCTCTTATAGAATATGAGGCGAGAGGTAATTATTGTTTAAATAAAATGAAACCAATTTATATTTAGTTTCTAAAAATTGTTTAGAATCTAAATAATTTACGGCAAGTATCTCGGGCATATTTGAGTAATATTTCCTATTATTAAAACTTCATGTTTGATTATCTGCGCTCTAAAATAGCGAAAATTTATTGCGAAACATAAAATAGAGCTTTATAACTAGAACAGGAATAAAATATTACGGAGTGTTATAAACTTTATATGCGTAGAAGCATATTGCACATTATAGTATAATAGTTGTACTTTATTCCGTATCGAAACACTATAGAGTTTGACACTTCACACTTGTTCCACCATGAATATTTAAAGTGTATTATATTACTAGCTCAGGTTCGAATTCAGTCCGTTACTGTTCCAGTTAACTGCACAAAAATCTTCCATGTGATACCATAAAATGAAAATATATAGTAAAGAATAAAAATTAGTTTAAACTTATAAAATAACCCACTTGACAAAATAAAATCCCCAAAACATTCAAGAATGTGAACATCCCGGCTTGTAACTTGCTATATTTGTCTATTAACATCCTATTAATATCTTAGCGATTGCTAATGTCCGCCCTTAGTAACATTATCTATGTTACATCCCAATTATGTGGCCCATGTAATTCTCTGAGATGTTTGTATTGAGTATGTAATTTTTGATCGTACTCAGGATTTAGCTAGGATAGACTTACGTAATATCACTTAAAGTAGAAGAATAATATATTTTTTGCACAATTGGTCTTTTTTTATCAACTTACCATGCCTATTTCCAAGACAGTATGTTCATCTTACTGGTAATTTACTTACCGTTCACTCAATGGTAAGTAAATTCAAACTGAACGGTAAGTACTCGTACATTAACAGAACGGTATGTAGGTAATTTACTTACCGTTCTAGAACGGTAAGTAAATTTATTATTAATCACGAATAAATTAATATCTGCGTATGGATAAAAAAGACCAATAGTGCAAAAAATGATATAAGCATCACGAAAGTTAAGGAATTACCGATGTCAGATAAAATTGGAACCTTCGCTTCGCTCAGTCTCCAAACATTGTCTTTCATCGGTAAACTGTCCTTACCGTTCTTGAACTTAATATACTATTAAACATAATTAAATGATTAGAAGATATGTAAAAATATTTATGAATGCAGAAAAATTAAAATTAATTTTATGATTTTTTGAAATGTTCGAGTACGTATGTATGTATGTAAGCTAGTTTTTCTTAGATAGTACTATTCCAGAACAAGAAGTAAATAATTCTTATTTTATTCTTAATATTTAAATTAAATTAAAGTAAGTATAATTATCGAAACTATAAGTTTCGTATGAGTTCAAACGTTTTGTTCTACTTATTCATAAAAAATCTGCTGTGGCCACCACACGACCTCTCGCCTAATTCTGCTTATTCTACTAATCTAATAAATAGTTTTACTTACATTTTAATAGTTTCATGTTCATGTAATATGTAAACGATAATGTAAACCAATATGCAAGCAAAAGATGTCAACTGTACTGTCACTGTCATAATAATTCAAATTTTATGTAGAAACAAATTTCATATCATGGACAACAAGATACTGGCATTTCAAAAAAATAGAATATTAATTGTACTTTATTTTATTGTTAAATACTTCCAGATTCAGCAATTTGTATTTATAATTAACTGTACACATAGATAATCACAATTTCTTTTATTTTTAATTGCAAAAATTGTCATAAATAAATAATGTACCAATATATTTAAGGAAAACTTTTCCAAACTTCAAAAAGTACTACTTCCGGTTTGCGGATTTCTACCAAAATCTTATCCGGTGTTAAGATACTTATTAAAACCTTAAATATGAAATTTGGTTATAAACGGTTTGATACTTTTTAAGTTATCGTGGACGAAAAATCGTCGGTTCATACAAACGCACACACACACACACACGCACACACAGACATCATCGTGAAAATAGTAAATTCGTATTCTAGAGACCCTGAAACGTGCTTATCCACCAAAAACTCATATTCGAAAATTTTGACCCATTACAATACCTCTCTTATAGAATATGAGGCGAGAGGTAAAAACGTTTAAAAAAACCATGACAGCATATTAAAAACTACACTAATATGGTTACACACATTAATTGAATTTACAAAAACGAAGAATAACAACCAATAATTCACCAGAAAATATCGTAAATTTTTTATCACATATACTGGAATTCAATTATTTCATTTCCAGCGAATATTATTTATGTTTTATGAATGCCATGAATGTAAATTATTAACGCACAAACAAATACACTGGAAGATGATTGGAAAATATATAACGTAAAAATAACGCTCTTGATGTGAATTTAGTCATTTTATATTCAATTTCATATCCATTTAGCATTTGTTTGTATTTAAGAGAAATTTAATATTCAATAGAAATTGAAGAATATGAGTTTCCATTCCATTATGACAGTTATTTCGGACGTGATTACTGTCTGTGCGGCCAGAGTTGGCCGGAGCGGTAAGGGAGAGAAATAATGCACCTATATTCTAGCTGAGTCAAAGTTCGCCACCTTATTACGTTCAAGCGAGTAGAGTAAAATTCAAATAACTAGAACCCTGCGCGAAGTACGAATTCTCGTCTTAGAGAGAGAAGCATAGATAATAAACAAGAGGAAACTACGCTACTGTCTGTTCTACAGAACATCAGCTTCAATATCTGTTATTCTCATGTTGACATTCGTAGTGTTTTGCTTCGTGTAACGCTGTGAATTTTGTAATTGATTGTGATTGAGTTATATTTTAGTTTTGTTTGAAAATTAAGTGAAGTGCAGCGCAGCATATACTCGCTAGCTCCGCTTTTGTAAAACGAACAGTACATGACAAGCTCTGCCTTATCGCGCAGTCCAGGGTCCTAGCTATTTGAATTTTACTCTAATAAGTTGGCGAATTGTGTTTCGCTCTGTGTAGAACATAGGCACATTCTTTCTCTCCCTTACAGCGAGCAACTCTGGCTGCACGGACAGTAGAATTAAATCAGATTTGTTCCGAATTTGTCTGTTTTGAGTTTTTATTTATGGGATGCAAAGTATATTACAGGCAAAGCCCAAATAGTACAGAAAAGAAAATTTGAGATACAGAATAATAATAATGATTTTACATGAGCATAATTAATATTAATAATAATTAAATATATCAACCTTATAAATAATATGAAGACATTATCAAATTGGAATATATACTGGTGGAAAAAAATGAAACACTTGAAATTCGTAAAAATTTCGTCAATTTTCAAACTGCCATAACTCGGCGTATTTTCAATCGATTTCGATGAATCTTTGCGAGAGAAAAACTTTGAAGTGTCTGCTTTAAAGTCATGCATGCGAACTTAAGCGCAACCATTTCCGCCCTCCTCTAGCACCCCTGTGAAAAAAAAATGTCTTTAATTTTGAAAATGTCCAACTTTGACGATGTGTACGAAGTTGAACATTTTTTTGATTGATCCACCAAAAGGGCACTAAAATATGTTCAATTCCCTGTGCAGGTCTCAAAGAACGAAGTTCCTACGATGATTTGGCACGAAGTTATAGATGTTTAAAAAGTGCATTTTTAGGTTTTTCGCACATAACTCAGCGACTTTTCAACCAAATTAGACGATTCTTTCGGGAAAAAACCCCATTGTGGCTCTACTTTAAAGTAGTTCGGTCGTCAATTGAAGTCTTTGATTTTGTATTGAAAATGGTCTGGTTGAATAGAAAATTTAATATTATTTTCAAAAGTGCCAAGAAAACATGTCCTTGCGGTACACGTTTTTGAGAAAAATGAGTTTGAAGTTCACTGTTTTTACATGGGCTCTTATGGAAAACGACACTTTTGGTTAAGAAAAATTGAAATTGCGCCGTAAAAGTTCGTTGAATAAATAGTGGCAAATTGATATTTGGAAAGGTAATATATTAAGGCTTCGTTATGCATAGTCAAAACCCTATGTTGCCGATGTAAATAGCCCAAAAAATGGGAAAATATGTGACAAAATCACGACCAAGCGGAAGCCGATCGGGCGTCACGTTCTGCAGGGTTGCCAACTGCGGAGCGTGGGAAATTTAAACGCAGATTTGAATGTTAACCTTTTATTTCTTGAAACAGATTGGATTGAAAAATCAATGATTTTCATTATTATAAGTCATTTATCAAGAACTCGTTTTTATAAACACACGTATTTATCATTCCTGTGTTTACATTTGAATGCCTCGGACAATGCTGCCAACTGTGTCGACGCCATAACCTGGCCCGAGTTATGACACCGGGTGATTGGCTAGTCAAGTTGCGAATGAAATTACAAGATTTGAAAAATACGACTATTTGTTTGAGAACCAGATGCATAAAAATTCATAATAAAATATTAAAAACCGTTACAGTCGAATTTCACTTCATAAATTGATAACAAAAAATCTGACGTGGACACCACATGACTTCCTTGTACGCCTTGTTTGTTCATAATTTTCTTAATAACTAAAATGTAGAATAATATAAAAAATTCTTTAACTTATTATACTAGTATACTCACAAATATATTTTAGTCATTTTATTTAAACTGCAGAAGAAGATATAAACGATATTTTACTATTGTCACTGCTACTGTCACTGTCATGTCATAATCATTTAAATTTTACCTAGTAACAAATGTTAATCGATCATGGACTACAAGATACTGAAATATTAAATTATAAGTAGGTATATACTTTAATTATTCTTAAATGATAGAAGATACAGAAAAATTTATAAAATACCGATTGTAGATAATAATCACATAATCTTTCATTTAAAATAAAAAAAATTGCCTAAAATTAATTATTTATCAATTTTTTTTTTAAATTTACTACTTCCGGTTTGTAGATTGAAACCAAAAATAGGAGGTGCACAACTAGATGCTATAACAGTCCTAAATACAAAATTTCAGCTTTCTACGTCTAACCGTATTTGAGTTATGCGACACACATACGTCCGTACGTACGCACGTACGTACGCACGTACGCACGTACGCACGTACGCACGTACGTACAGACGTCACGACGAAACTAGTCATAATGGATTCAGAAAAGGTCAAAACGGATATTTCCGTCAAAATCTGAGAACCGAAATTTTTCGCGATTACAATACTTCCTTACTTCGTACAAGGAAGTAAAAACGGACTGAATTTGACTAGCGTCAACGACGACCGAACTACTTTAAGGAGGTAAACTCAGATCTCTTTTCGTACCCTTCAAAACCCGAACAAACGTTTTTGGGAAAAAATATCCAACTTTGGCGAAGTGTACCGGATTGGAAAAAATTTGTCGATTCGATCCACCAAAAGGGCATTGAAATTTGTTCAATTACCTGTGCAGGACTCAAAAAACGAAGTACCTACGACGATTTGGTACAAAGTTATGGGGGTTTGAAAAAAGTGCATTTTGTGGTTTTTTGACCCATAAGTCGAAAGTTTTTGACGATTTTTTTTACGAATGAAATTATTTTCAAAATTTCTAATTTTTTGGCAATTTGAGTTATTCACACGAAATATCCAATTTCATTTTGCTTACAGGTCTGTAAACTTTAAACTCGTGAGATTTGCTTACTTCTTTTTCTCAGAATTCTGTTTCATAACATCGCTTACCAACATTCTCGGTATTATAAATCGCATAATATTCTTGTTATATTATTAGCTATTGTGGGACTATTAGAAATTCTATCGAAATCAGTACAGAATTAATTCGTGATTCTAATCAAATTATTTATTGTAAAGAATTTTCCATGCTCTGTGGAGCCATAAGAATCATAACCATATCTCCTGATTCCATTTAAATCTAGTAACTCCTAATTCTAATTCGATTGCAACAGATTAAAAGCTGAAATACTCATTCCAATTACACTTCGTTTTCTCCGCCTTGTCCCAATGAAGCTGTTTGTACAAAGTTACAAAAATAACAGATAGAACTTCCTCCGCTTCGCCAGAATATTAAAAGCAGTCACGATAAACACAATAGCGAACTTGTGGAGTTACACTAACACTTCAAAATTTAATCCCGAGTTGTTAGAGCTGCCCAAGTTTCCCAAAAGAAGATAGAAGAAGACGATGGCGAAATAGTAGTGAAGAAAATTGATATACATTTGCGTTAAGGGGCTATGCTTCTTGAGTGCAATAAGAATCAGAATTCACGATTCTGGCTATATTGCTCAAAATAAAAATCTGAAACTTTACATTAGTAACGACAAAGCATTGTTGAATTGAAAAATTCAAACTATATATTGTTCCGACAACAATTAGAGATAAAAAGAAATTAAACACTAGAATTTCGTGAGGATCTCATGAATGAACTATAAAAGTTATCATTGAGTTTAAAGATTAAATGAGTAGAACATAGATGTAAAAAGGGCGGAAAAACAATAAAACTATAATTTTATCAACAGAGTTGCCATAAATTATATCTAAACTTGTACAATTTTCGCCGAATTTCGCATAATTATTAAAGCCAAACTAATTACATTAATTAAAGATTTTGAAGATTCCGCACTTTTAGTATTCTTCCTTAATCTACATACAAAAATTCAACATCATACGTATAACAGTATTAGATTGAGATCCTCACAAAAATTACTCGTTTTTCAATGCGTATTATTGCCA
Source organism: Agonum fuliginosum (assembly GCA_947534325.1). Lineage (NCBI taxonomy): Eukaryota > Metazoa > Arthropoda > Insecta > Coleoptera > Carabidae > Agonum > Agonum fuliginosum. The sequence continues at coordinate 2,318,454 of OX384045.1, read as the reverse complement.
TGCAATAGGCTCTTAAGAGCATTCTGTACAGGAAGAATATACACGTAAAAAGCACTTTACACGCATACACCTCATCGACACATGGTTGCACAACAAAAACAAATTTGTATATGGTAGGTAAGGGATAAAACTTCGTTCTATTAGTGCAATTTTTTTTCAGCACTTTCACCTAACATATAGAAAAGGATGTATATCTGTATGTTCTTTCAGTTTAAATAAATATTAATTTAAAAAATATTGACAAAATAGTTATTTGTATCACAAGGCCAGAAACTGACCTTTTGCAAGAGCGAGTATTTTTGACACGCTGAGCCACAGGCGAGGCTTGCAAATTACGAGCACTAGCATAACAGTTTCTGGACGTGTAATACACAATATTTTATGTGCCGATTTCATTACAAAAATATAAAATGAATTTAATTAATTTGTATTTTATTATACATAACCTGTGTGCACTGAATACTTGCATTTGAGCTTAAAATATATTTATTTCAGTTTCTATTAACGATTTACGTCTAAAATTTGTCAAAATCTTGTTAATTCTTGTATAAAAAATATTTAACGCATAAAATTGACATCTGCTTGACAACTGTAGTAATGTCAAGATGCCAACCTATAACTTCCGGTTGTTTGCCGGCCTAGGCTGGCAACAAAGAGTTTCTGGCGGATTTTGAGATATGGAAAACTAGCGATGTCGACCGGAGGCATATAAAATAAATAACTATATTGAAGTTGTTGCAAATAAAAAATAGCATAAAGTTCAAAACTTCTCCAAATTAAATGCCGTCTGCCATCTAAGTCTCTTAGAGGTCCGTCAATAAAAACTTGCAGTTTTATATTCCGGAAGTTTTTGCATATTACCTGCACAGGAAGTGGTTTTTGCGCACCTGTAAGTCGCAAAATGCAGAAGGACATCAGGGCAAAGTGCACGGGAACTATGAAGTCTGGAATGGACTTGGAAAGCAGAAGTTTGCGGAAAGGAAAAATGTTGCGCAAATATAAAAACGACACAAAGTTATTATGTCGGAGTTTCAAAGTTACCGAGAAGATTAAACAATTTAAAACCTGAGCTTGAAGTATATAAATTAATTGTTTTATGTGGAACGTTTATAAGTTACTACTTTCTATATTGTCATGTACCTACTAAGTTTGTCATTAAAGGTTAAATAATATAAATAAATCTTTTTCTTCAAACAATTTTTTAAAAATTCATTCCACATTTATATAGGAGAACAGAATTTATGAAACAATTTTAGTGTTTTAAAATAAAATTGTAATTTTGACATGGGTTTCCGATTTTGTTTGCAAAATTTTACATTGAATAAATAAAATTCATTTATCCACATCGCTTCCACTTAAATTTTAAGTGTCACTTAAATGAAAAATATCGAATCGAACTCATGACAGCAATGTTATTTCTACGTTTGACAATTTGATTTTGATTCGATATTGTTCATTTAAGGAAAACTTAACATTTAATTGGAAGCGGTGCAACTGGCCATTAACCGTGAAATGTCAATAGTCACGTGGTACAAAAACCTGCTTTCTCACTCTTTCGTATAAAATTTGTATCAACCCATCTTTCTCTGATGTTGGAATCAACATAGTGTATATAACATTATTAGATCAATGAATAAACTAAAATTAATAATCTAAATAATATATTTTATACCAATTCCGCTCATTTCAGATCCTTTTTATATAAAAAAGGACATACATACAATCGTCCATAAGATATATTATGGATATCCATGAATTTGACAAATACATGTATGGATATCCCTTCGCAGTAACAATATCCGCTGACGGATGTTACCTGAAGATCGTAGGGACATCTGTATATCCATAATGCCTATGTCACACCTGTAATACTTGTATTATGTATGATGAAAATTGTCGTGTGTGACGAAAATTTCTCGTACAGGATGTCACACTTGTATGATAAAAATAATATGAAAAATTATATAAATTATTTGGAGTAGCAAACAGTTTCGTCTGATTCGGTATGACGTGTATGACGGAAATAGCAGCGCTTCTATTTTTCGTCATACACAGGTTTGATCATACATGATACAATGTATTACAGGTGTGACATGGGCATTACTCATCTCATGGACAACAATAATTATTGCATAAGTAGATTTTATTTGTTTAAGCCGAATTAGTTGATGTAGGTTGTTGAAAAGAATTTTTCAAAGGATAGATGGATTACAGGCTTTAATTATTTATTGGATTATTTATATTTTTAGGCTAAACTGAACTCTTGAGGTGTACGCCTCAAAATAATTTTTTTAAATGTAATAAATTCTTAATTAGTTTATAATAAACTAATTGCTCTGAAAATGAACTAAACTGAGGTCCAACTATCTTTTCAAAAATTCTTTTCAACAACGAACAACCTACAATAATGATTGCATGTCTTACATTTGTCCAGGTGCTGTGAAACAGTCATATCTTTAATTTCAAATCCAATCACATCAATCTCCCTCTTTTAAGACAAAGTCCCCCCTCCAATCAAAATGGTGTAAGACGTTTCACAACAAGCCTTAAACCGAAAACGCCCAATCTAATACCGGAAATTACAAATGTAGGAAAAAATCATCGCCGACAACCGGAAGCTGCTGAAGTCTGGTGACGCCAGCGCCACGGCGACCTTGGAACTAACTGCGTGGCTCAGGCACGCCACGTCATGTCCATGTCGTGCTCTAGGGACAAGAGGTAATAGACGACGTGATAGGTTAGTTTAGTAGGAACTGACGAGTTTTTAAGTTGGTGAGACTGAAGCTAGAGACGAGAATTTCAAATTAGGGTGGAAGAAATAAAAATATGGCAGAGAACACAACAGAAATTGTCAAGAGGCTGGTAAAAATAAAATTATTTGTTGGAATCTTTGAAAATATGTTACTTAAGGCCCATCTCTTGCTATCAAATGCAAAGCAAAAAAGGATGTTACAATAAATCATTTTGCGACTGGTTAGTTTAGTAGGAACTGACGAGTTTTTAAGTTGGTGAGACTGAGGGCTAGAGACGAGAATTTCAAATTAGGGTGGAAGAAATAAAAATATGGCAGAGGACACAACAGAAATTGTCAAGAGGCTGGTAACATTGCAGAGGAATTGTTTATTTGTTGGAATCTTTAAAAATATGTCACTTAAGGCCCATCTCTTGCTATCAAATGCAAAGCAAAATATTTGACGTGGACACCACATGACTTCCTTGTACGCCTATTAAACTGTTCATACTTTTCTTAATAACTAAAATGTAGAATAATATAAAAAATTCTTTTAACTTATTATACTAGTATACTCACAAATATATTTTAGTCATTTTATTTAAACTGCAGAAGAAGATATAAAGCATATTTACTATTGTCACTGTCATGTCATAAACATTTAAATTTTACGTAGTAACAAATGTTAATCGATCATGGACTACAAGATACCGAAATACTAAATTATAAATATATACTTTAATTATTCTTAAATGATACCAGATACAAAAATATTTATAAAATACCGATTATAGGTAATAATTACATAATCTTTCATTTAAAATAAAAAAATTTGTCTTAAATTAAATATTTATCGAAATATTTGAAAAAAGTACTACTTCCGGTTTATAGATTGAAACCAAAAATAGGAGGTGCACAACTAGATGCTATAACAGTCCTAAATACAAAATTTCAACTTTCTACGTCTAACCGTATTTCAGTTATGCGACATAAATACGTCCGTCCGTCCGTCCGTACGTACGTACATACGTACAGACGTCACGACGAAACTAGTCATAATGGATTCAGAAAAGGTCAAAACGGATATTTCCATCAAAATCTGAAAACCGATATTTTTCGCGATTACAATACTTCGTTTTTACTCCGTACAAGGAAGTAAAAATAGAGCACTGCTAAAAATATAATCAGTTCATTGACCCATCAAAATAAATGTTCCAAATATAATTCAAAAGCCATCATAATAAATGAATCTAAACATATAAAATACCTCAAAGCAAAATACAAAATCAATATAATACTTACCACAAGAATCTAATTAATTTCTACAAAGAAAAATTTTCATTCCATTAACACAACTCCCACGTAGTCTCTAAAGAAACATTCTTCCTTTTTCCAACGTTAACTCTTAACCCTTTCATTCCAGTAGTACCAACCAATGTCGCTATCAACAGCATGCTGCATCAATGACTTCTCTGCTCGGTTAGTGTTATCACGTTGGCATGCCTGATAACGGCCTTTTGTCCTAATAACGCCCGCCATTTTGTTGTGGAGTGAACGTGTGTTCGATATTGGAATAGTTGAAAGATAACTGACGAAATATGATGATAAAATTAGGGTGTATATTGATAGCGGCATGGTACATTATACTGTTACTAATTTATGACTGTAATTGATTTTTTTCTTGGTATTAAAACATCGTTTAACGAACTGGCTTCCATGGTGTTAAATAACATTTTTCTACTCCTGGGATTACAACATAATTTAACAAACTGGTTTCCATGGCGCTAAATAACATTTTAAAGACATCTCGACAAGCCGTGGCTTTGGCCGTTTTTAGTCACGAGCTGAACATTGGCTCCTATATTTGACATTTAAGTTGGCTCCTATATTTGACATTTAATTTTTGTGAAAAACTGAGGAAAATTAATGATTTCTTTCAATAATTGTCAAATTTTAACCATATAACAGTGATATACACTTGCCTAAGTAGAATTTTGTAGCTATGTATGTATATGTAATATCATTATGATTTAACCTAAAATTATTATAAATGAAATTTTATATTTATGAATTATGTTCTTTAATTGGTGGTAGTAGAAAAAGTATAGTATGTGACTCGTTTATAAACTCTCTAGATACTCGTTTTTTATACACTCGCTGCGTTCGTTCCTAAAAAACTTGTGACTAAAATGAACTTGATACATAATATACTATTATCTACGATAGTGTGTAAAATTGACAATTAGTTGTCAGTTTTTAGTTTGTAAACAATTGTTTAATAGCAAGATTTCATTAGTCACGGGTTGCGCAGCAACGAGTGGTTAAAGTTTTAAAACATCCGCACAACAATCGGTAACTAACGTGAAAATTTTCTTGTCAAAGCAAACTTGTTTTGATCCTAATTCAAATTTAAAAGGATTTTTTATATTTTTCGAGATTTTTAAATTCTATCGTAGATAAAATCTTATACGATACACATACATAAAGCATATTTAGTCACTCACGGGTCTTAAAACACTCGCTGCGCTCGTGTTTCAATTCGAACCCGTTCGTGACTAAATATTTGTTTTACGTACTTGTATCGTAAATAACTATTTTTCTACTCTTGGTATTTTCAACACACCTCGACAAGCCGTGGCTTTGGCCGTTTTTAGTCACGGGCTGAATATAGCAACTGACATATTAAGCACAGGGTGAAGTTGGCTCCTATATTTGACATTAATTTTTGAGAAAAAATTAAAGTAAATTAATGATTTCTTTCAATTATTATAAATTTATTTCCCATATAAAAATTAAATACATTTGTAGCTATAAAATTATTATTATCATTATAAATGAAATTTTACATATTTATGAATTTATGTTAATTTGAGGTCCTCGAAAAAGACTTGTTTATAAACTGTCTAGATACTCGTTTTTGTACACTCGCTGCGCTCGTTTGTAAAGTGACGTTTATAAAACTTGATTACATTATAATATACTATTATCTAATACTGTTCCTGTATTCTTTTGTCACGATTGTAATGTTATCAAATTATGTCCTGCTGTATAATATATCTCTTCCCAATTTAGAAGTTATGGCGGCCATGAAAAAATAAGAAAAATTTCTCTCTCGATATCTTAAGTAGTTCAATATTTATCACCCTATATCCCGTTGCATAAAGCTTTAATTAGACACTCCGAAGTTAGGAGTTTTCTATTAAGGACCATATACCTTATTAAAACTTTTCTTCGCACTCAAAAAACAACACTTTTTCATTAATAATTCATTGACGGTTCATCATTAGCAACCCTTCAAATTGGACCAAGTTAGATTGTATACTCGCCCGCCCTAAAACAAAACACTAGAGGCCATGGAAATATCCAGGGATAGGGGGAATAATTCAACCCTTCCCAAAACGACGAGGAAAATTATTTTATTTTTATTCATTTTAGTTTACTGAAAATCGCATGACACAAATAACAGCCAATGGAAAAATTAATTACAATATTAGTAACCATGGTTATATAAAAAAATTTAACTTGTAGCTCGAGTAACTTAACTGAAATTAATAAGCGGAAATTTTTCCGGCATCTGTCACTTTGACATTAAATTAAAAATTGGTTAAATTGTTATTTTGAGTATAAAGAAGAAATTAATAAGGTAAATAATACATATTTATTAATGTTAAATACAAATTTAATAAATATTTCAAGTTTCTATTGTAGACAGAATTCAAAAATAGAGCGGCGGTGTCATTGCGATTTTCTTACCGAATATGCACTCGTGCATTCATTCATGTCCAGGAAATTTTTTATCGTGCATTCCAACAACGTAATTAGATCGAGTGGTACACGAGAGCTAATTAAGACTTGGTTGGAAAGCACTTAAAAAATTTTCCGGAAAGAATTAATGCACATGTGATATTATAAGTGATAACTAATCAAATCAACAGGATTAACTCCCAATTACAGAATGATAGATGTTTTATAGTGGAATCCAATCACTCGGATTCAGTGGCGTTATGGCCTTATTATTGCATATTTATTAATTTTGTTTTAAATAGTCGATTCCTTGCATTGTTCGTGAGAGTGCTAAGAAAATATTTTTGTCAAGAAAATTACATATCTGACGAAAAAAATAGTAAAAAAATTGGCCAAATTGACTATTTTTACTAATTTTTTACTAAAATACCATTAAGGATTTCAAAAAATTATTTCTTAGAACCCTAGAGTCATCTTTTAACTATCTATATATAAAATATGAACAGTGTAGGTGTACTAACAAGAGCTCAGTTTGTAATATAGCAAGGTCCCTTTTTCACTATATTTTTGGCACAAGTGTAGCGCTTAAGGCCGGAATGTAGCTGTTCACGATTTCGTCGAGAAAAAGAAGAGATATATACAGATTTAGTGTGTCGAACAAAGGCAGCAATAGCGAACGCGCTCTAAAAGTGGCATCGTATTTGTATGATATTGTATTTATAAGACAAAAGAAATAATCAAACGCGTTATTTATATACAGTATAACATGTTACCTACAGTGCGACGCATGAATTTTAATAGATTTTGTATTTAAAATGCCCTAAATTAAACCTGTAAAAGTAGTATTTTTCTCTTTATTCGGAATTTTTTTAAAACAATACTATGATAAAATTTGGAAAAATCGATGCGAAAATTGTAGAATGAATATTAAATATTGTCGTAAAAAAATTTCAATGATCTTACATTAGTATTAGATTCAATATTATACAAACCGTAGAGCACTGTTTTACCTCTTTCTCATACAGCTACATTCCCGCCTTAAGTACAGATAGTTCAATTGGTCCATATTTATAATACAAGAAGTATTATTGGTCAAAGTGCCTTTGAGTAATTTCAAAACAGTCCCAGAATGTATTATTTGATATTCCGATTAAAAAATAGAGTAAATTTGTTCGATTGAATTCAACAATAAATTGACAATTGCACCTAAATAAAACTAAATCATTTGTTTTTACTGTCAATGGCTTTTTTAATCCATAGCAATAAATAAACCACAGAATAATTTCCGTTTGCTGCAACGTAAACAATAAAATAATTTCAACCTTAAAATTCGTAACATCAAAATTACATGTCCTGTAATAATATTATCAAAACTGCATTCCCAGCGTGGTTTCCGGGTGTTTTCAACATCCGGTAATGACGTCACATGTACTGTGTGCAGGAACGTAACTATGGTTTCCTGTTTCCTGAAAAATTCTGCTGAAAAATGTTGTAATGGACAAGCAACGCAGTTAGTAATTTGTTAATCGAAATCAGAATGAATGGGAATGTTAGGAATTTTAGTTTTGCTTTATTTGGGTGGCCAGACTGATGAAATTTTAATGGTGGATATTTATCAAGACGTCATTATATTCTACTAAGTTTACTATGAATATATATCCGTATGGAATGTAGGCATATTAAAAAACACAATGACACATAATTTCATTTTACTCAAAAATGGTATTGTGTTCATTATTTAGTTCCTGATTATATGGGACTAAAGCCTGTTTTACATGATACTTTTTTCGTCTAGATTCTAGTTAGAGATTCATCCGAGAAGTTCGTAGCCATTTCTAGTATAATGTAAATCAGAAATTCCCATCCGAGTTCCGTTCGATTTCCATACTTTTTTTTTTAGTATAGAAACATACGCCCGGTTCTATTTTTCTATTCGAGATTCATACTAGATTTGTTTACGCATGCGCAGTTCAAGCTGGAGTCAGCTTGACCAACCTTTAATAGTATATTACATTACAAGTCACTGCAATGTTTCATTGCAGACGAGGAGGCGTTTGAAGAATGCGAGGATGCGCAGCGCCCGAGCATTTCTTCAAAGCCTCCGAGTCAAGCAAAGACATTTTTATGACGCGTTATCTATTCTATTTTTTTAAATCGGCAATTAAGCTTAAAATTATAAAAAAAATTAGGTTTGCATAAATCATCAGAGCTGTGACAAATCATCAGAACTGTCACAAATTTTAGAAAAAGTTGTCATGACAAGTAAACAAAGTTGAAAGTAAAAATGACTAGGCATGAAAATAAAATTTTCATGCCTAGTCATGAAAATCTTACTTTCATGCCGCAAATTAGTCTGGAAATGACGATTTTGAAAAAAAGTTATTTTGTTTTGATTTGTTCACATTGACGTTTGTGAGTTTTGCATCTGTACGTGTTGTGTTAATATTTTTTTCATTATAAATTCAAACCTCCATATCTGAACTTGTCACTTGTGAGAATGTAAGAATATTATTTATTATTTTCAAGTTGCCTAACTTGAACCATTTCGGAAAAAATCGAAGAATTCCGATTGTATACGAAAAGTTTGGAAATAAGGTATGAAAATCGAACGAATCTCGGATGGAAACCAAACGAGAAATCTAGCATGAATCTAGACGAGAAAAGTATAATGTAAAACAGGCTTCACGAAGGGTATTGGATTGTTTGTTCAGTTCAGTTCAATCAGATTTACTAAGTTTACATGCAGTTTTGAAAATGGTTTGGGTTTTCAGTCAAAATTATGTAAAACTGTTTATATGCAGTTTTCAAAACAAGTGATAACGAAGGATCGAAAACAGTTTCGGCGCAAGCGCATTTAGATCATGTTAATGGCAGTTGAGTGACAGATCGGAACGAAAAATATAATCTCTCCACTCCAAATGTTTCGTTTTGGCATTTTTATTTTCACGAAAATACTAAATAAGAAAGCAACTCAGTTTTAAGTCACAACTGACAATTGGTGTTTGTACTTTGTAGGTTAGTAAGTACGTTCAAAAAACGGCAGAAATCTCTGTGAAGTACGCATGCGCAATCTCAAAACTTAATTTTACCAGTTTACATGACTAGTTTTGAAACTAATTTTCAAGTCAAACCCAAGAATTTTGGTTTTGGTTTGAGTTAACTCAAAACCGTTTTGACACTGTTTACATGGAGATTTTAAAACACAAAACGTATCGGAAACGGTTTCAAAACTGCATGTAAACATAGTAAGTGTCTACCAAAACCGAGTCTGCAGGATTCAAGAAGGCTATTTATTTATTTAGTTCAGAGTTTCTAGCAAAAACCTCGGCATATTGTATAATAAAATGATTTGATCATATGCCGAGTCATTTCGAAAGCGACTGATTTTATGACTAGTCTGCGACAGAACGTATTAACGTATTTATTTGAAGTTATTATACACCCTGTATTTTAAAGTTTAACGTGTGATTATTACAGATCATATAAACAATATTACCCATAACATCAACTGAAAATTTATTATATTAAAATATTAAATTTAATTTTACTGTCTTCATAAAATTTTCATTGTCTACTATAACAGTGCCATTATCTGTTTCTCTGCAAAATGTAATAACCGATATTAAATCCGGTAGAATTTCGGATCCAGTGTTTATTATTTATTCTGAAAATTTTCGGATTGTAAGCTTTAATAATGTAGTATAAATTTACCTGATTAATTTATTATTTACATGTTCCATTTCAATGTAGTATTATTCCAATTTGTTCAAATATTATATGCAAATTGTAAATAATCTGTAATGAAATGGATTTAAATGTAATTATAATATTTACAATTTCAATCATATTTCAAGGGTAATCAATACTTTATTATTAAATTTTTCGTCGTAACAACAACGCTGTTTAATTATTATTACATTTATACACAGCCGTGTCACAATTCGACAATTATGCACGAATTTCGTGGACATAATAATTATGTTTGCACTTCCGGGACTAAAACTCTTCTTTAGTCTTTATTTTTAGAGACTAAGGTTCTAAATTTGATCCCAAGGGATTATTTTTCATATTTAATCCCGTTGTCAAGGAATTGAATTAATTAATCCCTTTGTCAAGTAAATACGTGCTATTTGTTACAGAGTATGGTAACAATATAAATATTTGTCATAAAATTTACTGTCCAAATTACAAAATGTGTATTCTTTTAAACTATTTTGCATTCGTTTGAGGATGAAGTGCAAAAAATAGCGTATATACCACAGGACTAAAGTAGCTTTAATCCCTCAGGTGATTATTTCCCTCACCTTCGGCTCGTGAAATAAACTTCACCCTCAGGATTAAATCATGCACTTTAGTCCCTCAATATATAATATACTATTATGTATTAAGGGTGTACAGAAGCTTTTATGGCGTGCGACGTGATTTTGAGCCCGAGCGTCAGCCGAGGGGTATAAAACACGCCAAGAACCTTATTTTAAATGGAACATACCGTATATTTTTTAAGATTTTGATTCTACATAAAATTATGAATACAACCATGTATAATAAGCTAATTTTTCGTTGTAAATTTCTAAGTAAAATAATAATTAAAATATTACAGAAACAAATCGATTCATTCCTAGTTAGCTATGAAATCTTTGTGAAACTATGGTTGAATATTTGCAAATAAAAATTTAAAAAATGAATATTAAGAAGTTGTTATAAATCTCTTTATCGATTTGCTATAAGTCAGAAGTCGGATATTATGAGCGGATTTTATGAGTTTTACACTGCGTTTACACAAGATGGCTCGATCCATTTTACAAAAATCAAATTTCGGAAATAGTATAAATGTAAAAAAAGTTAAAGAATGTCTTTAAATTCGGTAAATATTTGTGTTCCGAATGAAAAATCACCGAATATAAAAGCTACAAATCTTCCAACGCAAAGCTTCAGCCTTTTGCAATTCATGTATGAGTCCTGGGAGGTGAATCCTGCTCGTAAAACCAATCCCTTTATCCTTATTTCAATATCGCAGACGTTCAACTGATCTTACACTACAATTTATACCAAATTTATGTCTAAAATCAATGCCACATTTATTATAAACAAACTAAATACCACTTGTACCCCGTTCACTCAAGGATTCTTTGATGATTCTTTCCGAATCCTGAAAGAATCAATGTTTTGAAACTATCAACGGATTGGAAATCCTTCTGTTCCAAGACTTATTGAAAATACATATCTTTTACGATTATTATCCATCTTGGATGTGAGTTTTCGGTGTGTGCGGTTACCAGCCGACAACCCACGGGTCCTCATGGTTATTATTGGAGAGTACACTACAGGGAAAATTTTTGTGCATTTAAACTAGAATGCCTACCTGGCCGAAATCGAACCTGAGTCGTCAGGATTTATTATAAACAAAGGAACTTATGCTCTAATGATTCTTTGAGGATTCTATCACATTTCATTCTTTCAAACAGACTATATAAATAATTAATTTTTCCGTTTATGGTTTATTAATGAGGAGGCATATAAAAAATATTATTGAAGATGCAAGTAAAATTAACAAAATATGTTAATTTGAATTTTGACATTTTTTTATTTTTTGAACACAAATATCTTCTATTTAAAAACGAAATTTAAAAATTTGATCGGTTATTTCGCAGATCCAAGCGTTTTTGACAACATATTAAAAAGCTGTACAGTGGCGCGTGAAAAACATCTTTTTTATAAATATTGCAGTTTAATTACAAATATGGGTGCCAAATAGTATATTATATATTAAAGGACTAAAGTGCATGATTTAATCCTGAGGGTGAAGTTTATTTCACGAGCCGAAGGTGAGGGAAATAATCATCTGAGGGATTAAAGGTACTTTAGTCCTGTGGTATATACGCTATTTTTTGCTCTTCATCCTCAAACGAATACAAAATAGTTTAAAAATATATACACATTTTGCAATTTTGACAGTAAATTTTATGACAAATATTAATATTATTACCAAAGATACTCTTTAACAAATAGCACGAATTTACTTGACGACAGGATTAAATAATTCAATTCCTTGACAACGGAATTAAATATGAAAAATAATCTCGGGATTAAATTAAGAACCTTAGTCCGTAAAAAAAGAATTATATAAAGAAGAGTTTTAGTCCCGGAAGTGCAAAAATTATTTGTTGTTATTATTTTTAACATTACAATAAACGCTATAGAATAGCGTACTGAATCGAATCAATGTTTTTGACTGTTTTCGATCATGGGTAGAGGATCACCTTAATGTACAAAATCATGTATCAATATCCGTAATTAATGCATGACGTTTTTGAAAGCGTTCACCGTACTTTAGCAGTGTGCCTAGCGCTAAGTTGTAAAAAATGCTAAGCAGATTATCATATTTGGATTTTTTAAATTAAAATTCTTTTCATCCCCTGGTATAATATCTGATGAACAATGTCGAAGGTAGTCATAAACTACCCGAAAAGTTAGCCTTAGGTTTGAGTCCGAAGCAGGAGTGCCGGTCTAAGCCCGTTCAAGGTAAGTCCGTTAAAATTCCTGCAAAGGCAACTCCTGCTGATGTCCTGCGGCACTTCGCAGCACACGTCAGCCTTGCGTTCAATGTGAGCCCGGCGAACAGACCAGTGGCTACAAAACAATCACCGGAGAAGAAGAAGAAAAAAAGAATTATGTTTTTGATTTCATTCTTACGAAACTAACAATTAATGTGTTTTGTTAAATATTGATGCTTAAGGGGCCCGTCTACCTTTTAAAATCCAGTATAAAATGTACTAATGTAGCGAGTGTTTTGTAGACAGTACAAGAATGGTAACATTTTATTTCTACAAGTACCTATTATATACTTAATCGTATCATCAACTGTTATTACCTTTTAATATGCAACATTTATTGATAATTATAAACAACATAACCCACTTGACAAAATAAAATCCCCAGAACATTTCAAAAATATGAACATCCCGGCTTGTTACTTGCTATATTTGCCCATTAACATCCTAATAATATCTTTGCGATTGCTAATGTCCGCCCTTGGTAACATTATCTATGTTACATCCCAATGTTGTAATTTGGTAATAATATCACAATTATGCATCCCATGTAATTCTCTGAGATGTTTGTATTGAGTATGTAATTTTTGATGGTACTCAAGATGTGGCTAGGATAGGCTTACGTAACATCACTTAAAGTACAAGAATAAGATATTTTTAAACATCCCATGGACGATTCATGTCAAGTGGGAATACGTTAGATACTTATAATTCATTAGTTACGGACTTAATACGTTAGATACAACCATAATAACATCAAAACCTTGCAAACTGTCAACTAATTGACAGATAAAATTGTTGATTTGTTTTAACATAGCTATCTTTGATGATACGATTAAGCTTTGAATAAAACGCGAATATATGCGATTTAAGCCCTCTTGGATGTTCAAAGAGACTCGGTTTCACCTCGTCGCTTAACAACATCCTCGGTATTATAAATCGCATAATATTCTTGTTATATTAATAGCTATAAAGGATCAATTATTAACAGTTGTGCTTTTTTAAAATTTTAATAAAAATATTGTACATGATTATAAAAATTCCAAAAAAATTCCTATTTATTCAAACTTTACACGGTTATATCTTCAGACAGAAATTTATTTTTAAAATTTAAAAAGATACATCTGTAGATCCATTCTTTCTCTATTAAATGTTTATAAAAACATTACCTTGAAGTCAATAATAAACTTACAGTTTACTCGCAACGAAAACACTGTTACAGTATTTTTAAACTTGTCATTGCATTAGGTAGCTAATAGTATATTATATATTGAGGGACTAAAGTGCATGATTTAATCCTGAGGGTGAAGTTTATTTCACGAGCCGAAGGTGAGGGAAATAATCACCTGAGGGATTAAAGGTACTTTAGTCCTGTGGTATATACGCTATTTTTTGCACTTCATCCTCAAACGAATGCAAAATAGTTTAAAAGAATACACATTTTGTAATTTTGACAGTAAATTTTATGACAAATATTTATATTGTTACCATAGATACTCTGCAACAAAAAGCACGTATTTACTTGACAACGGGATTAATTAATTCAATTCCTGGACAACGGGATTAAATATGAGAAATAATCCCTTGGAATCAAATTTAGAACCTTAGTCCCTAAAAATTAAGACCAAAGAAGAGTTTTAGTCCCGGAAGTGCAAAAAATTATATTTCATCAAACATCCCTAAATTGTAACAGTTTGGGAACCTCTGTAGCCTGTATACTACACTGGTACGTCGGTAATATTCATACATATTTAACAAAGCCAAAGTGATCTCACTGTTTAAAGCCTGATTTAATATGCTTAAAATTTATAACTAGATTGGAAAATATACCGGATACCTTGCAGAACCGGCCCCAGGGGGGCGCCGATGCCTACTTGGATATTCACGGTTATTGAGTTATGTTTTGTATAGTTTCAGCTTAGTTTTTGCTGCGGACTTAATTTCTAGGGAAATTTACTTTTTCATGTTCAGGCTGATTTAGTGATATTGAGACGGGGTTTTACGAGGCTGATACCAATTTATGGGGGCGGGGGTTATTTTAGGGATTATAAAGGGGATAGATGATTTATTTGAAGTTAACGTAATATTTTATAAATTAAGTGCAAAAATTATTTAGTAGCTGTATCATACTTTGAGTACATACGTTAATAGTTATTTGTATCACAAGGCCAGAAACTGACCTTTTGCAAGAGCGAGTATTTTTGACACGCCGAGCCACAGGCGAGGCTTGCAAATTACGAGCACTAGCATAACAGTTTCTGGACGTGTAATACACAATATTTTATGAGCCGATTTCATTACAAAAATATAAAATAATTATACATAACCTAAAAAATGCACCGAATACTTGCATTTTGAGCTTAAAATATATTTATTTCAGTTTCTATTAACGATTTACGTCTAAAATTTGTCAAAATCTTGTTAATTCTTTTATAAAAAATATTCAACGCATAAAATTGACATCTGCTTGACAACTGTAGTAATGTCAAGATGCCAACCTATAACTTCCGGTTGTTTGCCGGCCTAGGCTGGCAACAAAGAGTTTCTGGCGGATTTTGAGATATGGAAAACTAGCGATGCCGACCGGAGGCATATAAAATGAATTAAAAGTGCTTATACGAGTAGTTTTCTTACACGGCTAGAAAATTAAACTGAAAATAGAATTTTCTCTAGAATCATCAAAGGCCGAAAATTCAGAGACAAGAAAATGCACACATAAAAAATGCATAAATAGCAAATTCAAATCTAGAATCCGATAGATGCAGACAACACATGTAAAGAAATATACAAATCTAGAAAAGTGTTATTCCAGCGAAACAATGGTTTACAAATTAAAATCTTGAACAGGCCGCTGCGCGCAGCTTGTGGAACTGCCACCAATGGGGGCGACTAAAAGGGGTGCACTATACTCATCGTATTTGACCGATTTTCAACTGACATTAGTATTTATAAATTATCTAATAAACAAGAATGGTTCTAAAACATATATTTGAAAAATGACAGAATTCTGATATTTGTTTGATTGACAGGTAGAAAATTTAGTCAAATAAATTATATTTATATTATTGCAGAGTTGGATAAAATTAGATTTTTTGCTAAATTATGATAAGAAAAACCTGTAACAATAATAATTAATAAAGAACCATATTTCGCTTTATATTTTAAATATTAGATAATGTCAAATAGATTCTAAAATGTACGATAGAAGGTCTATTGCAGGTTTTTTGACCACGTTGATAGCTCAAGTGTCCCAACCTATCTTCTAGTAACCGTAATTTTTTCTTAATTTAATTTTCTACTGTTGAAGACGTTCTAGATTCGCATTATTACTCTTAATTTCCGGCTGCAATATGACGTCACACAGCAGCTCCTGCTGCATCTCATGTAGCGTTACATGACGTCACGTCACGTGACGGAGGAGCGCAGATATAACAATGCGGACATGTGCATTTGTCAGTCGTACCAACTCAATATGTATGTAGCGAATTGAAATGTAACTGTTCTACCGCATTCAGCAGGTGGTGCCAACCGTTAGAACAATATTCCCCCAGAATTCCTGAAACGCTTGAGTGAATACGCATATAAATAGGGGCGTACAGGGCGGCCGGTAAAGAAGGGATTAGTTTCGTCATCGAAATTCTGACCAATACTATTTCTTGTATTATACTTATTAGACATTCGATTATTTTGTACTACAGCATGAGTTGATAAGTAAAGTACTTATTTATATTTAAAATAAAATAATAACCTGACAGTTGTTACTTCAAATTTACTTTAAGCGGCTCGTCTACGTTTTTACCGAATTCCTAGAATACTCTCGATTATACCATTTTTTCCATTCCACTCTTTTCCTCACTACTAGGGCTACCTGAAACCAGCCCGAAACTCGTACTTTGCCGCATCCTAGCTATGCAATGTCATTTTGAAGTTGAAAAATACTGTAAAAGTGTTTTCGTTGCCTTTATTTTTTAGATGTTTTAAGAAATAAACGAATTTGATGCGAAATCGGACAAGTTATGTGTAAAAAGCACAAAAATACCATAACTTCGTGCCAAATTATCGCACGTACTTGAAATTTTGAGAAAATTGAAGGAAGAAGATTGAACTTTATTGTCCTGTTGAGCAATAAGGTTCACGATTTTTTTACTCACGCTACAAGTTGCTACAATTGAACATTTTTCAGTCAAAAACATGTTTTTTTATCCGGGGGTGGCAGGAGGTAGATCGGATTTGTTGGAGAAACCTTCAACGTTCTCGGAAATCCAAAATTTATTGATTTTCGTGCAAAATTCGCTAAGTTATGGCCAAAAACCTCAAAAAGGCACTTTTTTTTCAAAAATTCATAACTTCGCGCCAAATAATCGTAGGTACATGAAATTTTGCGGACCTTGAAGAAAAAGTCTCGTCTTTATTACCCTGTTAGCCAATAAGGTCCACGATTTTTTTGGCACTGCGTATGAGTTGCCAAAGTTGGACCTTTTTGGACATCAGGTACAGGTGTTTTTCTTTAGGGGGCGAGAGGGAGTGTAGTGGATTTTTTGTCACATTGGCTATCATCACATTAAAGACTTCAACGTTTTCAGAACTCAAAGATTCATCCACTTTCGTCGAAATGCAGCCAAGATATCGCACTTTGAAATTTTGTCATTTTTGGTGCATTTTCAAGTGGTGCGTTTTTATTTTCCTCGAGTGTATGTACTAGTGTATTCGTCTGCTAATTTCCCACAACTCAAGCTCCCTTAGCACACTCCGTAAGCCACTGATCAGTAGACACCCTGTGTAATTCTAACCTCAACCGCAGGCTCCACTGCAGCGTGACTAGCGCCACCAGGTTACAGCGGCGGGTTTATGAACTGACATACGTGAGCGCGGCGTTAAATCTAAATCGTAGGGTTACAACATTAATTCAATTACTATATTGATGCTAATTATAATGAGCATTCTACACCGTACGACATGACAGAGATTACGTACTACCTGTTTAACGGTGACATTGTAAAACGGTAATCTGATTATGGTTTTTCTGGGGATAATGCCAACTTGAGAAAAATGCTTAATCCTGTTTGCGAACGGTATTGTTGGTAATAATTAGTAATCTATATATTAGCTGTATATTCAATTAGAGTTGTAATTATAATCTAGCATTATGCGTTAAACAGCAATACTCATTATTAATTATTATTTACAAACACATCTGTGAATATGTTTAGCTAAAACTAGCTATGATCAGATACTACCTTAATTGATAATCTGGATTGGTAATGGTAATATACATATTAATTAATCATTCGACGTAATATAATTATTGGGATAGATTTGACTATTGATTAAGTTGATTAAATTATTTTATGAGGAAAAATTATCCGTTTATGTGGATGTGTTATAATTATAGACGTTTCAAATTCATATGAGAGAGACGTCATATCAGATAAAGTCTATCTACACAAAATAAGGATTTGCCCCCATATTTACCAATCCTTATTTACCACCGTCCCTTTTTTACCACCGTAATTCTTTTACCAACCCATTTTTTACCAACATTATACTTTTCTCAATCCATTTTTTACCACCGTTCCTTTTTACCACTAATTCTTTTTTTACCACCAACGTATTTACAAACGTATTCTTTTACCAATCAATTTTTACCACCGTCCCTATTTTTACCACTAATTCTTTTTACCACCAACATATTTACCAACGTGTTTTTTTACCAATCCATTTTTACCACCGTCTTTTTTTTAACAAAGCTTTAGCCCCACAAACTATGTTTTGGTATTTACTACACTAACAAAGCTAGCAAAACCGTACTAGAGCCCACAAACTCGGTTTTTGTTTTTACTACACTAACAAAGCTAACAAAACCGTACTAGAGCCCCACAAACTCGGTTTTGGTATTTGCTACACTAACAAAGCTAAAAAAACCGTACTAGAGCCCCACAAACTCGGTTTTGGTATTTGCTACACTAACAAAGCTAACAAAACCGTACTAGAGCCCCACAAACTCGGTTTTGGTATTTACTACATTAACAAAACCGTACTATAGCCCCACAAACTATTAATGGTAAAACGGAATAGCGGTAAAAAAGTATGGTGGTAAAAGTTGTAATGGTAAAAACGGAGTGGTAAAAATGTATTAGTGGTAAAACGAAATAGCGGTAAAAAGTATAGTGGTACAAATGCAGAGGTAAAAGTTGGACTGGTAAAAATTGAGTAGTAAAAAATGGGTTAACGGTAAAACAGGATAGCGGTAAAAAAGAATGGTGGTAAAAATGCTGTGGTAAAAGTTGGAGTGGTAAAAATAGAATGGTAAATAATGTAGCACAACGCAAAATAAGCTATCTCTTTCTGACACATTTTACTCGTATAAATCTAAACGCATATCTTATGTTTTAAAATTTTGAATAATTAAATGTCTTAACGTCGTAGTCTCTTTCTTTAACGATCAGGTTCGAATAGATTTTCTATTTTTACAACGGTCTTTAATGGATTTTTATTGCACTCTGATTACAAGGAAAGAATTTGCAAAATTATATGAAGAGGAAAATGCTGTTGAAGTAACTAGTCTAGTTTAAAAGTTCTAAGAATGCTTTTTCTGTTAGTAATTGAATAATGCATTTCTGAAGTCAGTTTTAAATTGGCCTTAATTTGATACATCGTAATGAACTCATAGGTACGTTTTCTTAAGCCATGTTCACACAAGGATTCTTTGAAGATTCTTTCATCTGAATCTTTTATAGAATATGAGGCGAGAGGTAAAATAGTATATTCTGCAACAAGTGTAGAATGAAGCATATTCAGCTCGAGTGGAAAGTTTGTGAGACGAGCGGAATAGTAATTCCAAACGTGTTGCAGACTATACTTTCTCTACGACTATAAATTTAATTGCAATAAAAAACATAACCTAAAAGTAGTAAAATAGAAATTATGTATTTATAAAATAATATTCTACATAAAATTAATGAATCAGTAAATCTAAACGTATTTTAAAGCTACCAACCAACCAAGAACATTGAATAAAGTTAAATTATTATAATTCGATTTCATTCCATCACTAGTGACGGAATGAATCCATCCCGTAACAAGTGATAGAATGTAACCATTCCATAACTGAAAATGATGTAAGAATGATAACATTCTATAACATTCGTATAGAAAATATTTTATCTTAGTTCTGAATTTTTCTCCGTAAAGAATTCCTGAGCACAGCAGAAGTGTATCAAGAGAGCATCTTTACCTCTCCGGGCTTAAAACCTAAAATCCCTAATTTTTGTCGGTTAGAGCACATATAACGAACCCAAAATGACTTAACAAGCAAGTAAATAATTTAATTGCAACCGCGTATCCAAGAGCTGAAAGGCTTTCTGTGTAGCTCGGCTGAAACTACACGGATTAATTTCAGGAAATTATTATCTACTCCCAAGATATTCTCACGATGCCCAAGACAAAACGAGATTACAGGAATACGACCGCAGCGCCTCACTGCATCTGCGGCCACTGTGTGAACTAATAACGCTGCTGATTTGTCTCGGAAACAGATGCATCAGAAATAATTGAGTGGCGATGACGTTGCTAGGCAACTCGCAGCGCTCGACGATTATAACAAATGGTATTAGATTCGGATGCTCTGATTCAAGTCGATAATCATCTTATGAGATAATAACGTTTCAAGACTTACTTGATTGTTGAGATAATTTATTAGTGAACCGACAATTTAATAAGGATTAAGCAGCGATTGTTTGAATGGTTTCTATACCAAGATTGTCATACTCAAAAATATCGACAGGGTTTACCAAAATTTCCGGGACGGAGAAGTTTTGAACGAGTGAAGTAAAAAAATCTGATGTGGCCACCACAAGACCTCCCACCATGCTTAATGCTTACTATAGTTGAAATTTTTTTGCAGAGGAGTCACGTCATCAAAACATTACAAAATAAAAAATAACTGTAGTAATGACCTAGTGATGTTAAATGAATAAAATAAATACTACTTTTTTGCATACTATAAGAATAGTGCATTTTCATTAAATTTACAATAATTTTAAAGCCGAACATAATGTTTTTTATGCATTTTTAATTTATTTCAAATAATTGTAGTTTATTTTTTCACCACACATTTGCATTTCTGTAACGCTATAGAGTTCTAACTGGAAATATATTAAATTTTACAATGATATTTAAATATTAATCGTCTAATAATTCAATTAAATTGATCGAAAAATAAGCGTCGCAAGTAAATTCAATAATGCAACACACATTACATTTTTTAAATTTAAGTTAGTATACTATGTAAATCTAGTATTCCGTAACGTCATTATCTAGTTCCGTGACGTTATTATCTAGTGACCAACATTGATGACGTGACTCCTCTCCAAAAATATTTTTACTATATATTATTTTTACTTATTATACAAACAAATTAATAAATAGCTACTACTCACAAATATATTTTAGTCATTTTATTTTTAATTTAAACTGCAGAAGAAGATATAAACGATATTTTACTATTGTCACTGTCATGTCATAATCATTTAAATTTTACGTAGTAACAAAAATGTTAAACGGTCATGGACTACAAGATACCGAAATACTAAATTATAAGTATACAGGTGTCTAAGTTAACGTGTTCACCAGTAGGGAAAGAAGAGGCATTCTGGCTCAGTCCTTCCGGAGGCTGATCATAAGTTCAATAAAACAGCTTTAAACCAGCTCTAGAACAGCTAAAACCAGCACTAGAATAGCTAAAACCAGCTATAGAACAGCTCTAACAACTAAAACCAGCTATAGAACAGCTAAAATCAGCTAAAACCAGCTCTAGACCACCAGCCTCCGGGAGGACTGAGCCAGAATGCCTCTTCTTTCCCTACTCTCACCATTGGGATCTCGAGAACCATGAGAGATACGAAGTTGGTTCAATTAGACAAAAGTTTGTCCTTTAGGGGGCCAATTTTTTCCAGAAGAATGCATAGGTGACTAGATGTAGATATAGTACGCAAAAATGTAAATTTTGACAATTTATTTTTTCACCTGTAACTTTTTTGTTTGAATTAGTACAATTTTCTAAATTGGTAATTTGCACTAGTGCGAATTATCGATATTTGCACTAGTGCAAAATTATCGGGTAATTCTACGTTGATTGGACGACATTCAGAACTGTCAGACTTCTGATTGGCTTAAATTTTATGAGGGAAATAGTCTAGATAATAGATGAAAGATATATAACTGTTATCTAAATAATTATTAGATAATTCATAGATAATACAAAAAATAAAAATAAAAAAGACGGCGGGATAGCATAGTGGTTAGGATGCTAGGCTCTGGTTACAGAGGTCGTGGGTTGGAATCCCGGCCAGGTCAGGAAATTTTCACGGCCTGATTTGGATCGGTACCTACTCCCGTTACCATTCCAAGTTGGGATCTAATTAACTTGGCAACCTCTAGCTATCGGGAACAGGCTAAAGGCTGTAACAAGGGCTTGCGCTGGGTTGACTGGCAACACACGGTTGTAAAGTAAACAAGAAAATGGCGCACAAAGTATAATACTGTGTTTGTGCCATCAAGTCACCCTAGGGATATAACCCAAATGAGGTTCAAATCCCGAAATCATAATACAATACAATACAATACAAAAAATAAAAATCTGACGTGGCCATCACACAACCTTCCGCCATATCTAGACTTTAAACAGAAATGTATACGTGCAATCCGGTGCCCATTTAAAATATACAAATAAAAATCTCAAATATTCAAACACAGAAATTTGCATCACCTGAATAAAAAGATTCATTCAAAAGAAAACTCTGCTGTGTTGAAGCCATCCTCCGTTCAATTACTACATTTAATATCTTACTTAGGACTTATATAGCGCTAGTATGCCAACTTGTCACCCGTCTCACCTGTCAATATTTTTTACGCAGAAACAAAAATCAACCGATCATGGATTACAAGATATCAACGTTTTATTTGATAAATTTATTTTTTAAATTTTACTGCAGTTCTTTAATGCTACCAGATAAAGACAATTTTTTTATAACGTAAGTTGCAAATAACTTTTCCTCTTATTCTCATTACAAATAAATACTATATTTTTCCAAATTTATATACAATTTTGACAATTAACCTTTTCAATCTTCAAAAATATCACTTTCGATGAAGATATTTGTACCAAAATCTAGGGAGCTCTTCCAATTTATATACAAATGTTAAATACCAAATATCAAAATTTTCGGCTAATTCGTATTTGAGTTATGCGACTAACAACCCTTGACCACACAGACACACACACACACACATACACACACACATACACACAGACATCATCGTGAAACTATCAAAAATGAGTTGTAAGGACCCTAATTCGTGCTCATACACTAAAATTTCACCACTCGATTTTTTGCATGATTCCAATACCTTTCTTTACAGGTAAGCGGAAGGTAAAAATGACATATTCTAAAATATAAGCAGTACCAGCTAGCGAGCCGGCAACGTTGCAAGTTGCAAGTTTGTGTGTTGTATGTTCACAGTTTGATTTAAATTCGATTAAAATTACAAATGAAACAAATTGGTTCTAATTAAAAAAAATGATTATTTAGATGATATTTAAAAAATAGATAAAGATTATTTGTAATTTTATCTAGATAAGATAATAGATAAATCATAAAAAATATCTAGATAAGATAATATAGATAAAATATATTATCTAGATGATTTATAGATAAAATTATCTAGATAAGTTGCAACACTGCTTATAAATAAATTAAAGTGCGGGAAACAATGCGGAAAAAATAGCGGTAGTTTTGAGATACCCATCCAATGTAATTTTTCCTCGAATTAAAAATCAAATTTCGAATTCATCTCGTGTTTTAAATAATAACAGAACAACATCGTTCGGCATTTGCATCATCCAGCAATTGGATTGTGCCATCATTATATCTGATCCGCATCTCTCACATTGCAAATATTGCCAGTGTGGCCAACCACACGCGTTCACATTCCCCTGCTGGGGAATTCACTGGACGCACATCTAGTGACCGCTGCCTGGCAGCCTGTCAAGTGGGCGGGGGAAACAAACGATATTCGCGTGACATCTCATTTATGTTATTTCAACCTGTCATACGTTGAATTCGCGGTGGCAAAAAACGCGCGTTAAATAATGATGTTTAGGTTTTGTTTTTAGTTGTTTAGAGGGAGTACTGATGTTCCTTTGGTTGAACTAAAATCTGATGTGGCCAACACATGACCTCAAGCCATATTCTACTATTTTTATTTTTCTAATATAAGTATATATTATGTACTACTTACTCACAAATATACCAATGTTTATCATAACCATATAGGTAAATAATTAATGTCAAAATGTCAAAAATTTATTTGACATTAACGCTCCATATTTTATTTTTTGTTTTCATTGGTAGGCAGATAAATCAAAATTGTAACAAATTTGTAGAATTTTAACTTCTTGTAATTGGAAAATGGTGCTAGATAGAAACTGTGTTTTGAATACAAATTATAGATAGTATCATTTAGTATACATTGTTATTAAAAATTCCTATTAATCCATAAATTTTGAGGATATTCCAGAAAAACTCTTCAGATCTTCAAGAAACTACCACTTCCGGTTGCACGATCAACATCAGAATCTAGTCACATCGAATCTAGGGTGTCAGAATATTGTATACAAAATATCAAATTTTTTATTCAGTGGTATTGGCGTTATCGTACCTCCAACATCAATCCACACAAATAATTTGGTAGAAAATTAATCACACTATGCTTGTCTAATGACAGTTCTCCAAAAATTTGTGTTAAATCTATGTTATATTCGTAATAAAAATGACATTTTTAATGGACTAAATAAAAAAATCTGACGTGGCCATCACACAACCTTCCGCCATATCTAGACTTTAAACAGAAATGTATACGTACAATCCGGTGCCCATTTAAAATATACAAATAAAGATCTAAAATATTGAAACACAGAAATTTGCATCACTTGAATAAAAAATTCATTCACAGGAAAACTCTTCTGTGCTGAAGCCATCCTCCGTTCAATTACTACATTTAATATCTTACTTATGCACTAGTATGTCAACTTATCACCCATCTCACCTGTCAATATTTTTTACACAGAAACAAAATTCAGTCGAACATGGATTACAAGATTTCAACGTTTTATTTGATAAATTTATTTTGTAATTTTACTGCAGTTCTTTAATGCTACCAGATAAAGACAAATTTTTTATAACGTAAGTTGCAAATAACTTTGCCTCTTATTCTTATTTCAAATAAATACTATATGAATCCAAATTTATATAAATTTTTGACAATTAATCTTTTCAATCTTCAAAAATTATCACTTCCGGTGAAGATATTTGTACCAAAATCTAATGAGTTCTTCCAATTTATATACAAATGTTAAATACCAAATATCTAAATTTTTGGGTAATTCGTATTTGAGTTATCCGACTGACAGAAATCTGGCCCTGACCACATACACACACACGCACACACACACACACACATACATACAGACATCATCGTGAAACTATCAAAAATGAATTGTAAGGACCCTAATTCGTGCTCATCCACTAAAAACTCACTACCCGATTTTTAGCATGATTCCAATACCTTCCTTTACAGGTAAGCGGAAGGTAAAAATGCTGGAAAAAATGAAAAATCTGCCTTTAAGCAAGCATAGAGAAAACTTGTAGGTATCTATCGATTGATATATTTGTTTTCATAAAAATCTTTTATTTAGAGCTGATTTTAATAGGAATAGTAAGCAATTTTCGGTGTTTACGGTACTAGCAGTGAACCGCCTTAATAATGTATACCAACCTAGTCATCTTTTATTTCTTTGTAATTTGATGGCAGGAATTGAATAATATATTAATATTTAAAATCATCAATATTTGTTTAATGTACTATTTCAAAATAGCTGTTTGCATAAAAATAATTTTTAATTTACTTTTGCTTAAGCAGCGTTCAAATTCGGCGTAAAAGGCGAAACAAAATTAATATTCTCGCGAAAGGACATCATCATAATGCGTTTAAGGTTGTAGAGAATAAATTTTTTCGCGACTATGCAAAAAGAAAATAATTCGTGCACTTAGACCGAAATGTAAATTAGTACCGACTCACACAGCGCGTTGACAGACGAAGCGACGGATGTTTTATATTTCCAGCTAAACGGAGATTTTCACAGAGCTCTAGAAGAGGATTTTTTAAATTTTGTTGACTGGCATGTGTCACTTTGTGTGTTGTCCGTGAAAACGCGATTAAACCAGAATAAAATGAATTACTTCTGGATTTTGAAAATTGAAAATATTTCGCAAACGCGGCACTCCAGTAAATTAAAAATTTATAACAAAAATCTGACGTGGACACCACATGACTTCGTTGTACGCCTATTAAACTGTTCATAATTTTCTTAATAACTAAAATGTAGAATAATATAAAAAATTCTTTTATTATACTAGTACTACTACTACTGCTACTGCTACTATACTCACAAATATATTTTAGTCATTTTATTTAAACTGCAGAAGAAGATATAAAGCATATTTTACTATTGTCATTGTCATGTCATAATCATTTAAATTTTACGTAGTAACAAATGTTAATCGATCATGGACTACAAGATACCAAAATACTAAATTATAAATATATACTTTAATTATTCTTAAATGATACCAGATACAAAAATATTTATAAAATATCGATTGTAGGTAATAATCACATAATCTTTCATTTCAAATAAAAAAATTTGTCTTAAATTAAATATTTATCGAAATATTTGAAAAAAGTACTACTTTTCCGGTAAATAGATTGAAACTAAAAATAGGAGGTGCACAACTAGATGCTATAACAGTCCTAAATACAAAATTTCAACTTTCTATGTCTAACCGTATTTGAGTTATGCGACACACATACGTCCGTACGTCCGTCCGTACGTACATACGTCCGTACGTCCGTCCGTACGTACATACGTACGTACAGACAGACGTGACGAAAGTAGTCATAATGGATTCAGAAAAAGTCAAAACGGATATTTCCATCAAAATCTGAGAACCGAAATTTTTCGCGATTACAATACTTCCTTTACTCCTTGTACAAGGAAATAAAAATGGAGGGCACTATAATATTGATTTCAATTATTTATTTATTAAGGTTATACCGGGTGCTTCAGACCACTCTACCCCCCAAATATCTCACGAAAAACAAAACATATTGAGAAACAAAAAAAATACGTCCAAAATATTTTTGAAAGGGTCAATCGAATGACACCAAATAAAAGTACCACCCTCACACCCTGGGGAGGAAAAGGGGGTCACATCGTTATCTTAAATGGTAACCTCCAGTTTTTATTGCGTGATATAAAAAAATGAAGGTTTTGACTGAAAAAAAATTTCAGTTCGCGAAAATTGACAACAATTCGTAAGAATTCCGGCCATCTCTTATTTCGCGTACTGTAAAATGAACCGCGTTAAGCTTGAATTACATTATAATTTTTTCGGCTAGAAAAAAGAACTTTTTTTAGATACTTAATTCGGCTAGAATCTAGTTTTAAAATTTGTTCTTGCACTGACATATTTTATTTAGCTCATCGACCAATACTGCCATTGAAAATTTAAAAAGAAATGTAATTGTCAGTTGAGGTTCTCAACGTACTCGGTTAATGTGTTAGTGATGTAGTTTTATGTACCTACAATTTAGTTATTCTGCTGTCACTAACTTTATTATTTTTGAGGTTATATAAAAAGACGGTTCTAGTATGAAACTTGGATCGAAATTTTCTTGATTTACATTATCCAAGTGAGCATTCTAGAATTAAGTATGAAAATTGTCAAAGTTTCTAGCCGAAAAAAGTATAATGTAATTCAAGCTTTAGTAAACTAAAATCTTAATTTTTTGAAATATTCCTCTTAATTCATAATCAGCATATAAATATAATAAACAATTTTTCAATCAAGATTCTCATATTTACTATACAGTATTATGAAACATAACATTTTATTTTCTAAATTCTCCAGTATTTCTCTTCTAAAGAAATACTCCGCAGAAGGATTTGAAACTATTAAGATATTGTATCGAACGTCGTCGTAAATACTTCCGATCTCGGTAAAGTAATAAAAATAAATAAAACATATCAGGATGGTGGTGTTTCGTGCCTGTAAAGCGCTTCAAATTGAAGAAATAAATTTCTACGTGGGTTACTTGGTCAAGTGATAAGTGAAAGAGATTTAAGTGTGCAAAAAATGTCACAGGATTTGTTCGCACGCTACAAGATAAGAAGCATCAAATATTATTTCTTTTTAAAATAAAGAATATTTTATTATAACTTCTGTTTAATTTATTCGCTTGCATTTTCGTTAAAGAACAAATGCACTTAAGGTAGAAAAT
Organism: Agonum fuliginosum; assembly: GCA_947534325.1. Classification (NCBI taxonomy): domain Eukaryota; kingdom Metazoa; phylum Arthropoda; class Insecta; order Coleoptera; family Carabidae; genus Agonum; species Agonum fuliginosum. Next base: position 2,290,029 of record OX384045.1, on the reverse strand, counting down.
CCGTCGGTCATAAGCGTGATTTCGGTGTGAGGTGAGGCCGAAGCAGTCAAATAATCAGAAATAAATCATTAAAAATCGTAGATTTGGATGTAAATTACAAATCATAGGTATCCAATTAAATAAGAAATATAATTGAAATTTAAGTTTACACTGAAATGCAGTAGTAGTACGTCAAAAACATAATTTTTTTGAGACTGGAACCTTTTGCATGCGATTTCTCAACCATTATTGCGGTGACTCATATTTTTTATTTTTCTAATAAATACCTCAAATATAAAAGAATAACATATTCGTTTTCAAATATGTGTTGGGTTGTTATGATATAAAATTTTCTAATCGTTTAGTAAATCTACTGGTAACCTCCATATTTTAGCGCGTTTTTGTGTCAACTTTAAATTCAATTATCTTCGTTATTTCAACGGTTACCTATAAATTTTAATTTTTATTCAAATTCTACGATTTGTAATGAATGCTGTATATTAATTTAAGTCATATTTTGGGTTGTCACTACCCATGAATTTACTACCTTAAGGTGATCCTCTACCCCTGGCAGTAAATAGTCAAAAACATTGATTCCGCACGCTATTCTATAGCGTTTATTGTTTTGTTAAACATAATAATAACAATTAATTTATGTTTGAGGGGAAAAAATTATTTATAGGCCCATATTTGTAAAAAAACTGCAATATTTTTAAAAAAGGAGGTTTTCGCGCGCCACTGTACAGCTTTTATTTATAAGTTAATTAACATCAAATTGTAATATGTTGTCAACAAAGCTTGGATCTGCGAAACAACCGATCAAATTTTTTAACTTCGTTTTAAAATAGAAGATATTTGTGTTAAAAAAATAACAAAAATTGTCAAAATTCAAATTAACATATTTCGATTTTAAAGCAAAATTTTAAAATTCTGCATCGACCATTTTGTAGATTGTACTTTTATCTTCAACAATATCTTTAGATTATTATATTTAACAAAACAATAAACGCTGTGGAGTGGCGCGCGAAATCCATGTTTTTGGCTGTTTTCTGGCACGGTAGAGGATCGTCTTAAGGCCCATTTCTTGCTATCAAATGCAAAGCAAAAAAACATGTTACAATAAATCATTTTGTGACTTTGGTTTTGAAATCGATGACCTCATATTTGACAATGATGTACTTATAGGTTGTGCTTACATGGCTATAGAATGAAATTATTTACAAAAAACTTGCCGTATTCAAATGGGTCTAACGTTGAAACCCCTTGAAAAAAATTTATGAAATTTTGTATTCCGACATATTTTGACTCAAGGAATCTAATTCTGCAACAATAAAAATTCTATCTCTACCCAGTTTTGAGATCCCGAAAAAATCTCAAAAACTAAATCCCGAAAAAAATAACTGACTTCAGATTTGAATTCCTCGGGGTCGAATTAGTATATACCCAAATTTTCAACCAATTCTGAGAGAAAAAGTTATTTTGGCGAAAATTTCATCAAGGTGTGTGTACCTCACATTTTTGACCATTTTAAAAAAACCTTCATAAAAATTGTACCCGTTGGAATTTTTTCGCGAAAATTTGTACCTATATGTAACTCGACGCGAGGAATCCGATGGAGTAAAAATTAATCTCGTATCGAGTCTCGTTTTCGAGATTTGAAAATTATCTCGAAAAGTATTGGTCGAAACAATTTTTTGAGTACAGCACTGGATTCCTCGGAGTCGAAATAGGGTATAACCATATTTCGATCGAATCGAAAATTTTCGAGATTTTCGAGAATTTAAAATTTTAAACAAGCTTTCATAAAAATTGTACCCATTAGAATTTTTTCGAGAAAATGTGTATTTATATGTAACTTGATAGGAGGAATCCGATGGTGCAAAAATTAATCTCGTATCGTGTCTCGTTTTCGACATTTGAAAATTATCTCGAAAAGTATTGGTTATAACAATTTTTTAGTACTGCACTGGATTCCTCGAGGTCGAAATAGGGTACACAAATTTTGATCGAATCGAAAATAAAAATAATAACATTTTAAAAAATTAGACGTTAGCTAGTTTTTACTGCTTTTGTCTTGATATGGTATTTTTGTTAAATAATATCTAAAAATTGTTGAAAAATCGAATTTTACATCATATTTTTCTGACAATTGGTTAACTAACTGTTTAAAAAATAATCTCTCTAGCTGTATAGATACTTAATTTTAAAAGATTAGCTACAAATTTTGATAATTGTAGTCACAGCAATTAAGAATTTGCATTCATAGATTCACTAATGATTCATGATTCTTCGCGTTAAATTTCAATTTGAAATTTTTAATAATAAGCTTCTGAAGAAATAATAATGATTTGATGCTCGCTTTTTTGTGCATGGTAACAATCAACAACGAAATAAACATTGCCACTTACGGTTTTGTTTCCCAGGTTTTTGACTCGGCAGTTCAAGTAGGCTGTCTTGCCGAGCAGGGCCGTAACGTTCTTAGAGGCAGATTTGTCGAAATGCGGTCCTGGTCGCGTGGTAGTCTCCACCAGAGAATTACTGCCGGAAGCCTCCTTTTCAGTCTCGCGTTGAGCCGCCCATACTGAAAAAAGAAATTTGTTAGTTTTACGATATTACCAATATTCAGTTCTTGATTTCTTCTTGTACAATAGTCGAAACATTAAAATTAGTTGATGATCAACGTACATAAATATCAATAATAAATATAACGAAATAGCACAGTGGTAAGACTGTTTGACTTATTATTACAGAGGTCGTAGGTTTGAATCTAGGTCAGGAGTGAAATTTTCATGGTTTATTTTGGATCGGTACCTACTCTAAAATTACTTCGTAACCACAAAGCTATTGGACACCGGCTAGTGGTTGTTACAAAAGCATGCGCGAGAGGATTAAATGGTTGAGATGTCAAACGGCATGTATTCGGAGGAAATAAAATGCTCGAGTGTAATTCAACGAGATAATTTAACGACTTCTTTGGTTCTTCTTCACAAATATACCCAAAATCTAATAATTTCACTAACAAATATTATAAATATGAAGCAAATGACATATTAGGGTTTTGTTTATTGTTTGCTTGCTAAGAAAGAGGTAATAGTATATTATATATTGAGGGGCTAAAGTGCATGATTTAATCCTGAGGGTGAAAGTTTATTTCACGAGCCGAAGGTGAGGGAAATAATCACCTGAGGGATTAAAGATACTTTAGTCCTGTGGTATATACGCTATTTTTTGCACTTCATCCTCAAACGAATGCAAAATAGTTTGAAAGAATACACATTTTGCAATTTTGACAGTAAATTTTATGACAAATATTTATATTGTTACCATAGATACTCTGTAACAAATAGCACGTATTTACTTGACAACGGGAATAATTAATTCAATTCCTTGACAACGGGATTAAATATGAAAAATAATCCTTTGGGATCAAATTAAGAACGTAAGTCCCTAAAAATAAGGACTAAAGAAGAGTTTTAGTCCCGGAAGTGCAAAAATAAGGTTTTATCACTTGCAAAAAGTTACCTTCCTTTTTATCCGCTGTCAAATCGATAAAATTGTGTTTTGTTTATGGCTTTATTGTTATTATTTCGTTTTAAAACGGGGTCGAATAAAAATGTATTTATATTACAAAAAATAATTGAAACAACAGAAAGTATAAAAACTAGTTTATAATTCATAGAACACTGCAATAAAATTAAATAAATATATTTTTATTTTATTTTCCAGTAACTGCTGTAATAACTACGTTAAAAATAAAATAAAATGTGAAAAATGTATGGTTCCAACGACCTTTCAAAGTCGCTTAAAACAAGACAAAGGGTTGATACCTCCATAAAACATGCGATTACATAACAGCACAATAAAAGGAAACAATAAAAGTAATTTTATGTAAATCACTTTAAAATGCTAAATTATACGAGCTCACATTTGCGAGTATGTCAGCACAGGACGTAAAAATTATCATGGTAATTTTTTAATGTAAATGTTTTGTTTTCCGCCATTTTCTCTACCTAAGTTTATGAGTTTGGGGAAGTGATAATTAAAATTAAACGTTTTTGTTTTGGCGAGTTATAGATATTATGATAATAATAATTTTTTTGACAGTAGAATTTAATTCGTGCAAATTAAAGTACCTATAATTATTTATGTCAACACGCCTACTTTGTTTTTTTGGAAACATGAATGCACCACTTTAAGTTCAACATTAAAGCACAGTACCTATTAAAAAAAATGTGATGTGGCCAGCACACAACCTTCCGCCATATCTAGACTACAAACATAAATGTATACGTACAATTCGGTGTCCAATTAAAATATACAAATAAAAATCTAAAATGTTCAAACACAGAAATTAGTATCACCTGAATCAAAAGATTAATTTACAGAAAAACTCTTCTGTGTTGAAGTCATCCTCCGTCAATTTACATTTAATATCTTACTTATGATTTATATGGCGTTAGTATGTGAACTTGTCACCCGTCTCACCTGTTAATATTTTTTACGCAAAAACAAAAATCAACCGATCATGGATTACAAGAATTCAACGCTTTTAAAAAAAATTTTTACTACAGTTCTTTAATGATAGCAGATAAAGACAACTTTTTTTAACCTAAGTTGCAAATAACTTTCCCCTTATTCTTACTTATTACAAATTAATACTATATCCGAATTTAAAAAAGATGTTGACAATTATTAATCTTTTCAATTACTTCCGGAGAAGATATTTGTACCAAAATCTAATGAGCTCTTCCAATTGGATAATTCGTATTTGAGTTATCCGACAGACAGAAATCCGGTCCTGACACACACACACACACACACACACACACACACACACACACACATACATACAGACATCATCGTGAAATTATGAAAAATGAATTGTAAGAACCCTAATTCGTGCTCATCCACTTGAAACTCACAACCCGTTTTTAGCATGATTCCAATACCTCTCTTACAGGTAAGCGGGAGGTAAAAAGAAAGGTATCTTTTGCAAGTGATAATAGTATATTATATATTGAGGGACTAAAGTGCATGATTTAATCCTGAGGGTGAAGTTTATTTCACGAGTCGAAGGTGAAGGACATAATCACCTGAGGGATTAAAGGTACTTTAGTCCTGTGGTATATACGCTATTTTTTGCACTTCATCCTCAAACGAATGCAAAATAGTTTAAAAGAATACACATTTTGCAATTTTGACAGTAAATTTTATGACAAATATTTATATTGTTACCATAGATTAGATACTCTATAACAAATAGCACGTATTTACTTGACAACGGGATTAATTAATTCAATTCCTTGACAACGGGATTAAATATGAGAAATAATCCCTTGGGATCAAATTAAGAACCTTAGTCCCTAAAAATAAAGACTAAAGAATAGTTTTAGTCCCGGAAGTGCAAAAACTTTATTTACCTTTTCTTAGCAACTAAACAATAAACAAAACCTTAAAATGTCATTTGCTTCATATTTCTAATATTTGTTAGTGAAATGATTAGATTTTGGGAATATTTGTGAAGAAGAACCAAAGAAGTCGTTATCTCGTTCATTTTATTTCCTCCGAATAAATTAGAATTAGTGCATTAGATTTTTTAATTTTTTATTCAAATTAAAAATTACGGTTTTGGTAAAATATACTATCGTCCAAACTGCATATTGAAAACACTTGAACGAATTCCTGAAAAAAGAAAAGGCCAAATCCCATCGCAGTAAAATGGAAACCATTTAATCTTAGAACAAGAAACATTCCTCCTGCTTCTTCTCGAACGAAAGTTATTTAATTTTCCTGGCAGAAGTGAAAATTACATTGAAGATCGGAAAATTCAGCCGGGCTGTGATAGGACAGACAAACGCTCCGCGGGAAATGTTCAAATTAAAATGAGGAAATTAAGGACTGTCCTTTCCAGCCAGCAGCCTGAAACCTTCCCTCAGGGGGGGGGGGGTGTTTGATTTAAGCGTTTTAAGCTCCGACGTAATTTGTCAAAGTGTTTCCTACAAATTTATTTTTGGCGGATATTTTTGCTTGAGTTGTGCTATCATTTCAAGTATTTATTTTATTCCAGATGCTCTGTTTCTGGCAAAGATTAAACAACGTAATATTGATTGCGCGAACACGAAACTGGGGGTTTTGTTTGCACGTAATTTGTCACCAAAAGATATCTCAATTACTGTTTTCGGTTAAAATTATTTATCCACGCCAGTGATATAATAGTCATATTATTTTCATCCTTTGAGTGAGGTAATTAGTTATATTACCTCACTAATGAAGTAATATGATGTGCTTTTCTCTATTACCTCTCGCATTTATTGTACTTCACTCGTTCGTAGCCATGGATACTTACTAATAAAAATAAGAATTTGTCAATATTTGACAGCAGTGTTGAGGTTATAATATACTTGTCTACCTATTTTACCTTAAATATTCTTGGAGTAAACCAATTTTGAATTACTGTCCCATAATAAATAATTTATAAACGAATAATAAATAAATATCATGTACCTATAAACTTACAAATAAATTTTTTTTTCAAGTAAAACTGACAGGATGTCCAGCTGCCAAACAAATTGTATTGATTTTAAATCAAAATTATAGAAACATCTATAAATTGTCAAAATATATAATTTTTAAAATTTCAAATCTGACGTTTAAACAAAAATATCAATTTTTAATAATGTTGAGCAGTCCTGGATAAAATCACATGTGGGCTAAAGCATATTACAGCACTCATGTGATTACACGACACGGTCTACGACCTCGTCGTTCAATTCTTCACATTCAACTGCTGTAATAATGCTCTTATCCCACTTGTAATATAAATAACTATTATTTAAATAAATTAATAATATGAGTATCTACTTTACTGTAAGAAACTTGGCAAACTGACCGCAGATAACACCAAATACACGTACTTCATAATGCTCTATTACTGACTCATGCGACAACACCAGATATGCTGACTGCTCAACCTACAACCCCAGTTAATATAGTAGTTTTAACAACAACATCTTACATAAACATCATTTATTCATAATACATTCTGTAAATGTGGAGCAATCAGCCAAAAACGGTTAAATCCACTTTTTAAAATAAATAAGTTAGGTATGAATTATCTGTTTTAGGGGTCAGTTAAATCCAATGGTGATGTCAGAATCAAGCTAAATATGCTAAATCCTATTGAAAATCAGACTCAAAATGTAGGCAATCAAGCAAAAGTAGATAAATCCAACAAAATAAATATTAAATTTATTTTTCAACGAAAACAAGATAAATCCGTTGTATTCCAGTGTTTATTCGGTTTAAGTTTAGATGACTCTGTGTGGCAAATTCTCAAATTTAATCAGATGACATTGACAGATGGTATTATTTATTAATTATTTTTACCTTCCGCTTACCTGTAAAGGAAGGTATTGGAATCATGCTAAAAATCGGGTTGTGAGTTTTAAGTGGATGAGCACGAATTAGGGTCCTTACAAATCATTTTTGATAGTTTCTCGATGATGTCTGTATGTATGTATGTGTGTGTGTGTGTATGTGTGTGGTCCGGGCCGATGCCGGATGTCGCATAACTCAAATACGAATTACCCAAAAATGTTGATATTTGGTATTTTACAATTGTATACGAATAGGAAGAGCACATTAGATTTTGGTACAAATATATTCACCGGAAGTGATATTTTTTGAAAATTGAAAAAGATTATTGTCAAAAATGTATATAAATTTGGATAAATATAGTATTTATTTGTAATAAGAATAATAGGTAAAGTTATTTGCAACTTACGTTATAAAAAAATTGTCTTTATCTGGTAGCATTAAAGAACTGCGGTAAAATTTAAAAAATAAATTTATCAGATAGAACGTTGATATCTTGTAATCCATGTTCAGTTGATTTTTGTTTCTGTGTAAAAAATATTGACAGGTGAGACGGGTGACAAGTTGGCATACTAGCGCCATAATAAGTCATAAATAAGATATTAAATGTAGTAATTGAACGGAGGATGGCTTCAACACAGAAGAGTTTGCCTGTGAACGAATCTTTTGATTCAGGTGATGCAAATTTCTTTGTTTGAATATTTTAGATTTTTATTTGTATATTTTAGGGACACCGAATTGTATACGTATACATTTATGTTTATAAGTCTAGATATGGCGGAAGGTTGTGTGCAGGCCACTTCAGATTTTTTTAAATATAATGTTGATAAGAAATAATTTTTTCTTTGTTAATAAAACATAATTATTAACCAATAAATTTTTTATTTAATTAGTAGGTATTAGACAAAAAAACAAAACCTATTTTTTACATTTCAAACAAAAGCAGATAAATCCATTTCAATCAATCAAAACTAGATATATCCATTTTATTTTTGTTACTAACTAATTAAGTTTAAACAATTAATTGATTGAAATACACTTTTTCTTGTCTAATGTCTAAGCATTAAAAAATGGATATGTTAATTTTTGTTTAAATATCATGGAATTTGAGTTACGGGTTACTCAAGATCGTTTATAGTGGATTTAACCGTTTTTGGCTGATTGCTCCACAAATATCTTACGCTCTGCACTTTTATAAAAATCAAATTACCAAGATATTTTCAAATAAGTAGCTTAAGATTATCTCCAAAATGCTTTTGTTACACCCAAGTTGGGTAAAAGGAGTGAAGTGTAACAAATAATTTAAAAAATCTGCTGTGGCCAGCACACGACCTCTCGGTTAATTCTGGTTATTCTACTAATCTAATATATAATGTTATTTACATTTTAATAGTTTCATGTTCATGTAATAATATGTAAACGATAATGTAAACCAAGATGCAAAAATGTCAACTGTACTGTCACTGTCATAATAATTTAAATTTTGGGTAGAAACAAATTTCATATGATTATGGACAACAAGATAGTGGAATTTCAAAAAAGTAGAATATTAGTTGTACTTTATTTTGTTGTTAAATACTACCAGATTTAGCATATTGTATTTAAAATTATCTGTCCCCATAGATAATTATATTTTATTTTATTTTCATTGCAAAAATTGTCGCATAGCTATTAGTATATCAAGAATATTATGCGATTTATAATACCGATGATGTTGCTAAGCGACGAGGTGAAACCGAGTCTCTTATTATCCACCAAAAACTCATACTCGAAAATTTTGATCCATTACAATACCTCTCTTATAGAATATGAGGTGGAGAGGAAAAAATATTTAGGTAATAAAATGTTGCCAGATTATGAAATACTTTTTATGAAAAGACTGCGAATTGAAAGTGTGAACTGTACTGAATAATTTTATTGTTGTATTTAAATGTCAGATACACGTAAAAGACAATGTAGAACTGTTATCTCACATGTCACTTGCAAGCAAAAGCGATTCGCTTTGAAATAATATTTAAATCGCCCAGCAAAACCAACCGAACTATATACTAATCAATTCTTTGTTAATTTCTTCACTCACAATTAATTACCTCAGAGTACAAAAACGAATTTGTTTTCACATTTCATACTCGGCGAGTCAAGTGCAAAGTGATGTGAAATTCACTGTCAGCGCTGCCTAAATTTTCCAGCCCTGGAAAAACTTGCCGAGTTTTCCAACTACGTACGAGTGAATTTTCCAGTTGAACAATATAACACAACAGTGGAGTACTGACATGCGGAAAGCAGGCCCGCAACAAGGGGGAGGAACAATTTCAGCAGGAATAGTATATTGTACAACAAGAGTGGATCTGACTCGAACGTTTGCAGACACTTCCCCTATGGGGTCGTGACTGCAAACTCGTTCTTGTGCGATATAGGCAATCCACTCGAGTTGGACAGCCTATTTTTTCTACGATCAAACACAAACTTCGAGCTCGAGTGGGAAAAAGAAGCGCTTTCCTCTCTAGTTGGACAAATAACTATTTTCTACTCCCTACTGGATATTGGCAACATACCTTCATACTATCATGTGTCAACTACTTTTACGTCAAAAAATTGTTAATGCGTGCAAATTATGTTTTTATTATGACAAATAATTATTAAAAACATTAAATCAACTGTTATTTAATAATTAATTATGTTTAAAAGCATGGCTTTATTGCTAAAAAAGCATATAAAATTTAAAGATTTTACATTGGCAACAATTATTCAAATGTCATATGTCACAAAATAATTGATGTAACCCTACTTTTAAATAATTTTTGGCATCACATTGAGTGCATTTTATTTCAAAAACCATATTTCGTAGAAAAAATAGGCTGTACAACTCGAGTGGATTGCCTATATCGCACGCGAACGTTTGCAGACACTCCCCCTATGGGGTCGTGACTGCAAACTCGTTCTCGTGCGATATAGGCATCACATCCACTCTTGTTGTACAATATACTATTTTGCAATAAAATGCACTGAATATGATGCCAAAAAATATTTAAAAGTAGGGTTATATCAATTGTTGTTTGACATTATGACATTTGAATAATTGTTCCCAACGTAAAAACTCTAAATTTTATTTGCTCTTTTTGCAATAAAATCATGCTTTTAAACATAATTAATTATTAAATAACAATTTATATAATGTTGTTAATAATTATTTGTCATAATAAAAACATAATTTGGCCACTTAAGACTGGCAGACTGGACATTCCATCTTCAGTAGATATGCAAGGCTCAAACCCTTCAATTTCACGACTAATAAAATGTCCACACTAATTTGACCGCTAGCTCTAATTATTCTTTAACCGTGGTTGAATTCGAACTCGAACTGGGCCAGTCCTGTCCTGCCCATCAGCCCATTTCCCGGGGCAACGCTTACAAAAACAAAAGCTCCTCAAAAGCCAAGTAACAGAACATATTATAACACATACAACACACGCGCCCACGCCGACACAAATAAGCTCAACTTACAGTCGCACTTGTATCCACCCTGGGAAACCCTACCTTTGACCAAAGCTCGAAAGCTCCTGACAAGCTCACGGCGTTGCAACTTGCAGCACAAAGCTCAAATGTCCCCGGAAAAATACCCGGCTAATTAGAACACAAAACTAAGAAATATGAAAATGGTTGAGCTTTATTTGTTTATTTACCTACGACTACTATGACAAGTGTATATTTTTGCTTTCAATTGTCAACGTTAAGTTGATTGTTACTGAGGACCAAGCAAAAGAGTACTTTTTGCTGGTATAAATAAAATTATATTACAAAATCAAATGTTTGTGATAATTTATTTCGATATTATTGGAATCGTCATGGTTACAAATAAAACTTAAATCGGTTGAATGTAGATTGAACTAACTGAAAATCATAACGTACTTTTAATAACAAATAATTTCAGTCGTAGATAAAATTATGTGTGTATTATGAGCGTAAAGTGTCTTTGTTCCTCTTGCGCTATTGCAGCTCTCACTGCAATTACCGTGCGCGAGTAACAAAGAGTCACTTTACGCTCTTAATACACAAATAACTATTATATGGTGCATTTGTTTTATGTCATGTTAATTAAACACAAAAAAATTTAAAAAATACAAAATTTTCAGAATTTTCTATGTTAAATTTGAGGCTCAACCAGGCTCTCCTGAAAAATTAGAAATAAAATATTTGATAGAAAAATGTCTGTAGAATCGAATGCTTCAAACCGGAAGTCGTTTTTTCTATCCGTTCGTGAGTTACAGCCGTTTATGTGTCAAGAAACAAAGTTAAGGCATGATTTAATTAGCTTCGTTCTACCAAAATATATTTTCTCGTTTTTCTCGTAAACTATTAGTTCTATGAAAAAAAATGATGGCATCTTTTTGAAGGAAATTTTATAAGCTACAATATTATAATACCAATATTTAGCGTAAAATTTAAAGTTACCGAGATTTTTTGAAATTTTTTTTTTCAAATATGGCGGCTCGAGCACACTTTCTGCTGCTCGGGACTCATCGGAATCTTGAATGTTACATATTTTTTTATAACTGCAAATTTTCCAGAAGTCCTCTACTTTTTTGTTTATTTGCCTGGACTATTAATAAACTAACAGTTTACTCGCAACGAAAACACTTTTACAGTATTTTTCAACTTCAAAATAATATTGCATAGCTTGGATGCGGTAAAGTACGAGTTTCTAGCTGGTTTTAGGCAGTCGTAGTAGTGAGGAAAAGATTGGAATAGAAAGAAAGTAAAATCGAAAGTATTCTAGAAATTCAGAAAAAACGTAGACGGCCCGCTTAAGGTATTCGTCAACCCTAAAATTTTACAGGATTATAGAGGTGTACGCTTCCCACGTTTACTTTTATTATAATTGAAATATATGATGCTTTCACATATTAGTATATTAACAAAGGATGTCTTAATGCTTCTATATTTTTAATTTTTGTTTTTGGCCTAGGAATTTGAAGTAAAAAAATTTCAAATGACGTTTTTTTGTGGTTTTTTATCATTATTTGATATTATATTTTTCGGTTACTATAAATGGCAACAAAAATTTAAAAAGCTAGAAGCATGTAGCTAAGCTTCCTTTTTCGAATAATTTTTGTTTTACTTATTAATTTCTCTAAAACATACAGAAGTTATTATGGAAACACTGGAGCCATGTTTACAGTATTTTGCAACTTCAAAATGACATTGCATAGCTAGGATGCGGCAAAGTACGAGTTTCGGGCTGGGTTCGGGCTGGGTTCGGGCAGCTGTAGTAGTGGGGAAGAGAATAAATTAGAAAAAAAAGTAATATCGAGAGTATTTTAGGAATTCGAAAAATAGGTAGACGAGCCCCTTAAGCGACGCCGCTATTGGACATGCGATTCTTACAAGGATTCTATTAGTCTTTATGTCCAGTTTCTTTAACTAAGAAGCATAAAAGAATCCTAAAAGAATTTATGTGTGAACAGAGACATTAGTGTTAAAAATATATTGTTTCAAATGAAAAACTTAAATCACTCAAATAATTTCTTCACTACCCTGTAATTTAATTCTCCCAGTATTTTGCATGAACCCTTCCACATATCTAATAACCTACTCACACACACACAGACACACACCCTCTTATGACGTATACAGACACATGCGTATTTGTCTATGTATGCGTGTAGTATTTTCACATGTTTTCGTCCTTTTGAGGACATTTTCCGGTTGACGAGTGCTCTCCAGGGTCGCACTAAGGGGTGAACAGGAACACCCACTTCCTATTTATAAGCAGAGGAGGAGGTGGCAGTACTGACGAAACTACGGACTAGGGAATTTTGCTTTGTGATACCGGGGAAATTTTTTTTGTAAGAAAAATCTATTAAATCATGACAGGTTAATTTAATTTTAAGGAATCATGACACCTTAAAGCCTCATTTCCACCGACTGTTTTAATGCTGAAGAACTATGTTTAATGCGTAAGTACTAAGAGCAACGCATAAGAACAAAATTTTGCAAACTCCAAACATAAGGCGTAATGTACAAGCATAATGATTGACATGTGTCATATTTATTATTTATTTCGAGTTGTCAATTTATGTCTGTTTCTAAATATGGAAATGATTATTTTACTTACGGAATTAACAGTTCTTCCATTCCTTAATATCTCAAAAATGCCGGTAATGATTAAATTACAAAATTCGTCAACAAATGTCATCTGTGTCGTATTAGTCCTTAAACAAAATAGGTGGAAATGGCCATCTAATAAATAAACACTATGCACTACGCCTTACGCACTAATCATTATGCATTAAGCACTAAAACAGTCGGTGGAAATGAGGCTTAAGCCACATTCATATAAGCATTTAGTTCTGAGGTTTACGATTAAAAAGTTAAATTCTTATAACTAAATATGAGCATTTATACTTCCCACTTTCAAGCACGGTTACATTTAGTTACATGGATTTAAACTTTCTTAAGAGGACCGTCTACTACCTAACATCTATTAAATCATGACTGTTTATTTTAATTTTAAGGGAACATGACACTTTAATCCTCATTCATATAAGCATTTAGTTCTGAGGTTTACAATTAAAGTTAAATTCTTATAACTAAATACGAGCATTTACACTGCCCACTTTCAAGCACGGTTACATTTAGTTACATGGATTTAAACTTTCTTAAGAGGACCGTCTACTACCTAAAATCCAGCATAAAAAGTATAACGTAGCGAGTGTTTTGTGGCCAGTACAAGAATGGTAAAATTGTATTTTAACAAGGGTTTAATAGAGATAGAATGAATCTACAGATGTGCCTTTTTAAAATTTTGATTCAAAAATTGTACATGAATATAAAAATTCCAAAAAATTCAAAAAAAATCCTATTTTATGCAAACTTTACACGGTTATATCTCATGATAGAAATTAATTAATTTTAAAAAGGCACATCTGTAGATCCATTCTTTCTCTATTAAATGTTTATAAAAACATTATCCTGAAGTCAATAATAAACTGGCAGTTTACTCGCAACGAAAACACTTTTACAGTATTTTTCAACTACAAAATGACATTGCATAGCTAGGATGCGGCAAAGTACGAGTTTCGGGCTGGTTTTAGGCAGCCCTAGTAGTGGGGAAAATAGTGGAATGGAAAAAAAGTAAAATCTAGAGTATTCTAGGAATTCGGTAAAAACGTAGACAAGCCGCTTAATTGACACAGATATTTCTAATGCCTAATGCACACGGAGAAACATTTTGACATGTTTCCTGAAAAAAGTTTCCGGAAACTTCAAAGTTTTAACGGCGCCTATAAAAATTAGGCGTTTTCAGGAAACATTGTAAAGTGCAACTAACTTCTTATTTGTCAAATCTTCAAATGTGACATGTGATCATAAACATATTTATCGTTTTTTTAAAAAAATCTGACGTGGACACCACATGACTTCCTTGTACGCCTTGTGTGTTCATACTTTTCTTAATAACTAAAATGTAAAATAATATTAAAAATTCTTTTAACTTATTATACTAATACTCACAAATATATTTTAGTCATTTGATTTAAACTGCAGAAGAAGATATAAAGCATATTTTACTATTGTCACTGTCATGTCATAATCATTTAAATTTTACGTAGTAACAAATGTTAATCGATCATGGACTACAAGATACCGAAATACTATAAATTATAAATATATACTTTAATTATTTTTAAATGATAGCAGATACAAAAATATTTATAAAATACCGATTGTAGGTAATAATCACATAATCTTTCATTTAAAATAAAAAAAATTGTCTAAAATTAAATATTTATCGAAATATTTTTAAAAAGTACTACTTCCGGTTTGTAGACTGAAACCAAAAATAGGAGGTGCACAACTAGATACTATAACAGTCCTAAATACAAAATTTCAACTTTCTACGTCTAACCGTATTTGAGTTATGCGACACACATACGTCCGTACAGACGTCACGTCGAAACTAGTCATAATGGATTCAGAAAAGGTCAAAACGGATATTTCCGTCAAAATCTGAGAACCGAAATTTTTCGCGATTACAATACTTCCTTACTTCGTATAAGGAAGTAAAAATCTCCATTTTCTGGAAACTTTTTTCAGGAAACTTGTCAAAATATTTCTCCGTGTGCACTGGGCATAAGATTCTAATATTATTATTTATTGCTGCGATATTTGTGCATTCATACGGAACATTTTAATCAATAATTTGTTTAAAGATTCATGCGCTCAGGTAAATTAAATTTATTTCTTAAACAGGGCGACAACCTACAAACCCACAATTAATCCCCAACATGAAATTAAATTCACGCTGATCATAGTTACCAACTGTGAAATTATCGATGTAACTGCAGATAATTTCACTCGTAATTAATATACCCCCGTGTAACATAATTTTCAGTTGCATGCAACTATCGATTGTTCTGTTTCTGTTTAAATAAAAGCATAACTACATGCAACGAGCAAGAAACATATTTCTACGTTCAATATTTCCAACGCTTTGCTGTTACGAAATACTTACTATGTTTACATGCAGTTTTGAAACCGTTTCCAAAACGTTTTGAGTTTTAAAATCTCCATGTAAACAGTGTCAAAACAGTTTTGAGTTAATTCAAACCAAAACCGAAATTCTTGGGTTTGACTTGAAAATTAGTTTCAAAACTAGTCATGTAAACAGGTAAAATTAAGTTTTGAGATTGCGCATGCGTACTTCACAGAGATTTCTGCCGTTTTTTGAACTTACTTGCTAACATACAAAATACAAACATCAATTGTTAGTTGTGACTTGAAACTGAGTTGTTTTTACCTCTCGCCTCATATTCTATAAGAGAGGTATTGTAATGGGTCAAAATTTTCGAGTATGAGTTTTTGGTGGATAAGCACGTTTCAGGGTCTCTAGAATACGAATTTACTATTTTCACGATGATGTCTGTGTGTGTGTGTGTTTGTGTGTTTGTGTGTTTGTACGAACCGATGATTTTTCGTCCACGATAACTTAAAAAGTATCAAACCGTTTATAACCAAATTTCTTATTTAAGGTTTTGATAAGTATCTTAACACCGGATAACATTTTGGTAGAAATCTGCAAACCGGAAGTAGTACTTTTAGAAGTTTATAAAAGTTTTCCTTAAATATATTGGTACATTATTTATTTATGACAATTTTTGCAATTAAAAATAAAAGAAATTGTGATTATCTATGTGTACAGTTAATTATAAATACAAATTGCTGAATCTGGAAGTATTTAACAATAAAATAAAGTACAATTAATATTCTATCTTGTTGTCCATGATATGAAATTTGTTTCTACATAAAATTTGAATGATTATGACAGTGACAGTACAGTTGACATCTTTTGCTTGCATATTGGTTTACATTATCGTTTACATATTACATGAACATGAAACTATTAAAATGTTAGTAAAACTATTTATTAGATTAGTAGAATAAGCAGAATTAGGCGAGAGGTCGTGTGGTGGCCACAGCAGATTTTTTATTTAGTGTTTTCGTAAATTTAAAAATAAAAATGTCAAAACGAAACATTTGGAGTGAAGAGGTTATATTTTTCGTTCCGATCTGTCACTCATCTGCCATTTACATGATCTAAAAAAATTGCATGTAAACAGTTTTACATAATTTTGACTGAAAACCCAAACCATTTTCAAAACTGCATGTAAACTTAGTAACTGGAACAGTCTTCGGCCGCCATTTTGTTTGCAGCATGCAATCTGGAGGAAATTTTCGTGCAGAAGGGTCACGTGACCTATTGGAGATTAGGAACATTACGGTATTACGGTATAATGAAGTTATTTTATAATTATTTGCTGTATTTATCACCATGAGATGTTTGTTTTTGTATTTAGTTTATGAACTCTTTAAGATTGTTAAACAACTTTAGTTCTTATGCAAATATAGCGGATACGTAATTATTTATTTGAAGTCTGGTGTTTTAATTAATGCAATTAAGTCGTACGGGAATAAATGATACCGGGTGTTTCCTAAAACAGGCGCACCCCCCCAAAATTGTATTTTTAAGTCAATTACATTAATTTATATGATAGGTTTATAAACTACATTCAAAGGCGCATTAAACTACATAAATAATTAATTTTTATTACTTCCTGTTTAGTCGGAAGTGACATCAACTTCCTTATTTTAAATAAAACATCAGGTATATTTTTTAAGATTTTGATTCTACATAAAATTCTGAATACAACCATGTATAATAAGCTACTTTTTCGTTGTATGCACGCAAAAAATCTGCTGTGGCCAGTACACGACCTCTCGCCTAATTCTGCTTATTCTACTAATCTAATAAATAGTTTTACTTACATTTTAATAGTTTCATGTTCATATAATATGTAAACGATAATGTAAACTGTACTGTCACTGTCATAATAATTCAAAATGTAGAAACAAATTTCATATGTTCATGGACAACAAGATACTGAAATTTCAAAAAAGTAGAATATTAGTTGCACTTTATTTTATTTTTAAATACTACCAGCTTCAGCAAATTGTATTTAAAATTAACTGTACGCATACATAATTATATTTTCTTTTATTTTTAATTGCAAAACTTGTCATAAATAAATAATGTACCAATTTATTTAAGGAAAACTATTTAAAGTTTCAAAAAGTACTACTTCCGGTTTGCGGATTTCTATCAAAATCTTATCCGGTGTTAAGATACTTATTAAATCCATAAATATGAAATTTGGTTATTAAAGGTTTGATACCTTTTAAGTTATCGTGGACGAAAAATCGTCACATACGTCCATACGTCCATACGTCCATACATCCATACGCACACACACACACACAGACATCATCGTGAAAATATTAAATTCGTATTCTAGAGACCCTGAAACGTGCTTATCCACCAAAAACTCATACTCGAAAATTTTGACCCATTACAATACCTCTCTTATAGAATATGAGGCGAGAGGTAAAAATGTGTTTATTATTTTGAGAATGAGTCCAGGGTTATGTAAATTAATCAGTTTTTATAAATAATTTGTGATACTTTTTAATCTAACATAATTCTGCGAATATTTAAAGTTTTCTACTTCCCAAAGTTTTCCTGAAATAAAAGTTGCTAGTGAATTTTTCGCTGTAAAAATTTAAGCGCGATTCGGTGACGACTAGCAAAATGAAAACTATAAACTCATTTCATATATCAGTATAAAATCATTAAAACTTGAATAGTCATAAAAACTAGAATAATAAAGATAACATTTTGTGTTATTCTGAAATATATTTCCTGATGTATTTACGACCCGAGTTTCATAACTTTGATTTTTCCGGAATGAATTTTATCGGGAACATTTCAGTTTAAATTAAGCGAGCAAAACATGAAATATACTTTTCAGCACAATCAGGAATAAAATCAGCGTATCTGGCCTGAAACTATGGCCATTTTGTGACTGAAAACCACTGAAATTAAAACTGAAGAAATAAATATATACATTCTCTATAAATTTATTATAAAACATTACTTTTTACGTAAAAACATATAATTAATAATCCATAGTTTTGAAATATAGGTAGAGGACAAAAATTACATTTTTTGTTCTATATTTTTTGTGATGAGTTTTTCGGAAAATGATTGTACATTGAAGAACAACTAACTTTTGTTAATAACTATTATTTTTATTGTGACGATATTTGAAAGAATAATAGTAAAATTTTATATAAGTATAATAAAAATGGCAAACTGTCTCGAGGTACTCGTACAATGCGGTGTTGTACCTTGGAACAGAGCCGGTTGTACTTCGAGACAAATAAAATATAAGGAAAAAGAAAGAATCAAACGAACAGAAACAATTTTTTTAACTTTATAGTAATTTTAGACGAATGTATAAATTTTTTATGTTACACACATTTACTCAAAGAAATATAATTGAGCTTGGGAAAAGAAATAAAATGATCCCATTTTATACGATTTAAAGTCTATACCATAGCGCGATACTTAAAATTTTAGTTTAACGATAAATACAAGCAATTATAATTTTCATTATCCTTGAAAATTAAATTTGAAGTTTACATATCCTCGAAGACATGTACCTGTGCCTTGGAACCATGTCCCAAGGTACAAGCAAATTATTGTCCAAAGGTTCAACTAAGCAAATATTTTTATTAAATATAACGCAGTATTTGTTTCATTAACTTTTAAATATCAATGCAAGAAGTTTTCGAAGAAGTAACAATGTATATACTAACTGGACTATCGGACAATGAAAGGTACCAAATAGGTACTTAGTAATACAAAATGCAACATACGATCAAAATAGTTATTTGTGTCACAAGGCCAGAAACTGACCTTTTGCAAGAGCGAGTATTTTTGACACGCCGAGCCACAGGCGAGGCTTGCAAATTACGAGCACTAGCATAACAGTTTCTGGACGTGTAATACACAATATTTTATGTGCCGATTTCATTACAAAAATATAAAATAATTATACATAACCTAAAAAATTGTGCACTGAATACTTGCATTTGAGCTTAAAATATATTTATTTCAATTTCTATTAACGATTTACGTCTAAAATTTGTCAAAATCTTGTTAATTCTTGTATAAAAAATATTCAACGCATAAAATTGACATCTGCTTGACAACTGTAGTAATGTCAAGATGCCAACCTATAACTTCCGGTTGTTTGCCAGTCTAGGCTGGCAACAAAGAGTTTCTGGCGGATTTTGAGATATGGAAAACTAGCGATGCCGACCGGAGGCATATAAAATACATTACCCTAAAAAAAACATTCATCTTCAGTAACTAAACAATAATTGCATGAGTCTTGAAACAACGTGTATCACTTTGTTTTTAACAGTGTTGTCAAATTCTACTTGAAATTAGTATATTTAACGCTAGATGTGGCTGCAATTGATGTTGTCCAAAGGTACATGCGTTCCAAGGTACAACACTCTCCCCTACTTGTACCATGATATGACATTGTATTTTATAATAAGCCTCTACATGCCTGGGCTTTTTATAAAGTGCCTAATTTTACAATTTGTCTACGACAAAATGCACCAAGTATAGAAACATCGGAAATAAGAATTATAAATTTGTAGAGTTTCTTCGTTTAAATCCAAATGAGTGAAGCACTCAGTGAAGAAATAATATTCATATTTAATCTTCGTTCTCGTAACGTTTTCAGTCTGATATCAAATGATATGTTTCGTTAGGAAAAACATAAACAAGAGATAATTTCGTTACTTGGTATTCAGGCTTGTTTTGCGTACATTCTGAATTCGGCGTTGAATATTTTATCGAGCTTAAAAGTGCTTCCGAGAAGCTTTCAAAGTTTTTAAACAAATATGTTGTTTTCGTTTTGTTTTTCTTGTAGATTCTACAACTCGGTGTAGTTTCTTATGCATGGACAATAAATAACTGAAATGGGAAAAGGACAATAATTTATATTGCGAGTTTCGAAGGATGTGGCATTACCAAAAGGACCTTATCAGGAATCAATAAATTGATTCGGGACTTAGAAAGGACCATAGAAGATTTGTTAGAGTCGAAATAGGGTAGTTTACCATTTAAAAAAAGTTTTTTTTATTGAAACTTCATATTGTTTGAAAGCGATTGAGAGTACTGATGAGCCTTAATTGTTCTAAATAAAGCTGTAATTAATTTTTAAAGTTTTGTGACTTATGGCCATTTGCACCGCTAGTAGTGTTTCGGTCGAGACGAGAAATTTCTCGAATCTCGTCTCGTCTCGTCTCGAAATTTCTCGTCTCGGCGAGACGAGAAAGGTTTTTAAAAATGAAGGTCGAGACGAGACTGGTATGTCGAGATTCTCGATTCTCGACATTTGGCTCGAGATTTCTCGACAAAATCGATCATTTCTAAAAACTATTTAAAGTCACGTTTTATCAAGATTTTTTTAAAAATAATTAAACAAAATATTAGCTGTTGGTAACGATTTTTGATTAGCGTTCAATCTTACGTACCTATTACACTTTATAAATATGAAGTTGGGTGAATAGCATTGTTTTTCTCTTGTGAATAATTTCATGAGGTAGTTTAGTTTGGCTACACGCTTACGTTCTTGCGTATACCTATATCTGGACATTTTATCAAATCGTAATATAGTGTACAGATGGGATCACTAAAATATCAGGTATAATTTTGAATAATAATTACTTAATTTTATCAAAATTAAAAGTATTCACATAACCGCACATATTTTTTTATATTCTATATAAGATAATTAATTCATCTTCTTAATTTATTGTCACTATATAACAAACAATTGCAGCACATATTTATAGGTCAGTTACAAAAATATTAACATTTTTACATATAAAAAATAAATATAATATAGGTATTTTAAAAAATCGAGAAATCTCGACGAGATTCTCGACCGAGACGAGACTTAATTGTTCGAGACGAGAAAAAATCGAGACGAGACTTGATTTTTCTTCTTCGAGACGAGACGAGACGAGACAAGGTGATTTCTCGTCTCGTCTCGTCTCGACAGAAACACTAACCGCTAGAATTTTAAGTGTCATTTAAATGAAAAATATCGAATCGAACTCATGACAGCAATGTTATTTCTACGTTTGACAATTTGATTTTGATTCAATATTGTTCATTTAAGGAAAACTTAAAATTTAAGTGGAAGCGGTGCAACTGGTTAGTAGATGTATAGCTGAAAATCTTCTCTAACAATGGGGCTGGAATTAAAATTTACTCATGTAAAATCAACTGTTTCTAAAAGTTACAAAATATAAAATTACTTGCGATCGCAGACACAAGCAGGCGTGAATTCTAAATAAATAAGTGAGAGGCATTTGTTTTAACCTAGCAGAAAAAAGAAATTTGTGGAAATTTATCACGCTGGACTAATTAGAATTTTTGTTTTTCAGGAATAAAATATTCCAACGCCATTAAATTGGCAATAGGGTAGTTTACCATATTTTTAAAAAGTTTTTTATTGAAACATCATGTTATTTGAAAGCGATTGAGAGTACTGATAAGCCTTAATTGTTCTTAATAAAGCTGTAATTAATTTTTAAAATTTGTGTGACGTAGATGTATAGCTGAAAATCTTCTCAAACCATGGGGCTGGAATTAAAATGTACTCCATGTAAAATCAACTGTTTCTAAATGTTACAACATATAAAATACAATTTGTTTTTTTTTTATTACTGTAAGTAAGAATACACGTGAAAACGCATTACTGTGACGTAGATGTATCGATAAGTAAAATCTCAAATATTTAAAGAACTATTACCTTTTTGAAAACTTTTTTCATGGCAATAACTCATTTTTGAGGATATAATTGACTGGATTGCTAATTTGCTACTATGGTAAAGTACCCTAACTTTTATCTACAAGTCTATATTAATAGATAATGCACAGTAGGTAACGAAGTAAATTCCTAAATTATGATTATTTTAATCTAACTTTATAACGGACAAGGAACTTTGAACCAAAGCATGTATTTTTGTGTAGTAATTATTCTTCAAAATAAATAAATGTCAAGTGATAAAGAAAAGTATTTATGTGTTTTCTTTTTTTAAACTATAATGCATTTGTAGGTATGAGACTGAAATGCTAAAAATAGCGTACTTGTTATTTATTTATGAAAATTGTTATAATTAAAATTAATAGTTATTTAACTATCTAGTGTGTTAATGAGGGCGATTAATAATTGAGGCATTTTAACGTGTGAGAAAAGCGAACGCGTTAATTGTCGAGATTATTAATCGCATATTAACACATGAGTTAGTTACAATAATTTTCCGTTGATCAATACCTTTTTAATTTGGAAGAAATCTAATTTTTGTCCATAAAAATATGTAAGTAAGGTTAGTAACGTTTCAAACTGCTGAGCAAAATGTTGCCTGAATATTATTTATCTAGAACTGTCAAAAGCATTTCGTTAAATTCTGTTTATCATTTTTTTACAACTTAGCACTAGCTAATATACTATATTACGTGTGATGAACGCGCATTCAAAAAAATCGTTGATTAATAAAAATCATGCATTAATAGGGGTCATTAATGTATGATTTTTTGCATTATTGATGCTTATTAATAAACGATCAACGGAAAAGAATATATAACTATCTATATAGATAATTTTAAATACAATAAATATGCTGTATCTGTTTTCCTCTAAGAATAATACGAGTACCTAGTACAATAAATTAATCTACTTAATAGTTTTTGAAATTCCAGTATCCTGTAGTCCATGAAATTAAATTCGATATGTAAATAATTATTTATTAGGCGAAAGATCATGTGCAAGCCACATCAGATTTTCTTTAAATCTGTTCAAATATAGCTAGACTATTGTTCTAACAATTCAGAATAAAATTCAGTTAGGTTGGTATAGTACAAATACAATTCATCTACCTAATAATCATTAGCGTTTATTAGGGGGTTATTGCAGTCACACAATGGTCAAAACCACAAGCCTGAGATGCGCCAGAGCATATAATACAACCCTGGTAACAAGCTTCGAAAAACTCTTACTATACCAGTGGAACACTGGGGGTAAGGTATACATATACTCGGGTTAATAAATATGGCAAATACTGAACTGTTCGACTATATTTCTTATCTGCGGGCTAATCTTAAACGATTGCGGTTTTGGGCATTGTGTGACTGCAATAAGCATTTTATGATTATTAGGTAGATGTTCTGTACTTGAACTATAGCAGTTCTCAACAAAATTTCCTACTTTGTTCAATTCATTCCACTGACATAAAACTAAATAAATCATGCCCCCCCTTTCCTCCTGGGGCCGTGCCTGTTCCGTCACATCTCGTAAGCGTCAGTTTACAGCCTCGTCGTTTTATTAGCGTTTTACGTCGTTGGAACGCATGCCGCAACGCGTTGCTACGCGATGACGTAACTAGATCGCCATCTTGTCAACGCGCCTCTAAACTAAACGGTTTCAAGCTCAAGTTGAAGAGAATTGCAGTAGGCATTGGATGCTAGATGACAGGCACTTGCATTCCGATGCTATGTTGTTTTATTGCTTGTTTGCAGGAGTGATCATTTGTTCGCAAGAATATTTTTTATATTTTTATTTATTTGTACATGTTTATTGTTTCGAGCTGATAACTGTACAGCCGGTATAATATATACAGGCTGAGTCATCGAAATGCCCGTCGTCGATATCTCCCTTGTCGAGAAAAATACAGCACAAATTTATTAACAGAATTTTTCGTCTACTCAAGGAGCATAACTTAAAATTATTTTCACATATACAGGTTGTTGTATAACGACTTGGCAATAATTGTTCGTCTTTTTTAAATGAAACACCCTATAAATTTTTATATTTTTTGAATTTTATTATATTTACCTATACGAACATATAAATTCATTTTAGTTTTCCGCGTCGTTGCCAAGTTATTCAATTATTTCTCTAAAAAAGTCGAATACACGTATTGTTTTATAAAGGCGTACAGAAGTTATTTTAATAGCAAAAATTATGAATTTTTTTTTCTGTACAACTATAACTATACTCTTTGTTCTGTCATAACTTTTTTTAAATGTTATTATACAGGGTGTTCAGTACAGATAATCAAATTTACTCAATTTCAAATGGCTATAACTCGTCATTTTCAAATAAAACACCCTATATTTTATTATTCTGTTGTGTGTATTTTTGCATCTTCTTATGTTATAAAAGGTGTCCTATGCCTAAAAACATTAATTTAATTAATTTCGAAATTTAAGCTGTTTTGTTTTATTGCCTTGTTTGCAGGAGTGATGCTTATTTGTTCACAAGAACCACAGCAGGAAGAATACAATAAAATAAAAATGCACTATAATATTAATAATACTTAATATTGGTCTGATTAATTGTACATACATACATACATAAATTTGAGTGTAAATGACAAGTTAATTAAGTGTAGACGTATTCTGACACTTTATTCTAGGTACAACTAGATTTTGGAAAAATCTGGATGCCAGATTCTGGAATATTACGGATTCCGGAAACTCCGGATTTCAGAATCCGTGAAAGTCCGGTAAATGTATTCCAGGAAAGTCTGGTTTTATTATTTTGTTGTGTGTATTTTTGCATCTTCTTATGTTATAAAAGGTGTCCTATGCCTAAAAACATTAATTTAATTAATTTCGAAATTTAAGCTGTTTTGTTTTATTGCCTTGTTTGCAGGAGTGATGCTTATTTGTCCACAAGAATGACAACAGGAAGGATACAATAAAATAAAAATGCACTATAATATTAATAATACTTAATATTGGTCTGATTAATTGTACATACATACATACATAAATTTGAGTGTAAATGACAAGTTAATTAAGTGTAGACGTATTCTGACACTTTATTCTAGGTACAACTAGATTTTGGAAAAATCTGGATGCCACATTGTGGAGTATTACAGATACCGGAAACCCCGGATTTCAGAATCCGTGAAAGTCCGGTAAATGTATTTCAGGAAAGTCTGTTTTTTTTCAGGAAACTCCTAATCCTCAAAAACTCCGGTACGTAACCGGATTTTCCGGGTACCGGATTTAATATTCCTGATTTTATATGATTTTTATTTTTTTTAAACAATACATAAAAGGGTAAATGGTAAACTGAGTCTTTTGTTTTGACAGCTCCTGATAATTTAAGCAAAACTGCACAAAAAACTTCCCTCTAATGTACTCTGCACTTATATTTCTCGCTTAGAAATCCAGTTTGGTAAACAAATATTCTACTATTTAATACACTCTATTTAATAAACTTTTTTCGACTAAACTAAACATTTTTTCTGCTTGTTAAAATGCATTCCTGTGTTTTTACAAATGAATATCCATTTGTGGACTTCCTTAAAGGCTTGCGCAACAAGGACAACGACAGGATCAGGACACAAACAAAAAGGATAAAATAAAGATGAGAGCTAAAACCACAGACGACCGGAATTCTTGTAGTACACTTTACAAATTGATTGTATCAATTTTCAGTAGATTCAGATAACCGAAGAAGTAATTCGGTAAATAGAAAGATTGATAGCGATGAATTTATAGGTGATAGAGACTAATAAAAAATTATATTCTTTGAGGATTCGTTCATATTTATTTCTGAATCCTTAAAAAAATGCACAGTTTTTATTAATGAAACAGAAATTGAGTATTTGTATTTGGATAATTTTTCTAAAAATTCAGAGAGCATAAATAGTTATTTATATGCCTCCGGTCGGCATCGCTAGTTTTCCATATCTCAAAATCCGCCAGAAACTCTTTGTTGCCAGCCTAGGCCGGCAAACAACCGGAAGTTATAGGTTGGCATCTTGACATTACTACAGTTGTCAAGCAGATGTCAATTTTATGCGTTGAATATTTTTTATACAAGAATTAACAAGATTTTGACAAATTTTAGACGTGAATCGTTAATAGAAACTGAAATAAATATATTTTAAGCTCAAATGCAAGTATTCGGTGCACAATTTTTTAGGTTATGTATAATTATTTTATATTTTTGTAATGAAATCGGCACATAAAATATTGTGTATTACACGTCCAGAAACTGTTATGCTAGTGCTCGTAATTTGCAAGCCTCGCCTGTGGCTCGGCGTGTCAAAAATACTCGCTCTACAAATAACTATTGTATCACAAGGCCAGAAACTGACCTTTTGCAAGAGCGAGCAAATTACGAGCACTAGCATAACAGTTTCTGGTCGTGTAATACACAATATTTTATGTGCCGATTTCATTACAAAAATATAAAATAATTATACATAACCTAAAAAATTGTGCACTGAATACTTGCATTTGAGCTTAAAATATATTTATTTCAGTTTCTATTAACGATTTACGTCTAAAATTTGTCAAAATCTTGTTAATTCTTGTATAAAAAATATTCAACGCATAAAATTGACATCTGCTTGACAACTGTAGTAATGTCAAGATGCCAACCTATAACTTCCGGTTGTTTGCCGGCCTAGGCTGGCAACAAAGAGTTTCTGGCGGATTTTGAGATATGAAAAACTAAATTTTCTTTTACATAGGAGTGTACTACGTCTCATAGAGGTGGAGCTTATATTAGTTCAGGAGTCTCTGTCGTATTTTAGGGTGATAATTTCGTGAAATATGACTTTCGTAATCCTATCAAAATTGCGGTAAATATTGAGATAATTGTACTAACTTTGTAATAATTTGGTAGAAAATTCATCACACTATGCTCCTCTAATGACAGTTTTAAAATGACATTTTTAAAGGACTAAATAAAAAAAATGCTGGGAAAATTAAAAATCTGCCATTAAGCAAGCATAGAGAAAACTTTTATCTATCGATTGATATGTTAGTTTTTATAAAAAAAAATTATTTAGAGCTGATTTTAATAGGAACAGTAACAAACAATTTTCGGTGTTTAGAGTACTAACAGTGAACCGCCTTAAGAGCCTAATGTAGTGAAGTTGCGCGCAGCAGTTGATTAGGGATTGAAATTGAGACTAATTTTGGTCGGATCGATTTAATTTTTTTTTCATTTAAAGATAAAGATGTATTCCACATCCGCTTAGTGTTGAAATTTTATTTTTATTTTTACCTTCCGCTTACCTGTAAAGGAAGGTATTGGAATCATGCAAAAAATCGGGTGGTGAATTTTTAGTGGATGAGCACGAATTAGGGTCCTTACAACTCATTTTTGATAGTTTCACGATGATGTCTGTGTGTATGTGTGTGTGTGTATGTGTGTGTGTGTGTGTGTGTGTGTGTGTGTGTGTGTGTGTGTGTGTGTGTGTGTGTGTGTGTGTGTGTGTGTGTGTTAGTCGCATAACTCAAATACGAATTACCCGAAAATTTTGATATTTGGTATTTAACATTTGTATATAAATTGGAAGAGCTCCGTAGATTTTGGTACAAATATCTTCATCGGAAGTGATATTGTTTGAAGATTGAAAAGGTTAATTGTCAAAATTGTATATACATTTGGAAAAATATAGTATTTATTTGTAATAAGAATAAGAGGAAAAGTTATTTGCAACTTACGTTATAAAAAAATTGTCTTTATCTGGTAGCATTAAAGAACTGCAGTAAAATTTAAAAAATAAATTTATCAAATAAAACGTTGATATCTTGTAATCCATGATCGGTTGATTTTTGTTTCTGCGTAAAAAATATTGACAGGTGAGACGGGTGACAAGTTGGCATACTAGCGCTATATAAGTCCTAAGTAAGACATTAATTGTAGTAATTGAACGGAGGATGACTTCAACACAGCAGAGTTTTCCTGTGAATGAATCCAAATTTCTGTGTTTGAATATTTTAGATTTTTATTTGTATATTTTAAATGGGCACCGGATTGTACGTATACATTTCTGTTTAAAGTCTAGATAAGGCGGAAGGTTGTGTGATGGCCACGTCAGATTTTTTGTTTCAATTTTACAATGCCATAAACTTGTCATAATTTGCCTTACTTCACATAACTGTTACTCAGTATATCAACAAAAATTGCAAATTTCAACACTAGACGGATCTAGATTGAACTTTTATCTTTCAAATGAACCCTTGTTTGTGATGATACGTTCAAATGTAGTACCAATTTTAATTCCACTACGAGAGCGCGTTCCCTATTGTTGCCTTTGTTCGACACTCTAAGTCTGTATAAATCTATCCTTTTCTCGCAGACAGCTACATTCGGGCCTTAAGCTCAGCTCTCTGCATGTAAGGAAGTAGGAACCCGGTGGTTCAAGCCTCTCGGCCGGCAGATGCTTCAAGCTGACCACTTGATCGACAGAAATGTTAGTCCTGGTTACTTCAGAATCTCTCCGTTTCTGCATCGAATGGTTATCACATGGATTGAGTTTCTGACGGCATCATAACATCTACCGTTTTATAATTGGGAGTAAATCCTGTTGAATAAAAAAATAAAATATTTGAAACCAAATGTCTGCAATCCCCCCCTGTCCAACCCGTTGGCTCTCAGGTGAGAGCTCTGTTTTACCGACATTGTAACATTTTTATCAACCAATCAATAAAGGTATAGCGCTGTTTCGCATATATACATCATTTCCTTGTGCGCATGCGCAGAGCGACCGCCGCCGCGGTGAATGGAAGCTGTAGAGCGCGTCTATCTTGCGTTAAAATTTAATGATTCTTAATTAAATTTGCACGGTGCGTAGAGCGAGATGGAGCTATAGGCAGACACACCAGCGAGAGAGAGACGGCAAGCGTGGCAGATGAGACGATGATGTCCGATGACGCGCGACTGTGCACGAAGGGAGGGGGAGTTAAAGGAGTGTTGAAAATATTTGGAAGGGTACAGAATTTTTTTTGGTTGGTTGGTTGTATTTATTTTAAATTTTGGAGTAAAGGGATATTTAAAATATATAAACTGTAAATACAGCTGTATTCTTCTCGAGCTTAAGAGGCCCGTCTACCTCATAAAATCCAGCATAAAATGTACTAACGTAGCGAGTGTTTTGTGGCCAGTACAAGAATGGTAAGATTTTACTTCAACAAGAATTTAATAGAGAAAGAATGGATCTATAGTTTTTGATTCAAAAATTGTACAGTCTTTTTGAACATCATGCATAGCTAGAATGCGGCAAAGTACGAGTTTCGGGCTGGTTCAGGCAGCTGTAGTAGTGGGGAAAAGAGTGGAACAGAAAAAAAGTAATATCTAGAGTATTCTAGGAATTTGGAAAATACCTAGACGAGCTGCTAAATAACTCATAAGAAAGTGTATGTAGATACTACATAAACCATATGAACAGTTACAAATTAATAGTTATTTAACTAACTAGTGTGGTAATGAGGACAATTAATAATTGAGACACGTTCATTGTCAAGATTATTAATCGTCTATAAACAGTGTTGCAATACAATATTTTTTATCTAGATAAAGATAACATATTTATTATTTATATAGATAAGATAATAGATAATCATTGAAGAAATTATCTAAAAAATAAATAATTATTATCTAGATAATTATTAGATAATTCATATATAATACAAAAAATTATAAAAAATTGGTTCTAACTTTACAAAAATAACTACCTAGATGATATTTAAAAAATAGATAAAGATAATTTGTAATTTTATCTAGATAAGATAATAATCATAAACTTGTGCCAATGTATCTATTATATAATAGTCCTGTAATTTGGATCTTGTATTCTGGTGGATAGACTATTAAATAAATTAATAAAATAAATAAATAATAGATAAATAAGAAAAAAATATCTAGATAAGATAATAGATAAGTTACAACACTGCCTATTAACACATCTTTATTATACGTAAATAATACCACTGGGTCCGAGTGGTTGGATTCCAATATAATAACATCTACCATTCTGTAATTGGGAGTTAATCCTGTAGGATGGTTACCCACAAAAATAAAAAAAATAAAATAAAAAATAGAAGTCGAGTCCGTTCTTTATGATTATGTGACATTTCTCCTTCACATCAAACTATTGTATAATATATTAATATATCAACATTGAGGATAATGAAAACAAACCATGTTTATAGTTTAAAAGAATATCAACAACACATAAATTATATCATGAGACCGAATATAATTTAAAAAGGTATATAATACTCTCGCCTTGATTTGTTGCTTTGTTCAGATTAGTGATGGGTCTTTCGTTCATTTTTACTGAGTCAGTTCATTTCGCTCCGCTCAGTAAAGTGAGTCGTTCACACTGAGTCGTTCATTCGAACGACTCTGTAAAAGAGCACTGTGCGTTTCAAATGACACCGTGCTAGTGTGCTGCTCAGCTGAGCTGCTCTGCACATGCTCACAGCTCACAGCACTGTGCGGTGTGCGCTCGCCGTGTGTGCATATGCGATGTGGCATGTGCACATGTGCCAAACTGTATGAACCTGAACCTGAGCATTTTAGTTGTTAGTTGTGTTGCTTATAGTTGTTGTATATGTATATTGACAATGGAAAATAAACAAAATAAAAATTTAGCAAAAGGAGTACTGTCTGGCAACATTTTGAAGAATGTTCAACAAATTTAACAAAACGTTTGTTGTTGTTGTCCAGTCCTACATTGTTCCCACTTCCCATATTGTTGATTATTTTCATTGTTGACCGTACAACAGAAACGCATGCATTCTTCTCAGAATACACTGCACTCAGTCAAGCCAATAGTGCTCTGAAATATGTTATGTACCGTGCGCTGTCTGTATGTTTCGTTCGTTTCGTTCATTCCACTCGCACTCGTTCGTCTTTCTGCGTTCAGCGAGCGGAGCGGTGAGCGGAGCTAGCACGGTGCTAGTGTGAACTGGTGTGCCGTACTGAACGAACTAAAGAGTCGTTCGTTCACGGCACACTAAAATGAGTCGTTCATTTTGAACGACTCGTTCATGAACGACCCATCACTAGTTCAGATGATAAAATTAGGAAGCCATTGAAGAGTAGAAGTCGGAGAACCACAGCAACACAGGCATTTTAATTAAATAAAAATAAAAATTATATCGGTCTGAGAGACCGGACGCGCTCCCAGTAGGGTTAATATATTATATTAATAATATTCATTGATAAACGATAATCGGAAAAAGTATGGTATTTATTTATTTACTATATGCAAAGTTGTGAATCATCCTGTATATGTGAGACTGTACACCCAAGTTGGGTAAAAGGCGTGACAAAAACAACGAAATGGATGTCACCATATAGTACCAACTTCAAAGTAATCAAGTATAATATTATACCCACTCCAAGTTTAGGACGAGAATCGAATCTCACAGTTGGCTTATTATAAGGCTGGCATTCAAATCCTATAATGGCGACCGTTTATCTTTATTACTGATCTTAATATTTTGAATGTTGTGTAAAGTAATGTAATTACTTGGTTGTTAATTTCGAGAAATCTTTGGATTTAATGGCCGCCGTGTTTTATGAAGATGTAAATGATCTAATTGGATTCAGATAGCTTTTTATTGGAATTCCACGTGGAAATTAAATATCGTTAAATATTTTTATGAGGAAAAATAAGATCTTTGAGACGTTATACTTCTTTTACCTGACTGGATTCGAAACTACCCACTTGACAAAATAAAATCCCTAGAACGTTTCAAGAATACTATATTTGCCTGTTAACATCCTATTAATATTCTAGTGATTGCTAATGTCCGCCCTTTGTAACATTATCTATGTAACATCCCAATGTTAATAATTTGGTAATAATATTCCAATTGTATCCCATGTAATTCTCTGAGATGTTTGTATTGAGTATGTAATTTTTGATCGTACTCAGGATGTACCGTAATGTCAAATACCCGCTGTGTCCAATTGCCGCAATATCAAATTGCCACTGTGCCAAAACGCATCCCCACCACTTACATACTTGTAATAACGTATGTCGAGAGACTACTGCAAATTTATTTCGACAAAGAGGCAATTTGACGAGTTTGTGGGGCTCTAGTACGGTTTTGTTAGCTTTGTTAGTGTAGTAAATACCAAAACCGAGTTTGTGGGGGCTCTAGTACGGTTTTGTTAGCTTTGTTAGTGTAGTAAATACCAAAACCTATGCCCGATTGCCAGTAGTCTCTCGACATACGTTATTACAAGTATGTAAGTGGTGGGGATGCGTTTTGGCACAGTGGCAATTTGACATTGCGGCAATTGCACACAGCGGGTATTTGACATTACGGCAATTTGGCGCAGTGACATGCACCCGTTCACACGAGGAAAGTGTTTACTAAAAAGTTTCTTGGAAGTAAAACAAGTGCTAGGAGCTGTCATAAAAGAAACTGTCAATACCGGTCATCGGGAAAATAGTGCAAATTTTTTTTTCAGTACGTTCAACGGTCGAAATTACTTACTTTCAACCGCTTGCAGGCGTTTAGAAGCACCTACAGATTTTTCTTTATATTTCGCAGAACATGATATTTCAAACTTGAATCATGTAGTTTAAAGTTTAATCTACGTTGGGGTAGTGTTATTTTTTAGAAAAAACTTTCTGATTTCGAGAAAATTAGAGGTAAAAAAATGTGAATTTTTGTAATTTTTTTTATTTTATAAACTAAAACTTCGGTACAAAACAGAAAAAATGACACTAATTGAACGAAGTTTTATCTACCATATAAAAATTTGTTTTTATTAAAATGTGCAACCATGTGTCGATGAGGTGTATGCGTGTAAAGTGCTTTTTACGTGTATATTCTTCCTGTACATAATGCTCTTAAGTCATTATTTTAATCACCATCGTCACAGTGACTTGTACATAATAGGTACCCAGGACATTACGTAATATCACAGAACAAGAATAAGATTCATGTCAAGTGGACAAGTTGTCAAAAACATCGAAGTAGAAAAATCGAATAATTTCTCGTATTGCGTGTATGGAGGTAGAAAAGAAGGTTTTAAATATATCCATCGATTTGTTTTCTAAATAGGTTACGGTTTAGGTAATTGCGCGGCGGTTAAACCGAGTAAACGTGCGGAAAAATAACAGTTGTGGTTACCGTGGTTATTTTACGTGAGCTAATAAAAGTGTTTAAAGATAAAACATGCTCGGTTTTTTGTGGGACATAAAATAAGAGCACGAATAAGGCGCGTTTACATTGGAGGAGTAACTGAGACAGTTACTGGTACAAGTAGCGGGCTATACTAGTATACTCAACTAAGCGCTAGGCTAGTAGGTGTTTACACCAGAAATACAATTTTGACGACTAGCTATAGTTCTAGTACCAGTACAAGTTGTTCTGTAGGTGACAAAATGAATTCTTTTCGTGGTTGTATATCATCTCGAACAAAATCTATTATTAAACGAAATAAAGATAACAAAATTTAGTGACATCCCACAAACACTCATGTTCACGATATAGTTCTACAAACTTTATTGTCTCCGTTTAAGACCACTTTTTCATTTTAATAAAGTAAAAATACCGAATTTAACTATAAAACAATCTTTAAAATGAGACGTCAAAACACACTAGTATATCCCTAATAAATAGTGACTGTTTACATTGGTATAGTGCAGAGATGAGTGTAGTGGATAGTGCAGAATGTATGTGCTAGTAGGTGAGTAGCTAACCCGGGAGGTTAGTTACTTCACTACCCCAACTACTTGTACTAGTACTAGTACTGGTACTAGCTTCTGTTGGCTACATTGGATGAGTAGCGGTCTGGCTAGCTAATAGTACTAGTAACTAACCCATTTACACGACCAATGTAAACCCGCCTTTAGCGGCGTATTGGATATTTGAATGTATACTTCATTAAAAATGCATGTCCAGTTTTATTATTATACAGCACACGATAACTGAAATGTACTGACATGTAGGCGATGTCATTTTGTTTTCACGATGACTTGATAATAATGGAATGTTTACTATTAGGGGTGAATAATCGAATACTGTGAGGGGAAAGATACTCTGAATGTAATTATGACGTACAAATTCGGTAAAACAAACACAAATAGACTGTTTACTTTTACTGTAGACATTTACTGAAAGATAAAAAAATAAATAAATACAGTAGGCGAAATATGAGTTGGCTGCGGGAGCACACAATTTGGACAAATATAGTTTTGTCAAAGTGTAGTTTGACCAAAAATAATGAAGCCAAACTGTATTTTAGTCAAACTGTAATTTGTTCAACTGGAATTTTGTCAAACCGTAAATATGCCAACCCGTAATTTAGCCAAACTGTATTCTAGACAAACTGTAATTTCACATTCCGTAATTTGACCAAACCGCAACTTCGACTAATATTATATTGTCAAATCGTTTTCAGGTAAACCCTAATTTAGTCAAAACGCAACTATACCTATCTTCCTAACTGTATTTAAAGACATAGTTGCGTTTTGGCTAAATTATGGTTTACCTGAAAACGATTTGACAATATAATATTAGTCGAAGTTGCGGTTTCGTCAAATTACGGAATGTGAAATTACAGTTTGTCTAGAATACAGTTTGGCTAAATTACGGGTTGGCATATTTACGGTTTGACAAAATTCCAGTTGAACAAATTACAGTTTGACTAAAATACAGTTTGGCTTCATTATTTTTGGTCAAACTACGCTTTGACAAAACTATATTTGACTAAATAAGCGGACGCCGTTGGCTGAATTTAGGAATTTTAAATTCTGAGGTTGGAAATATGAAAAAATCCTATTTATTTGGATGACTGGCTTTATTATAAATTATAGTTATAAGTTTAAGTTTTGCGACTCTTGGGGTGTATACACACTCCAAAAAAATTTTAGTTTTTAAGTAACTAAACTAATTTTTCAAATTATCAACATGTTAACTTCTGCTTGAAAATGACCAAGATCCTGGTTGAAACGTCGCAAAAATTATAACTATGTTTTACAGTAAAGCTAGTCATCCAAATAAATAGGATTTGGCGATATTTTAACTTAAAAGAAATAAAATATTCAACTGGGTAATTGCCATGTTATACTACACAGATCTATTATGCATTTTACCCAACTTAGATATTGACAAACTAACATTTTGTGAGTCGGTGTAGATTTTTTAACCATGTACATATGCAGTTACCACTAACCAGCCGTCAACTCACCCATAGTTGTTAGTAGTACAGTACGCGAAATAAGAGATGGACAGACCGTCCATCTCTTATTTTATTTATTATTATTTCAAATTAGTATAAAATATTAATCGAGTGGACAAAAATTATCATGATTTTTTTGGCAGAAACTGCTTCGCTCCCTTGAAATCGACTTGAAATAGTGTATAGAAGTCGTCCAGCTCAGATTTTTTCTTGGCTTAGTTGCGTTGAGGCGAGTAATAAGAATTGTCTTTGTAGAACAGATGTTCCCAAACTTTTTTCCTCGTAGACTACTTTCAAAATTTTACTAGTTTCAGTGGACCTCCTGCTGCTACATTTCTACCATATTCCCAAAACTCGTCAAAAAAGATTTTAAAAGTAACTGTCGCTGAACTTCTTAAAATATACTACTGAAAAAATTAAAGGAGGTTTAAAAAAAGTAAATTAATGCTAAATAAACAGGATATCTGATCCATATGCCGGCCTAACTGAAAAAAAATTTAAACTCGTAGACCAAAAAAGAAGCAAAAAATTTGCAATATTATTTTTTCGCGCTATCTGTTAGCATTGCATGAGAATCGTACCTAGCTCCTAAAAATTTTTAGCCAAAAATTCTAAAATTTGTAATCTTAATGCTTCAAAATGCTTTTTTTAAAGTCTCAATATGACCTTTTTTCACCGAAATACAGCCTGTCAAAAATCACCGAAAAAATTTTTTGCTCCTTTAATTATTTTGAGTAGTGTATTATCTGCAAACCAAACAAACCAAAAATTTGGTATATAATTTTTTTCGCTATCTGTTAGGATTGCACGAGAAACGTAGCCATTTTTAGTCAAAAAATCTGAAAAATGCTGAAAATGCTTTTTTAAAGTCTCAATTTTTCACCGAAAAATTTGGGATTTTTTTTGCTCCCTTAATTTTTTTGAATAGTGTATTATCTGCCTACATTATTAGCCAACTTTTTTGTTCTTTACTATCGAAACAAGATAAATTTCCGTGGACCCCCACTTACAACTTCTGAACCCC
This sequence comes from Agonum fuliginosum, assembly GCA_947534325.1. Lineage (NCBI taxonomy): Eukaryota > Metazoa > Arthropoda > Insecta > Coleoptera > Carabidae > Agonum > Agonum fuliginosum. Next base: position 2,253,204 of record OX384045.1, on the reverse strand, counting down.
CATTTTTTTTCGCGCCAACGTAGACCCCCGTCGAGTTTTCCGTGGACCCCTGGGGGTTCACCTGAATTACATTCTTTCTCTTCCCGCTCCGGCCAACTCTGGCTGCACGGCAGTACATCACAAGATTCGAACCTGAGTTATCAAAACCACACACAGTCTTCAAATTTTTAAGGAGGTTCCCTACACATGCAGTGGCGTACTCAGATATCAGCCTTTAATTAATAAAAATATTTTTATTAATGTAAAACAAAATTCGGTCAACGGGTGTTAGTTGATATTGCAATTCGTTCAGTTGCGGTGATATATTTTTACAATAATTTCTAATTCACTAATCAACAAATGCTTGAAGATTTTTTTACAACAACAACAATATTGTTACAACTATGTGGTCAACCTTCTTCAAATTTTGGGAAATTGATGTCCGTGCTTGCATACGTTTATATACCAAAAATTAAGTAAATAGAACATTTCAAACATCTTTTTATTTAATCAATTAATGGAAAGCCATAAGAGCCCATGTAAAATATTAAAATTTAACAATTAATTTCGTTCAAACTACGTGGTCAAAAATTTCCAAAAAATTCAGGTATCATTTTTATGACACAGACAACATAAATTCAAAGTTTAGTTGCATTAGAACATTTTTTAAAATGTCTAGGGAACCTCCTTAATATCCATTACCTCTACAAATTTCCCCTTTCCTATAATACTACACCGTTGCTTCAGCTAGTAATGCGATGTTGCCAAGTGCATAACATGTTTGTGTGTGCGTGTTAGACATCAAAGGAAGCCGCCGCTGGCGCTCTCAGCGCCCCTGGCGGTTGGATTGCGAAGCTCGCGGCGCTGGATGTAGGAATTAAATTCGCTGCGTGTTTTAAATGCTTGCTGTCAATTAATGTATTAATGTTACGCTGCATTACTGCCGAATTAATTAGAGATTGTCGCTAGTGAACGTTTGATGTAGGATTAATTTATTTTTAAATGTATTGCTGCTATTCAATAGCGAGATTCATTCATAAATAATGGCATATTATAAAACACACTGCCATATTATTTTATTTCGCGCAAGAAGGGTATTAGGTTCTTTAATTAGTTCAGTTCAATCAACCACAACTGAGTTTGTGGGACTCAAGAAGGGTATTGGGTTTTTATTTAGTTCAGTTCATTCAGAGTTTGTGCCAAAATCAAGAATTTGAGACTCAAGAAGGATATTGTATTGTTATTTAATTCAATGTCTACTACTGTATTAATGTAACGCTGTATTACAGCCGAATTAATTAGAGATTGTCGCTAGTGTTGACAGAGTAAAAATATTAGGAACAATTTGGTTTACTTAAAGTGACGAACCTAGTAAAATTTATTCATCGTAATTATATTAAGTGACAATTAATTTGTTAAATTCGTAGAGATCTCATTTAAAAAAACTGGGCTATCATGTGCTAGCCACATCAAAATTATTTAGAGGCGTAGAAAAATTGTTAATATTGTCAATTTAGATAAATCTATTTGCAGAAAATGTTTATGCTCTAGTTGTTAGGAAGAAATTAATTGTAGGAAAAATTATATTTCTATTTTTGATTTAATTGTTTTTAAAAGACTTTGAGATTTATATTTCCAACAAGAAAACAAATTATTTTATTTAGGTATTGTATAACAAAAATACACCTCTCTGCATTTCGTATCAGACGCTCTTTCCTAGCTCATTACTACATTCTCTCTCTCTCCTGCAGCAATAATTTCTCGAACTCCCGCTAGGGGCAGCCTAGGACGGCTAAAAATTTCTGTACACTTTAGATACATTGCGTTGCCGTTCTTGTAGTAAATTATTTATTCAAAGATATAAGTAATAAGTTTATAATAAAAATCTGACGTGGCCATCACACAACCTTCCGCCATATCTACACTTTAAAATATTCAAACACAGAAATTTGCATCACCTGAATCAAAAGATTCGTTCACAGGAAAACTCTTCTGTGTTAAAGCCATCCTCCGTTCAATTACTACATTTATAACTTACTTATGACTTATATGGCGCTAGTATGTCAATTTGTCACTCGTCTCACCTGTCAATATTTTTTACGCAGAAACAAAAATCAACCGAACATGGATTACAAGATTTCAACGTTTTATCTGATAAATTTATTTTTTTAATTTTACTGCAGTTCTTGAATGCTACCAGATAAAGACAATTTTTTTATAACGTGAGTTGCAAATATTTTTGCTTCTTATTCTTATTACAAATAAATACTATATTTATCCAAATTTATATAAATTTTTGACAATTATCTTTTTCAATCTTCAAAAAATATCACTTCCGGTGAAGATATTTGTACCAAAATCTAATGAGCTCTTCCTATTCGTATACAATACACACGTATTTGAGTTATGTGACATCCGGCATCGGCCCGGACCACACACATACACACACACGCACACACGCACACACACACACACACACACACACACACACACACACACACACACACACACACACACACACACACACACACACACACACACACACACACACACACACACACACACACACACACACACACACACACACACACACACACACACACACACACACACACACACACACACACACACACACACACACACACACACACACACACACACACACACACACACACACACACACACACACACACACACACACACACACACACACACACACACACACACACACACACACACACACACACACACACACACACACACACACACACACACACACACACACACACACACACACACACACACACACACACACACACACACACACACACACACACACACACACACACACACACACACACACACACACACACACACACACACACACACACACACACACACACACACACACACACACACACACACACACATACAGACATCATCGAGAAACTATCAAAAATGAGTTGTAAGGACCCTAATTCGTGCTCATTAAAAACTAACAACACGATTTTTTGCATGATTCCAATACCTTCCTTTACAGGTAAGCGGAAGGTAAAAATGATTAACAATTCATTTTTATAATTATATAAGGCATCGTTAACTTGAATTTGAATCTTTTAACATTACCAATAACCAAGATTTTACATGTTAACTTATATGATTATTATAAACAAAATATAAACATTTAAAAAAAATTACGTTAACAAAGTTTATGATTACACTATAGCAAAATATGAAATTTTTGGATGATGTATATTGACAGTAGAAGTCATTGAAGTTAACAGTTTCTAAAAATGTGTCAAAATCATAGCTCACTTTTGCTATAAATTGTTATTATTCGTACACAAATACATTTAAAAATTTGAAACTATATATAATAACGTAGAGATATGCATACGTTAGTATAAAGTTTGGTTGAAATTTTTTGCATTATTTTTTAACAAATTATTTATCTTTAAACCCAACTGACTATAATTCTGAATCCGATAGTAAGCGTCTTCATTTATTAAAATGTGAAAACGCTGCCTAAATTTGGCAACAAATTAGCCAAAAACATTAGTTTCGTATGCCTTATTACAATGCTGAAATATGGTTCATACCAACATGGTTTTTTCCACGGAGTCATATTTTGTTATCGTATTTTGTACGGCGTGTACACATTTGCATGCAAAAAACCGACGTACATTATTACAATACGTGCCTCTGCACTGAAAAAATGTATATGTTCGGATAGTATTGTCAGTCGACTGATAGAAATATGTATAGAGATCCAATCGATACGTTATTTTACTCATTGGCCAAACGAACAAACGTGATGGGTACATCAAAACCAAAGCAAAATGCACACAAAAGATTCGCATCTGTTTTAATTATTAATTAGCGATAAAGGTGCATGTGCATACCTTCGTTTAATTGTGACTATACACACTACATAGTTAAAGATAAATAAAGATTTCACACATGTCACGCATTGTGTATGTTACAAATTTTATTTAAAAATATATGACAGCTACATCAAAAAATCTGACGTGGACACCACATGACTTCCTTGTACGCCTATTAAACTGTTCATACTTTTCTTAATAACTAAAATGTAGAATAATATAAAAAATCTGATCTAATATATAAGTACTACTGCTACTATACTCACAAATATATTTTAGTCATTTTATTTAAACTGCAGAAGAAGATATAAATGATATTTTACTATTGTCACTGCTATTGTCACTGTCATGTCATAATCATTTAAATTTTACGTAGTAACAAATGTTAATCGATAATGGAGTACAAGATACCGAAATACTAAATTATAAATATATACTTTAATTATTCTTAAATGATACCAGATACAAAAATATTTATAAAATACCGTTTGTAGGTAATAATCACATAATCTTTCATTTAAAATAAAAAAATTGTCTTAAATTAAATATTTATCGAAATATTTGAAAAAAGTACAACTTCCGGTTTGTAGATTGAAACCAAAAATAGGAGGTGCACAACTAGATGCTATAACAGTCCTAAATACAAAATTTCAACTTTCTACGTCTAACCGTATTTGAGTTATGCGACATACATACGTACGCCCGTCCGTCCGTACGTACGTACGTACAGACGTCACGACGAAACTAGTCTTAATGGATTCAGAAAAGGTCAAAACGGATATTTCCGTCAAAATCTGAGAACCGAAATTTTTCGCGATTACAATACTTCCTTTCTACTCCGTACAAGGAAGTAAAAACATGTTTTAACTTAATTAATACATTGGAATGATTGGAATGCATTGGAGCACTTTCCCTTATAATAAGTAGTCATAATTATATCGATAATTTTTCTGGTAGTATTGCGAATGTTCCTTGTGCTTGGATATGAATATATTCGCAAGCACAAGGTACATGAGTGTATAATATAACTACCAGAAAAATAATTTATTTAACTATGACTACGAATGGTATTCAAGAGATGCTTCATTGAATCAGATCCAATTTTTAATTAAAATGACAAAAAATGCAGTTATCCATAATTTCAAAAAACAAATATTTTGATAAAATTTAGACGTAACGTCAAATGTGTTTTATGTGTTTTTTGGAGTTTCTTTAAAAATAAAATAGTGAATTTAAAGTGAAAAATGTTCTAGCCCTTTGAAGGAAACCCAAAGATAGAAATGGTGCAATAAAAATGGGAAATACAGATTATAATAAAAATGTTCATTTGTTAAATAGTACCTAAAAGTACTAGTAATGAATAGTCGACACAAAACCTTACTAGTACAAAATAATCAAGTATACTCATTTTAATTGACTGTGAAATTTAATATTCTGCATTTTTATTGGTCTTTTTTTGACAGATGACAGATGGATATTTTCAAAGATTGATGTCAGATTATGAAATAGTATGTTTCATTGCAGACGAGGAGGCTTGTTTGAAGAATGCGAAGATGCGCAGCGTCCGAGCATTTCTTCAAAGCCTTCGAGTCAAGCAAAGCCATTTTTATGACACGTGACGCATTCTATTTTTTTAAAATCAGAAATTATAGAAGCTTAAAATTATAGAAAAAATTATGTTTGCATAAATCATCAGAGCTGTGACAAATTTTAGAAAAGTGTTTGTTCCTACAGACAGTGGAAAGTAAAAATAACTAGGCATGCCTAGTCATTTTTACTTATTTATTTTCATGCCTAGTCATGGAAATCTTACTTTGAAGACTCAAATTAGTCAGGAAATTAAGATTTTCATGCCGATTTTGAAAAAAAAGTCATTGTCAGTAATAACTGTCAAATGTTTTATCTTTTGAAATTTTGTTTAGTTATTCCGCTTTGTAAACAAATAATTTTGTCTATAATAACCACAACAAAATATAAATTGCATTTAGGCGTAACATATTCCGAACATTTTAAAGTTATAGCTAGTAGTCATGCTATGCGCTATTTATTACAAAAAGGTTTAAATTTTATTATAATAAAATAAAACAAAGGCAAGTAAACTACCTTTGAAGTCATCGAGGGCGGCTATAAAAAAATTAAAAACACCTAATGCCACTTACAATAAATATCGACATTTTGATCTAGTGGGCTATAAATTATCCCGAGAGAAAAAAAGAAGGCAAAAACTCGTTTACCTGTCATTTCTTTATGATTAATTATCCAAAGTTAGTTAACATTCTGTTAAGGGCTGCATCAGCTCCAGTCCTTAAGAATATTCAAAGCTATGTTAAATAAAAGCTACGTGTCCCTACACAGATCGATAAGCAAAAACACGTCGAGGAATATATTAGTGTCAAATGCATGAAATATAGCTGGCAGAAAGTCTACCTCTCAATATTAATACATGTTTTGATTAAACGAAATATTGAAAATGGTTTAATATATCTTGCTCGGACGTAGACACTCTTATTGAATATGGAAGAGTATGTTGAAATAGTGTAACATTTCACCTAGATACGGCCCTTGCCAAAAACAGAGCCGGGTAGGCTCAATATACTTCAATACATTAATTTTTTACTTCCTCGGCATTTATAATAGTTCGAGATTTTGATGAATCTCCAAGTTTTAGTCCCTTCTGAACCCAAAAAACATAATTTAAAAAAATTTCGACTGAAAATTTATATTTTTTAAGCTTTTTATAAAAAGTTTCGTTAATGAGCTTTATACATTCAGTTGTAACAACTTTATTATTATTATTTTAAATAATTAGTACTTGATTTGATGATAACATTATAAACAGTTGCGCTTTGAATATGCATTTTCACTCGAGTTAATTTACATTTTGCTTGTATACTGGCGGAAAAAAATGAAACACTTTGAAATTCGTGAAATTTCGACCATTTTCAAACCGCTATAACTCGGCGTATTTTCAATCGATTTCGATGAATCTGTGTAGGCGAAAAACTTTGAAGTGTCTACTTTAAAGTCATGCCTGCGAATTTTAGCGCAACCCCTTCCGCCCCCCTCCAGCACCCGGTGAAAAATAATAAATTTTAATTTTAAAAATGTCTAACTTTGACGATGTTTATGGAGTTTAAATATTTTTTTTGACTTGATCCATCAAAAGGGCACTCAATTCCCTGTGCAGGACTCAAAGAACGAAGTTCCTACGATGATTTGGAACAAAGTTATGAATTTTTTCTAAAAAAGTGCATTTTTTGGTTTTTTGCACATAACTCAGCGACTTTTCAACCAAATTAGACGATTATTTCGGGGAAAAACCAAATTGTGGGTGTACTTTAAGGGGATAATCTCAGATTAGGATGATCTCTTTTCGTACCCTTTAAAACCCGAACAAAAAAACACGTTTTTGCACTTCCGGGACTAAAACTCTTCTTTAGTCTTTATTTTTAGGGACTAAGGTTTTTAATTTGATCCCAAGGGATTATTTCTCATATTTAATCCCGTTGTTACAGAGTATCTATAGTAACAATATAAATATTTGTCATAAAATTTACTGTCAAAATTACAAAATGTGTATTCTTTTAAACTATTTTGCATTCGTTTGAGGATGAAGTGCAAAAAATAGCGTATATACCACAGGACTAAAGTACCTTTAATCCCTCAGGTGATTATTTCCCTCACCTTCGGCTCTTGAAATTAACTTCACCCTCAGGATTAAATCATGCACTTTAGTCCCTCAATATATAATATACTATTTTTCGCAAAAAAACGTCTAACTTTGGCCATGTGTATTAAGTTGGAAAAAATTTGTCTACTCGATCCACAGAAAAGGCATTGAAATTTGTTCAATTACCTGTGCAGGGCCCAAAGAACGAAGTTCCTACGACGATTTGGCACAAAGTTTGAAAAAAAGAGCATTTTGTGATTTTTTGACTCATAAGTCGGAAGTTTTTTGACGAAATTGTTTTTTTTTCACGAATGAATTTTTTTTTTCAAATTTCTATTAGTTTAGGCAATTTGAGTTGTTCACACGAAATATCCAATTTCATTTTTAAAGCAGTAACCAAACCTCACGTGTTTAAAGTTTAAATTTTCTCGATATTGAAGATCTGCTTACAGGTCTGTGAACTTTAAACTCGTGAGATTTGCTTACTGCTTTAAAAATTGCAATATTTCTCGAGAGGTAAAAAAGATCATGCAAGTAGCCTAGTGTTAGAACTACAGTCTAAAATGTTGTTTATATATTTAAACAGATTAAAAATGTATCAACAATCGAAACACGTTGAAGCACTAATTAAAATAAATAATTAACCAACATATAATAACAATAATTATTACATACAAATTCTAGATAATAGGGCAACCGTAAAATATAATACCTCAAAATGTAACCTCGGCATGGATACAGTTAATCAAAAATAGCATCGATGATCGAAATTGTGCCTGATCCTAAATAAATTATTAAATTCGCAAAGTGCACCTATACAGTGTTGCAATTAATTTATAATTTAGTTTTGATTTGACCAATACCAATTTATAATTAATCAATTATTTCGTTAATTGAAAATTAGAATTATAATCATAATTGTCTGTTGAACATGGTGGTAAAGTGCAGGTTCTATTATATTTTTAGAAATTGATTTTAATTATAATTGGGACAGAACTATGATTATAGAATTTACATGTTGTGCTTATTATTAAGCCTAATAATATTGAATTGAGTGTCCCTTACATTCGGATTAAATCACGAACTTTAGTCCCTTAATACATAATTTACTATTTTGGAGTTAAGTTCTATATTTATTTATTTTTTATTTCGGAAACGATTTTTATTCTTTGAGCATTTGAGGGGTCTAGTATCAAAACCGGCTATATCCACTTTTTCCAATTTCGAGTAAATTGATATTTTTAGTTTTGCGCTAAATTAGACAAAAAATAGAACTGTTATCGCTTTAGATGTATTTAACAGACAAATTTGATCAAGGATAACTTTACTTTACACCTAAAATGTTAGTATTAATTGCAATACAAGCGTTTTAAATATGGATATAGCCGGATTTGAAACTAACTTATGCAAACTGCCGGTTTTGAAACTCATTGGTTTGGATATAGCCACTTTTGAAACTAATTTAACTAATATTTACCTTACGCATATTTTGATTCTTATAATTTTTGGAACGAAGGAAAAACAAGTAATTTCTAATAAAAAAAAACAACTTTTATGTATTTATAAAAATAATAAAACATTTTGTTTACATTACAAAAATAACATAAAAATCTGAGCATGTGGGGTACGTTTGTAGATTTTTAGGAGCATATCTACAAAAATTATAAAAGATTACTTTCATTTGGATTATAATTAGTAAGTAAGTAAAAGTAATTTAAAATAAATGAAAATAAATAAATTTGGCGTAGTTTCTTTCTAGCTCTTTTGGGCTATTGACAGGTGCAACATTAGTTTCCATATCTACAAATTAATTTAATTGTTAATAAATCTATTATTATTTATGACATTTTAGCTCTATTCTTACCTACGGAAACAAAACAAATTTTCTTATTGACAGTACAAATTCACATTTGACAAGAGACGTCATGTGTCACGTGTCGCAGATAATTAGCTTCCTATTGGCTTAAATGGATATAGCCCTTTTTGAACCTAAGCCCCTACTGGATTTAGTCGGTTTTGAAACTAAGCTCATATTTTATATTAAATTATTACTGGATATAACCGCTTTTGAAACGTACTGTACGGATAAACAAAAAGAATTCATTCTTACGAATCTAATGGTGTGCATAACTCCATTTTTTTAAAAAGTGGATATAGCCGGTTTTGAAACTAGACCCCTCATTTGTTAATGAGTAAATTTATGGATTATAACTAAACACCCGATATAATATATAGCTGTATTTTATACTCTACCGTGTTACAAATGGTGCCGTGACCAGGATCTAGTTTTAAAATCTATCAAAACTTTTGAAACTGTTATTTTTACCTCCCACCTCGCATTCTATAAGGTATTGTAATGGGTAAACATTCGGAAGTAGTACTTTTCTTAAATATTTTGATAAATAATTAATTTATCGCAATATTTTATATTTCAAATGAAAGATATAGTATTATTTACAATTTTAAGCATTTTATAAATTGACGAATTAAAATATTATTTATAATTTAGAGCATGAAACTTCAGTATATTGTTAATGATAATTGTTTAACAATTGTTACGAAGACAAATGTAATGGATTATGACAGTGGCCGAGTAACAGTACCAATAGTGACACATCTTCATTTATATCTTCTTCTACATTTCTACGGTTGACTAAATGACTAAATATACATTTGTAAGTACCTATATATTTGTATCTTTATTTGTATAGTAGTAAATAGAGTATGGCGGGAAGTCTTGTGCGGGCCACATTAGATTTTTACTTCCTTGTACGGAGTAAAAAGGAAATATTGTAATCGCGAAAAATTTCGGTTCTCAGATTTTGACGGAAATATACGTTTTGACTTTTCCTGAAGCCATTATGACTACCAAGTTTCGTAGTGACGTTCGGACGTATGTGTGTCAAATACAGTTAGACGTAGAAATTTGAAATTTTGTATATAGGACTGTTATAACATCCAGTTGTGCACCTCCTATTATTGGTTGCGATTAGTGATGGGTCTTTCGTTCATTTTTAGTGAGTCAGTTCATTTCGCTCCGCTCAGTAAAGTGAGTCGTTCGCACTGAGTCGTTCATTCGAACGACTCTGTAAACAGCACTGTGCGTATCAAATGACACCGTGCTGCTCAGCTGAGCTGCTCTGCTCATGCTCACAGCACTGTGCGGTGCGCTCGGCTCGCCTTGTATGAAAAGCCATTTTACTTTTTAATGTGAGTAACGTTTTTTTCTTAATATAAATTCACATATCCGTAATTCAATTTAAGATATCAGAAATTCAATTTCAGATATCACAAATTGAATTTTTGATATCTTAAAATAAATTATAGATATCTTAAATTTGTCGAATTCATGATATCAATAATTCATTTAGTGATATCAATAATTTATTTAGTGATATCAATAATTAATTTAGTGATATCAATAATTCATTTTCAGATATCAATAATTCTATTTAAGATATCATAAATTCAATTTGTGATATCTGGAATTCAATTTCACATATCATAAATTGAATTACGGATATGTAATTAAGGATATGTACATATCCATAATTCAGTTTATATTGTTTCGTAGGTTATTTTAGAATGTTACTAGACCAATTATGGATATCACTAACTGAATTACGGATATCACTAACTGAATTAAGGATATCACTAAACGATTTACGGATATCACTAAACGAATTAGTGATATCACTAAATGAATTAAGGATATCACTAAACGAATTATGAATATCACTAAATGAATTAAGGATATCTCTAAATAAATTATGGATATGTAAAATGCGGGAAAATTGCACTAAACGAAATTAAATTAATGATATCTGCAATTTTATTTCACATATCACAAATTGAATTAAGGATATCAAAAATACAATTACAGATATCAATAATTGAATTTAAGATATCTTTTATCCAAGAAATTTCAGATATCTAAAATTAAATTTTTGATATCTGTAATTTTATTTTTGATATCTTAAATACAATTTGAGATATTTGAAATTAAATTGCAGATATCATTAATTTAATTTTGTTTAGTTCAATTTTCCACATATTTTACATATCCTTAATTTATTTAGAGATATCTTTAATTCATTTAGTGATATTCATAATTCGTTTAGTGATATCCTTAATTCATTTAGTGATATCACTAATTCGTTTAGTGATATCCGTAAATCGTTTAGTGATATCCTTAATTCAGTTAGTGATATCCGTAATTCAGTTAGTGATATCCATAATTGGTCTAGTAACATTCTAAAATAACCTACGAAACAATATAAACTGAATTATGGATATGTACATATCCTTAATTACATATCCGTAATTCAATTTATGATATGTGAAATTGAATTCCAGATATCACAAATTGAATTTAAGATATCTTAAATAGAATTATTGATATCTGAAAATGAATTATTGATATCATTAAATGAATTATTGATATCATTAAATAAATTATTGATATCACTAAATGAATTATTGATATCATGAATTCGACAAATTTAAGATATCTATAATTTATTTTAAGATATCAAAAATTCAATTTGTGATATCTGAAATTGAATTTCTGATATCTTAAATTGAATTACGGATATGTGAATTTATATTAAGAAAAAAACGTTACTCACATTAAAAAGTAAAATGGCTTTCCATAGCCTTGTGTGCATGTGCGATGCGCAGCGATGTGCGCATGTGCCAAACTGCATGTTATTAAGACGAACAGTTTTGTTTAAAATTGTTTATTTTTTGTATATTTTATTTTAAAAGATTTATTTTCTAAATAAATATATTTAGTATTTACTATTTTATTACTTTTACATTAATGTATTTTTTGTATTTACTTTCCATTTCTACATTGTTCCCACTTCCCATATTGTTGATTATTTTCATTGTTGGCCGTACAACAGAAACGCATGCACGCTTCTCAGAATACTGTAGTCTGTTATGTACCGTGCGCTGTCTGCATGTTTCGTTCGTTTCGTTCATTCCACTCGCACTCGTTCGTCTTTCTGCGTTCAGTGAGCGGAGCGGTGAGCGGAGGCTAGTGTGAACTGGTGTGCCGTGCTGAACGAACTAAAGAGTCGTTCGTTCACGGCACACTAAAATGAGTCGTTCATTTTGAACGACTCGTTCATGAACGACCCATCACTAGTTGCGATCATCCGTGCCAAAGAGGCACTATTTGGAATTTTTCGCATTAATCAGAAACGGTATGTCGCAGAAAGTTGAAATTTTGTATTTGAGACTTAAGTTGCATCTATACTTGATGTCAGCTTAGAAAATAGCGTTGAGTAAGATAGGACGATGATATCCTTGAATCTGATTGGTCGAGACGAGAGGTGGATTTACATCAGCGAACATTGAAGAGATTCGCGATTTCATTTCCGTTTGACATTTCAAGTTTATATAACCTGAAAATAGTAAAACAACGTGTATTTCTTTTTATTTTGACAATTTTTATTCATCTATAGGTGAGTTTAACACTCTTTATGATAGGAATACGTTATGTCTTTGTAGTTCGCGCCAAAGTTTAAACTAATAGAATGTTTGGGTGTAGAACGGACTGCATTCACAGTGCCATCTACTATTTTCTAAGCTGAAATAGAGTATAGTTGATCACCTCATATTTTTGTTTGCGATCGTCCGTGCCAAAAAGGCACTTTACTATAGGTATTTTTTGGTATTTTCCGCATAAATCAAATACGGTTATTATATTATTATACGAGTATTATTATATTTTTTAGTTATTAAGGAAAGTATGAACAGTTTAATAGGCGTACAAGGATTTTTTGTTAATCTTTTGGTAGATCGAAATAAACTTATAGTACCCAATAATTTTATAACTCGATTTATGTTTGAAGCTTTTTATTGCAACAACAGAAAGTAAATTTATCATTTAAGTAATTGACAGCTTGACAAAAATCTGGCCATGAAGCACAGATTTTACACTATTTAAAAGTATTGTTACAGTGTGTCATAAATGTTACGTGTGGCCATTATCGTCTCTGCAAAAGCACCGATTACACTATTGTAAAATCCAACCGTTCTCAATCTGTATTCAGCAACGATACAGTAATATTTCCCGAGTAGTTCTTTCATTGTAACAATGCTCTTTCCCGTTCATTAATTCTATTTGTGTTGCCGAAGTCCAAAGTCCAGCTCTTGTCAATAACTCAAAAATTGTCAACTTGTTGCTTGTATTATTTACTATTTCTCTTTGTGAACTTTCCAAATAAAAATACGCAGCCGTAGCAGGTGGAAAATGACTCAGAACTGTTTCTGTGTTGGGATTTATGTGCGGGATATATCACGATATATAGATATATTGTATTGCTGGAGTGCGTGTTAAATTCTTCAGAGATTTATGATTCCTACCGCCGCAGATGTCAAATACTCTTATGACGTTTGGATTATTTATTACGCCAGGAACAAGACGACAGCGCCGCCAAGTGGCTGCGTCTGGAACTGGGAACTTTTGATATTAAAACTCAAGTGGATATTGAAATTCTTCTTTGGTTTTAATTCTTAATACAAATCTGGGCGCTGCGAGGCAGCTGTTACGACTGATGTTTAATATCTAGATCTTATTCTTGATTTGATTTTATTATAATTTTGATTTGTATGACTTAAACGCCTTCAACGATTTTTTTAGAAGAATCTTATTGTCAAATTGTAATTATAATAAACAAACTTGCATTTTATAAACTCTAACTTGGTTTCCAATAAGTAATTTGACGCAACAAACTGTCCAGATAAAAATTCCCGTCCTGAGAACTTTGTTTGTTTCGTGAAATTACTAAGAAACCAATTTTTTGTCCAAAATGAATGTTTATACGATAAAATAAATACCTTTAGTGTAATACGGTGTGATAATTTCACGAATAACAATGATTTTTCAATTTGATTTTGTTATTAAAAGCAACATGATACCAATTTTTAAAAATTTTGAGCTGTAAATAAGGTAAATATAAAATTATCAATTGTAATTACACAAGAGCTTTTTATTTAGCCGGATAAATTTCGGTTTGTATTGACACTTGTTGCCTAGCAATATGTAAAGAAAAATGATATTAATTAAAACAAAAATTATTCGAAAAAAGAAGCTTAGCTGCATGCTTCTTGCTTTCTAAATTTTTCTTGCCATTTATATCAAATAATGACAAAAACCGCAAAAAACGTCATTTTTAATTTTTTACTTCAAATTCCTAGGCCAAAGACAAAAAATAAAAATATAGAAGCATTAAGACATCCTTTGTTAATACACTCATATGTAAAAGCATCATATAAGTATTTCAATTAAAATTAAAGTAAACGTGGAAGGCGTACACCTCTGTAACCCTGTAAAATTTTAGGGTAGACGAACACCTTAAGGCGGTTGCGCAGTCAAATTATAGGTTTTGCTGAACGCTCTGTATTACTTTAATAAACAAAGATTTAAATTTTATATCTGAATAAATAAATTGAACACTTTTTGAATTTTGTATTCTAGAAAATTAAATTTAAAATGGATCAACACCAGCCGTCGGAATAGCGAAAAACAACATGCAGTTTTCCTCATAAAATTGGTTTAAACAATAAGATTTTTTAAACAAATAAGACGTTTTCTGAAAGCTTGAAATTGCCCTCTTTTTGTTCTAATGCCACTTTTTTGAATTTTGATGTAAGATTGTATTAAAATACACATGAAATATTCACAAAATTGGACATGTTTAGCCATGCACATAAAAAAATTGAAGAAAAACTAAAAAACTGGCATTAGAGCAAAGAGGGAGCATCCTTAAACTTTTCAAAAATATCTTAGTTGATTCGAAAATTTCAATTCTTACTTCAATTTTAATGGGAAAACTAAACATTTTTTTCACCATTTTAACGGCTAGAAGCCAACCACCTTAAGATAGCTTCACTTCACCCCTCAGTATAAAAACCTTCTAATTGAAAATATCCCCGCTCTAATTTTGCTCGCTTCACTCTGACAATACTCCCAATTTGGCGTCAATAATGACGTCATCATCCACAAACCACGAGTCAATATGGTCGTGTAATGACGTCACAGGTCCTTCCCAGAGCCGCCGCTGACTGACTGCGAGTCCAATTGTACCGCAGGACTCCAAGTGCAGAGTATAGACATAGACAAGGGATGGGACACGCTCATCGAACCGTCACGACTGCATATGTGCACACAGCCGTTAATTGCTTCCCGTTCCGGTAGATGGCTCGCGGCACGCGCTTATAATTGCGTTTGGAGCCGCTAGAGCGCACTAGTGGACAATCAAGAGAGAGAGGATCTGTATTCATTTTATGTTAAGTTTTGGGGTCCGAGTATCTGTAATTAAAACAGTTTAAGCCTTATTGCGACTGTTTTAATGCTTAAGAGGCTATACTGCTTGAGTGCAATAAGAATCAGAATTCACGATTCTGGCTATATTGCTAAAAATAAAAATCTGAAATTTTACATTAGTAACGACAAAGCATTGTTGAATTGAAAAATTCAAACTTTATATTGTTCCGACAACAATTAGAGATAAAAAGAAATTAAACACTAGAATTTCGTGAGGATCTCATGAATAAACTATAAAAGTTATCATTGAGTTTAAAGATAAAATGAATAGAACATAGATGTAAAAAGGGCGGAAAAACAATAAAACTATAATTTTATCAACATAATTGCCATAAATTCTACCTAAACTTGTACAATTTTCGCTGATTTTTGCATAATTATTAAAGCCAAACTAATTACATTAATTAAATATTTTGAAGATTCCGCCCTTTTAATATGCTTCTTTAATATAAATACAAAAATTCAACATCATACGTATAACAGTATTAGATTGAGATCCTCACAAAAATTACTCGTTTTTCAATGCGTATTAATTGCCATGCAATAGGCTCTTAAGAACTATGTTTAATGCATAAGTACTAAGAGCAACGCATAAGAACAAAACTTTGCAAACTCCAAACATAAGGCGAAATGCATAAGCATAATGATTGACATGTGTCATATTTATTATTTGTTTCGAGTTGGCAATTTCTGTCTGATTCTAAATATGGAACTAAATCGTTGTGCTGCATATTTACCACTCAATTTTTACCATTCCAACTTTTACCTCTGCATTTGTACCACTATACTTTTTACCGCTATTTCGTTTTACCACTAATACATTTTTACCACTCCGTTTTAAAATATGTTGGTGGTAAAAAGAATTAGTGGTAAAAATAGGGACGGCGGTAAAAATGGATTGGTAAAAGACTACGTTGGTAAATACGTTGGTGGTAAAAAAGAATTAGTGGTAATAAGGGACGGTGGTAAAAAATGGATTGGTAAAAGTATAATGTTGGTAAAAATGGATTGGTATAAGAATTACGCTGGTAAAAAATGGACGGTGGTAAATAGGGATTGGTAAATATGGGGGCAAATCGAACTAAATACCTTACTTACGAAATTAACTGTTCTTCCATTCCTTAATATCGCAAAAATGCCGGTAATGCTAAATAACAAATGTCATCTCTGTCGAATTAGTTCTTAAACAAAATAGGTGGAAATGGCCATCTAATAAATAATCATTATACATTACGCCTTACGTACAAATCTTTATGCATTAAGCACTAAAACTGTCGGTGGAAATGACGCTTTAAAGTGATAATTCTACTCCTGTATAAAGTAAGCCATAAACAAAACACAATTTTATCGCTTTGACAGTGGATAAAAAGGAAGGTAACTTTTTGCAAGTGATAAAACCTTATTTACCTTTTTCTTAGCAACCAAACAATAAACAAAACCCTAAAATGATATTTGCTTCATATTTATAATATTTGTCAGTGAAATGATTAGATTTTGGGAATATTTCTAAGAAGAACCAAAGGAGTCGTTAAATTATCTCGTTGAATTACATACTCGAACAATTTATTTCCTCCGAATAAATTTCTATTTGACAGCTTCAACCTTGTCACCTGACAGCAATTTGACTCGAAAAATTGTTTTAAAATAAAATGAACTAATAAAAAAATGATTATAGTTTTTGAGTAATTCAGGAATGTAATAAATTTTTGGTCTTTAACAGGATATTTAATTTAAAATGTGACAGGAATAAATGATAGAAAAAAGTCATCTTGAATATTTTGTGGCTTAATTTGTTCTAAATTAAATATTTGTTAATTTCTCGTACAAAATTAACAATAACGGTTAAGGCACGTATGCTGTATAAAAATGTCACGCAAATTTAATAATGAATAATAATGCAATTAAAGTCTAAATAATTTAATTTAATACCATACACAAAGCCTGGCATATTCTGTGTTATAAATTGAATGAGAAATTCGGCGTAGGCGTATAAAACAAATTAATAATATTATACAACCTACATACGCAATTAAATCGCATGTACATAAATATTAAAATACGAAGCAGGCTGTATAATAACAGTATTGTTGTATTTTAGTCTATTATTGGTTCGAGTAATTTGCTAAAATCAGTAATTGGTAATAATTGGTAACAGAGATTGAAATAACAAACTAGAATAACACAAATAGACAAAGCTAAATAATATATTATATTAAAGATTTTTGGCCATTAAAACTTTGTGTATATTGTTATTGGCTAATATTATAGCATACAAAAAGCAATCGAATATTTTAAAATGTGTCTAATACAATTAATAAATTATTTAATCGTATCATCAACTGTTGTTACCTTTTAATTTACAACATTTATAATTCAGACACTTATAATTCATTAGTTACGGACTTAATACGTCAGATATGACTATAATAACATCAAAACCTTCCATAATATGCGAACTGTCAACTGATTGACATATAAAATTGTTCGTTGTCGTTGATGATACGATTAAGCTTTGAATAACGCGAATATATGCGATTTAAGCCCCCTTGGATGTTCAAAGAGACTCGGTTTCACCTCGTCGCTTAGCAACATCCTCGGTATTATAACTCGCATAATATTCTTGTTATATTAATAGCTATAATGTAGCACTTAAGGAGCTATGCTTCTTGAGTGCAATAAGAATCAGAATGCACGATTCTGGCTATATTGCTAAAAATAAAAATCTGAAATTTTACATTAGTAACGACAAAGCATTGTTGAATTGAAAAATTCAAACTATATATTGTTCCAACTACAATTAGAGATAAAAAGAAATTAAACACTAGAATTTCGTGAGGATCTCATGAATGAACTATAAAAGTTATCATTGAGTTTAAAGATTAAATGAGTAGAACATAGATGTAAAAAGGGCGGAAAAACAATAAAACTATAATTTTATCAACAGAGTTGCCATAAATTATATCTAAACTTGTACAATTTTCGCCGAATTTCGCATAATTATTAAAGCCAAACTAATTACATTAATTAAAGATTTTGAAGATTCCGCACTTTTAGTATGCTTCCTTAATCTACATACAAAAATTCAACATCATACGTATAACAGTATTAGATTGAGATCCTCACAAAAATTACTCGTTTGTCAATGCGTTTTATTGCCATGCAATAGGCTCTTAATAAACATAGTATTTTAAACGGGTTTAATATTCTCTCTATACTAAAAAAGCAAATAAAATAAATAAATCGACCAAAATCAAATGCTGGATTAGATCGAAGAATGAAATTTGTGAAATACTTAAATTAAAATGTGTGGAAATGTGCCCGTAACAGACTGCGAAATATTTCAAGAATTTATTATTCAAAATATTTCGCGAGGTGCAAAAATGTGGGTATTTAAATACTTGAAATTCTTTTAACAAAATAAGATTACTCGACATTATAAAATTAAAATTTAAATATTATTTTTTGTAATCGTATCATCAACTGTTATTACTTTTTAATAAGCAACATTTATTGATAATTACAAACAACATAATACATTAGTTACTTATAATATATTTTTGGATACTTATAATTCATTAGTTACGAACTTAATACGTTAGATACAACCATAATAACATAACCTTCCATAATATGCTGTCCACTATTTGACAAATAAAATTGTTGATTTGTTTTAATATCGCTGTCGTTGGTGATGCGATTAAGCTTTGAATATAACGCGAATACTTATACCGTGAGTTTTATTTAACGTGAAACATGGTATCTTTCATATCCATGGTTACGAATTTGACAGCAATGTATTAGAGCGTTTCATTTAAAATAGAACATAGCAAATGAAATATGTATGTATTTCTAATCATTTTAGATATGAAAAAAATTGCAAGAAATATAAACATTTAATAGATATTTTTTCAGAATACAATTTATAACAAATTCTCAAATACACGAAATAAATCAGATAGGTTCTTGTCTGAGGCTAACATCTACATTATACCAACGTATCATTTGCACCTTTTCTTCAATTGTATACCTTATTTTCAACAACACAACCCTAAATGACAGGTAATATTTACTTGATAATGACAGCCTATGTTCTATTTTAAATGAATAAAGAAATATAAACATTTAATAGATATTTTTTCAGAATACAATTTATAACAAATTCTCAAATACACGAAATAAATCAGATAGGTACTGTCTGAGGCTAACATCTGCATTATACAAACGTATAATTTTCACCTTTTCTTCAATTGTACCTATACCTTATTTTCAACAACACAACCTTAATTGACAGGTAATATTTACTTGATAATGACAGCCTATGTTCTATTTTAAATGAATCGCTCTAATAAATTGCTGTCAAATTTGTAACCATGGATATGAATGATCCCATGTTTCACGTTAAATAAAACTCACGGTATGCGATTTAAACCCCCTTGGATGTTCAAAGAGACTCGGTTTCACATCGTCGCTTAGCGACATTCTCGATACTATAAATCGCATAATATTCTTGTTATATTAATAGCTATAATTAATTGATTTAAATATAATTGTATTAGAAACAAATAGACTGCGTTTACATACAATAAAAAATGTTTATTATTATTTTTTATAAGTCGGAACCCTGATATGAAATACATTTCGAGGATAGGAGATGCCCCTAACCCCTCACCGCCCGAGTGTACCACCTTAAGCGGCTCGTCTACGTTTTTGCCGAATTCCTAGAATACTCTCGATTTTACATTTTTCCATTCCACATTTTTCCCCACTACTAGAGCTGCCTGAAACCAGCCAGAAACTCATACTTTGTCGCATCCTAGCAATGCAATGTCATTTTGAAGTTGAAAAATACTGTAAAAGTGTTTTCGTTGCGAGTAAACTGTCAGATTATTATTGAATTCAAGATAATGTTTTTATAAACATTTAATAGAGAAAGAATGGATCTACAGATATGCCTTTAATTTGTATCATGAGATATAACCGTGTAAAGTTTGCTTAAAATAGGATTTTTTTAGAATTTTTCGGAATTTTTATATTCATGTACCTACAATTTACATACATACATCTGTAGATCTATTCTTTCTCTATTAAATCCTAGGTGAAATAAAATTTGACCATTCTTGTACTGGCCACAAAACACTCGCTACGTCAGTACATTTCATGCTGGATTTTAGGTAGTAAACGAGCCTCTTAAGCAAATCTAAACGATACAGTAAACAAATCCATTCAAATGCGTCGCCTTTCTCTCTCAGAACCATTTATATCCGTAACAAATGACTAACCAGCTCTCACATCCGGTAGCCATAATCTCTATCTAGCGATTAGCCCATCAGTCAACACATCTCCATCCATTCTAAGAATCACTTCACCTGTCACAGAACATCTACATGCTCTCTCCCCCGCACACACATGCCACAGTATCTGTCTGTCTCTGTCCGAGTGTATTCACCATTCAGCAATGATTTCAACGTTGCGTTAATCAATGCGAACGTACGAGTCTAAGCAGGCGCTGGAATTCAGCCCTTTGGAATTTAACGGACTGAAAAGTAAATAGAATAGGGGGGGGGGGTGTTTGCCGCCGTGGAATAATGTTATGAAGAGGGGTAAATAAAAGGGGTGCGAACTATTTAAACGTTATAATTTGAACCAAAATCAAAGTGTTTTTGTTTCCGACTAAAACGATGAGAAATTTTAAGGAGGTTCCCTAGACATTTTAAAAAATGTTCCAATGCAACCAAACTTTGAATTTATGTTTTCTGTGTCATAAAAATGATACCTGAATTTTTTGGAAATTTTTGACCACGTAGTTTGAACGAAATTAATTGTTAAATTTTAATATTTTACATGGGCTCTTATGGCTTTCCATTAATTGATTTTAAAAAAAGATGTTAGAAATGTTCTATTTACTTAATTTTTGGTATATAAACGTATGCAAGCACGGACATCAATTTCCCAAAATTTGAAGAAGGTTGACCACATAGTTGTAACAATATTGTCGATTGAAAAAAAAATCTTCAAGCATTTTTTACCTTCCGCTTACCTGTAAAGGAAGGTATTGGAATCATGCAAAAAATCGGGTGGTGAATTTTTAGTGGATGAGCACGAATTAGGGTCCTTACAACTCATTTTTGATAGTTTCACGATGATGTCTGTGTGTATGTGTGTGTGTGTGTGTGTGTGTGTGTGTGTGTGTGTGTGTGTGTGTGTGTGTGTGGTCAAGGGTTGTTAGTCGCATAACTCAAATACGAATTACCCGAAAATTTTGATATTTGGTATTTAACATTTGTATATAAATTGGAAGAGCTCCCTAGATTTTGGTACAAATATCTTCATCGGAAGTAATATTTTTTGAAGATTGAAAAGGTTAATTGTCAAAATTGTATATAAATTTGGAAAAATATAGTATTTATTTGTAATGAGAATAAGAGGAAAAGTTATTTGCAACTTACGTTATAAAAAAATTGTCTTTATCTGGTAGCATTAAAGAACTGCAGTAAAATTTAAAAAATAAATTTATCAAATAAAACGTTGATATCTTGTAATCCATGATCGGTTGATTTTTGTTTCTGCGTAAAAAATATTGACAGGTGAGACGGGTGACAAGTTGGCATACTAGCGCTATATAAGTCCTAAGTAAGATATTAAATGTAGTAATTGAACGGAGGATGGCTTCAATACAGCAGAGTTTTCCTGTGAATGAATCTTTTTATTCAGGTGATGCAAATTTCTGTGTTTGAATATTTGAGATTTTTATTTGTATATTTTAAATGGGCACCGGATTGCACGTATACATTTCTGTTTAAAATCTAGATATGGCGGAAGGTTGTGTGATGGGCACGTCAGATTTTTTATTAGTGAATTAGAAATTATTGTAAAAATATATCACCGCAACTGAACGAATTGCAATATCAACTAACACCCGTTGACCGAATTTTGTTTTACATTAATAAAAATATTTTTATTAATTAAAGGCTGATATTTGAGTACGACACTGCATGTCTAGGGAACCTCCTTAAATAGGGTAGTTTACCATTTTTTTTAAAAGTTTTTAATTGAAACTTCATGTAATTTGAAAGCGATTGAGAGTACTGATAAGCCTTAATTGTTCTTAATAAAGCTGTAATTAATTTTTAAAGTTTATGTGACGCAGCTGAAAATTTTCTCAAACCATGGGGCTGGAAATAAAATATATTCATGTATAATCAACTGTTTCTAAATGTTACAAAATATAAAATACAATTTGGTAGTTACTTTATTACTGTAAGTAAGAATACACGTGAAACGCATTATTGTGACGTCGATGTATCGATACGTAAAATCTCAAATATTTGAAGAACTATTAACTTTTTGAAAACTTTTTTCATGGCAATAACTCATTTTTGAAGTCTCCTTTCAATATAATTGACTGCATTGCTAATTTGCTACTATGGTAAACTACCCTATTATAATTGTGTAGGTATGAAGAAGCTCGGTTTTTCTCTTGGTTCAGTTGCGTTCAGGCGAGTAACAACAGATCTGTGTAGAACATGACACATACTTTCTCTCCCTTACCGCTCCGGCCAACTCGGGATGCATGAGCAGTATTATACTATATTGTGTTGACTTAAGCTGGGTTTATAACTGCGCACAGCGCATAGAAAATAATTTAGCACAACATAGCACAGCACAGCGCACAGCATTTTCGTTACGGAGGTTTTCTAAATCGCACAGAAACACAGATTGGTGACGGGTTATGACAGCTGTTTGACATTTGATTTGGAGGTTTTGTGTATTTTTAACTGTATTTTGAAAATATTTCTTTAAAATAATAGACAACAAAATAATTCAAAACTGTGTTTGACCAGAAAATAATCTTGACAAGAGACTTTGACATAAATAATAAATGAATAAATGTTAAATAAATAATTCATGTGCTGTGATAAATTATTTTCTATGCGCTGTGCGTCTTATAAATGGATGCACTAATTTCCATATGACCAATTCATATGCTATGTTGTGCTAAATTATTTTCTATGCGCTGTGAGTGTTATAAATCCACCTTAAGGCGGTTCACTGCTAGTACTCTAAACACCGAAAATTGCTTGTTACTATTCCTATTAAAATCAGCTCTAAATAAAATATTTTTATGAAAACTAAGCTATCAATAGATAGATAAAAGTTTTCTCTATGCTTGCTTAATGGCATATTTTTAATTTTTTCCACCATCTTTTTATTTAGTCCATTAAAAAATGTCATTGTTATTACGGATATAACATAGATTTGACACAAATTTTTGGAAAACTGTCATTAGAGGAGCATAGTGTGATAAATTTTCACTTATAATATCACATGTGAATTGATTCTTTCAGGAATTTTTTTAAAGTGCTTTCCAACAACGTCTTAATTAGCTCGAGTGGTACACGAGAGCTAATTACGTTGTTTGAATGCACGATAAAAAAATTTCCTGGACATGAATTAATGCACGAGTGCATAATGTGTGCATAAAATGTGCCCACGAAATTGTGACTCAGCCTGTATATTATACCGTGTATATTATTGTCAGATAATACAAACTGTATTAATTTTAAAAACAGTATAACTTACTGATACCATATCGAAAAGAACAGCATCCAAATTTGTAATTGAACAAACCTGAAACAGAAAAAAACATAATTAGTACATTTAGAACACCCCATTATTTACAAAATCAACTCTATACATTAATTCATGTCCACTTTATACAGGGTGAGTCAGCTAAGTGTTCCCTATTTCATTTGTTTGTAAAGTCTCAAGTTTTTGCGTAAAGTCCGCCAAATTTTTGCTGTAAATACAGTAGCCACTTGAGTTTTTGTTCGCAAAGTTTTATCATTATTGCTCTATTGCTTCCTAATTGGTGACTGAAATAATGATTAATTAATTAATGATTAGTCAAACGACTATTTGTAGGATTTTAAAGGACCTTAAGTGGCATCCTTATTAGATTCAAATTCTGCAGGCAATTTCTGAAGAGGATAAAGCAAACCGATTGGAATTTGCAGAAGACGAAATTGAACGAATGAATGAAAACCCTGGTCATCTGAATAACATCATGTTTTCTGATGAGGCACATTTTCATCTTGATGGTGGATTTAATAGACACAATCATCGGTATTGGTCAGATGAAAATCCCCACTGGATTGCTGAACAATCCTTGCACTCTCCTAGAACGACTGTTTGGGCTGCAATTGGAGATTTTGGATTAATTGGTCCAATTTTCACATTGAAGTGAACCACTCGTGAAGTTTTTGTCTGATCGATTTGAAATTTCGGCAGTAAAAATTTCTTTAGATAGTTCATGTTTTGAAAAAATTTCGTCACTTTCTGATAAAAATTGCCTAAGTTATAAAAAATTCCAAATAGGGAATAGTTAGCTGACTCACCCTGTACATAAATAAACAATTGACACATATATTTCTATGCAACAGTGTAAACACAACGCATGAAACAAATGTTATTTATCTGAACGTCCACCTTGTTAACATGGAGATAGTATATAAACATTTATTTCATTGTATATAATTTAATTAGTGTTCGTTCGTATGTTCACAGCATCACAGCGTTCACAGTCTCTAAATTTACGGCCTTTTGATGTGGTATTCAAATGTTTTTAGTGAAAGATGATGATAATGTTGTGCACTGTTATTTTGTGAGGGAATCGCAATGTAAACTTGATAACAACTGATTTAATTGTATTCTAGCGTATTTAGTTTGTTTATTATTACATACAAACATGTTGAATCATAGAATTTGTGCTAGTAATATGTATGAGTATTATTTAAATTATTCGGTGAGGTATTGTTTCAGTATAGTGCGTGAACAAGGCTGTCCCACAATTCGAAAAAAGCAAAATCACCTCAAAGTAATATTTTTTTGTGTTGCTAAGTCAATCAACGAGCTATATCTCTAAAACTGTTAAAGATAGCTCAAAAAACTAAACAGATTTGAATTCCCCACCCCTGTGAGTAACTATCAAAATATTTTTCATCCCTCAAAAATTCCTGTTTCCTACATTTCAGCAGGGTTTAAAAAATTCTGCTGAAAAAAACTCGGAAACTAGCAGAGATAGCGGAATCAGCGACGTACCATTGGATTAAGCATAAAATTTGCTATAAACTCAATTGGGTGCTGCGACCCATTTATAGGTATAAGCATTTTTTAAATCAAAGTAAAAATGGAAAAGATGTCAAAATGATGTTTACGGCATTGTATTTCATATTTTTTCATTTAAAATAAACTATTTTATTCTTATTTGAATTAATTGGAAAGGTAATTATTAAATTATTCGGTGAGGTATTATTTCAGTGTAGTGCGTAAACAAGGGTGTCTCACAATTCGAAAAATAAGTAATAAGTTAATTTAAATGCAAAATCACCTCAAAGTAATATTTTTTTTGTGTTACTAAGTCAATCAACGAGCTATATCTCTAAAACTGTTAAAGATAGCTCAAAAAACTAAACAGATTTGAATTCCCCACCCCTGAAAGTAACTATCAAAATATTTTTCATTCCTCAAAAATTCCTGTTTCATACATTTCAGCAGGGTTCAAAAAATTCTGCTGAAAAAAACTGAAAACCTTATAACTCAGAAACTATCAGAGATAGCGGAATGAGCGACATACCATTGGAATAAGCATAAAATTTGCTATAAATTCAATTGGGTGTTGCGACCCTTTTTTGGGTATAAGCATTTTTTAAATCAAAGTAAAAATGGAAAAGATGTCAAAATGCGGTTTGCGACATTGTATTTCATTCATATTTAAATTAAATGAAAAGGTACGTGACAGTTAAGACATTTCGCTTTTCAAAAGTAAAATAATGTCTTAAATGAAGTGTTTATAATATTGTATGTAAAATTATACAATTTAAAAGTCCCATTTCCGGAGTTCTTTTGTTCCATGCGTAGCAGAACTAAAATGTTTTGAATTATTTAATATCACAATCATTTAAAACAAACATATCACAACAACATGAAACATTTGAATATCAAATCTATTAACCCCCTTCGCATTTCATAATTTCATAACGCAAAATATTGGATCGAGCAACCTTCAAATGCGTTGACAAAAAATGTTTAAATTTGAATTTGTTTTGTGTTATTTGTTTATTTCATGCGAGGCCTTGACATTCTAAAGAATTACTTAATAATATCTAGAGCAGGGGTTTCCAACATTTTCACTCAAGTTATTTTAACACTTATACCGTGAGTTTATTTTAACATGAAACATACAATTTGTATATCCATGGTTACGAATTTGACACCAATGTATTAAAGTGTCCTTTTTAAAATGAAACATAGGGAATCAATTAAACTGTATTATTCTTGAACAATATAAGATATTTGTGCAGTTGCAATAGTTCCAAGGGACGC
Source organism: Agonum fuliginosum (assembly GCA_947534325.1). Lineage (NCBI taxonomy): Eukaryota > Metazoa > Arthropoda > Insecta > Coleoptera > Carabidae > Agonum > Agonum fuliginosum. Next base: position 2,225,951 of record OX384045.1, on the reverse strand, counting down.
TTTCAACATAAACTTTTAATTGTTCAAAGAATAAATCGTATTTCCAGGTAGCAGCAGTGTGACACCAATTAACAAATTCAAATTTATTCCCTATGTTTCATTTTTAAAAGAACGCTCTAATACATTGCTGTCAAATTCGTAACCATAGATATGATATACCCATGTTTCACGTTAAAATAAACTCACGGTAGACAGTTGTACAGCTTCCACTTAAATTTTAAGTTTTCCTTAAATGAACAATATCGAATCAAAATCAAATTGTCAAACGTAGAAATAACATTGCTGTCATAAGTTCGATTCGATATTTTTCTATTAAGTGACACTTATAATTTAAGTGGTAGCGGTGCAAATGGCCTTCAAAGTATTAATTTATTTCTATGGCGATAAACAGTAACGATGGCAACGCACGGGCTCGGTAGTGATCTTTCTATCTCGCGCAGGGTAAACAAAAATGACACAAATCTACAGTATTGCTAAATCATCATCATCATGTCCATCTTTATAACTAACATGTCAAATACGAGCTCATAGATTTCAAGAACAAAAACACAATCTTGAATATTGTAGAATAATATTTTGCTTTGAATTTTTTAACAATTCCACTTGACATGAATCGTCCATGGAATGTTTAAAAATATCTTATTCTTGTACTTTAAGTAATATTACCTCTATCCTAGCCACATCCTGAGTAAGATCAAATATTACATATTCAATACAAACATCTCATAGGATTACATGAGATATTATTGCCAAATTACTAACATTGGGATGTAACATAAATAATGTTACTAAGGGCGGACATTAGCAATCGCTAGGATATTAATAGGATGTTAATGGACAAAGCAAGTAACAAGCCGGGATGTTCACATTCTTGAAATGTTCTGGGGATTTTATTTTGTCAAAAAATGTTACATAGATATTGTTACTAAGGGCGGACATTAGCATTCGCTAGGATATTAATAGGATGTTAATGGGCAAATATAGCAAGTAACAAGCTGGGATGTTCACATTCTTGAAATGTTCTGGGGATTTTATTTTGTCAAAAAATGTTACATAGATATTGTTACTAAGGGCGGACATTAGCATTCGCTAGGATATTAATAGGATGTTAATGGGCAAATATAGCAAGTAACAAGCTGGGATGTTCACATTCTTGAAATGTTCTGGGGATTTTATTTTATCAAAAAATGTTACATAGATATTGTTACTAAGGGCGGACATTAGCAATCGCTAGAATATTAATAGGATGTTAATGAACAAATATAGTAAGTAACAAGCCGGGATGTTCACATTCTTGAAATGTTTTGGGGATTTTATTTTGTCAAAAAATGTTAGTCGCTAGGATATTAATAGGATGTTAATGGGCAAAGCAAGTAGCAAGCCGGGATGTTCACATTCTTGAAATGTTCTGGGATTTTATTTTGTCAAAAAATATTGGAAACCACTTTTCCAAGCACTCGAACTTCTCGAGGAGAAACTCTAACTAATCTCAATTTTGCTGTCGCGCACGGAATAAATAAATTAATGATAGCACAAGAATTTTTATTGGTCGGAACGTTTCATTTTCCGTATGTTGGTAACAGCACGCAACGCCCGCTAATTATGTTTTCTTTCTCTGTTAAAATCATTTTTCTCGGGGTTCCTAACCGATAATACGATACGAGATCTCGAGATCGACTGTTGAAAATTTAGCGAGAGATCGCACTGTGATATGACGTCTTTTAAAATTACTTAGCCATAAAAAAAGTTCCTAAGTTCATGGTACTTTAAAGTAAATTGAATTTTATTATGTTCTAGTAATTATTATTCTTATCGGTGCATTAATTTAAATTGTTGCTCTACTTTATTAATGAAAAAAAACATGCATGAAGATGTTTATTGTTTATTGTAACGTTTTTTTTATAGGACAATAAAACCTCATTCACATAAGCATTTAGTTTTAAGATTTACATTTATGTTTACGTTTAAGAAAGTTTGAATATATTTAACCAAATATGATCAATCAAAGTGCCTTAAAGTAGGAAGTGTGAATGCTCGTATTAAGTTATATAAATTTAAACTTTCTTAAACGTAAATATAATTGAAATCCTCAAAACTAAATAAACAACATAATACGTTAGTTACTTATAATATGTTAGATACTTATAATTCATTTGTTACGGATTATTACCATTTAATATGAACATTTATTGGTAATTATAAACAACATAATACATTAGTTAATTATAATACCTTAGATAACTATAATTCATTAGTTACGAACTTAATACGTTAGATACAACCATAATAACATCAAAACCTTCCATAATATGCAAACTGTCAACTGATTGACAGATAAAATTGTTGATTTGTTTTAACATTGCTGTCGTTGATGATACGATTAAGCTTTGAATATAACGCGAATATATGCGATTTAAGCCGCCTTGGATGTTCAAAGAGACTCGGTTTTATCTCGTCGCTTAGCAACATCTTTGGTATTATAAATCGAATAGGTAATATTCTTGTTATATTAACAGATATTATTTTATAAATAACATAATAAATAAACTGTTAAATGGACGTTCAAACCAATGGAAGAAATATTTTCACTACCTTTATTTTTGCGAAGTTTGAAAAAAATCTGTAATCAGTATATCAAATTATAATGTTCTATTAAAGTTGCGTGCCGAGGTATAGAAACAGCCTGTATAAATAAATATATTTTTGTCATTTGATATCTCCGAACATTTCAAGAATTAGAACATCCCGCTTTGTTACTTGCTATATTTGTCTGTTAACATCCTGTTAATATCCTAGCGACTGCTAATGTCCGCCCTTAGTTATACAATATACATATAACATCTCAATGTTAATAATATCCCAATTATGTGTCCCAAGTAATTCTCTGAGATGTTTGTTTTTGTATTGAGTATGTAATACTCAGGATGTGGATAGGATAGACTTAGGTACGTAATATCACTTAAAGTACAAGAACAAGATATTTTTCAACATCCCATGGACGATTCGTTTTAAACTTTCCAGTTTTGATTACTGATTTTCTGCATAATTAACCTTGTTAAACGAAGTAAACAATAATCAAAACAAAGTGCTGATATATTCCTGAACCCTTTCAGCCCTCCTGCCGCCCTATTCCTGCCCTTCATTCCACCCCTATTTAATATTTATACAGGATTCGCCGTCTAATTTATAGCCTTGGTTTTCTTCATTTACCTCAGCCGGTAAGCATCGCGTACTTTCCTACATTACCGACACAGCCGCCGCTAAAAGCTGACCTACATTTTCCTACGCGGAAAAATGCAAAGTTTCCTCTCTGTCCTGCTCCCTCTCAGGGAACTCCGCATGCGTGTGTCTCTCTTGTCGCCGAGGAAGGAATGTTCTTGGAGGAGTCATTTTGTTGTATCGATGTTATCACAAGAACACGTTAGGTTATCTTATCTTGATGGGATCTTAAGCACGGAATATATGAACAAGTGATATTAAAAATTTAAGTGAATATGATACGAGCCAGGAAATAAGGTGGAGATATTATTTAGAATTTTTTACTGCTCTTAACTTAGTTTATGATGTGATTTACACCACACTGACTAATTAAGAGCATTCTGTACAGGAAGAATGTACACGTAAAAAGTACTTTACACTCATACACCTCATCGACACATGGTTGCACATTTTAACAAAAACAAATTTTTATTTGGTAGATAAGGGATAAAACTTCGTTCTATTAGTGCAATCTTTTCTGTTTTGTACCGAAGTTTTAGTTTATAAAATAAAGAAAACTATAAAAATTCGCATTTTTTACCTCTAATTTTCTCGAAATCAGAAAGTTTTTTCTAAAAAATAACACTACCCCAACGTAGATTAAACTTTAAACTACATAACTCAAGTTTAAAATATCATGTTCTGCGAAATATAAAGAAAAATCTGTAGGTGCTTCTAAACGCCTGCAAGCGGTTGAAAGTAAGTAATTTCGACCGTTGAACGTGCTGAAACAAATTGCACTAATAGAACGAAGTTTTATCCCTTATCTACCAAATAAAAATTTGTTTTTGTTAAAATGTGCAACCATGTGTCGATGAGGTGTATGCGTGTAAAGTGCTTTTTACGTGTAAATTCTTCCTGTACAAAATGCCCTTAAGGCGGGAATGTAGCTGTATATAAAGAGGAAAAACAGTGCCCTACGGTTTGTAAAATATTGAATCTAATACTAGCGTAAGAACATTGGAATTTTTTTACGACAATATTTAATATTCATTCTACAGTGCGACGCATCGATTTTATCAAATTTTGCAATAGTATTGTTTAAAAAATGTCGAATAAAGAGAAAAATACTACTTTTACATGTTTATTTTAGGGCACTTAAAAAACAAAATGTATTAAAATACACTTGAGCGTCTTACATAAAGAATACCTCCGTTGCCGCTTTCAAAGGTCGTCGCACGGATTAAGCTGCTGATGAATCGGTCGAAGTGATTGGATTCCACTATAATAAAAATCTACCACTCTGTAATTGGTTGCAAATCCTGGTGAAAAATAAAATGAAAATGTTTTACAGAAAGCTGTCTCTTCGTCAGCGCACATAAAAAATAAATGAATACAGAAACAGTACACAGTTTCGTAGAAAATGTCTCTCCTTTCTGTCAGCTTGCATTCAATCAAACAACTTCAGCGTCCCACCAATTCAATTGAAAATGATTGGACGTGACGTCATCGCCCGCTATGCAGTCCAAGTCTTTCCGTGGCCGTGGTGACGTCATCCGTGTGCACTCGGCTTGGTAGCTAAACAATATCAGTAATTGTTTTTGACAGCTTTGACAGACAGGCTAGATTGCAACAGTGAAAAGTGAAGAAATAGCTGCTTTTCTATGCCTGAGAGAAAGATATTGAAACCGCTGTTGTTTTGTTTTTCATTGTAATGCGATTCGTGCTTGTTTGCAAGCAAACTGACAGAAGATCGACGGGGAATAATTCAATTGTTCTGTGACTTGCAAGTGTTTCTATCGTTAACACGTTAGCAGAGCTTGCAGCATATTTTCAAGCGACGTTCAATTTCCGGGTAGCAGGAAGTCATGTTTTAAAAAAGGTTTTGGTTGATGTTTTAACGTGAGCGCACATTTTTATGTCGTATTACTTTGAAAAGATAATAGTTTACTGTTATTTCAAAACGTCACTCACTTTTATTTTTATTCTCATGCAAGGTAGTTTTCGCCACAATACGTAGTTTCTTAATTACTCTTACGTACGAGTATTTTCAAACTTCAATAATATACAGGGTGAGTCAGCTAAGTGTTCCCTATTTCATTTGTTTGTAAAGTCTCAAGTTTTTGTGTAAATTTTTGCTGTAAATACAGTAGCCACTTGAGTTTTTGTTCGCAAAGTTTTATCATTATTGCTCTATTGCTTCCTAATTGGTGACTGAAATAATGATTAATTAATTAATGATTAGTCAAACGACTATTTGTAGGATTTTAAAGGACCTTAAGTGGCATCCTTATAAGATTCAAATTCTTCAGGCAATTTCTGAAGAGGATAAAGCAAACCGATTGGAATTTGCAGAAGACGAAATTGAACGAATGAATGAAAACCCTGGTCATCTGAATAACATCATGTTTTCTGATGAGGCACATTTTCATCTTGATGGTGGATTTAATAGACACAATCATCGGTATTGGTCAGATTAAAATCCCACTGGATTGCTGAACAATCCTTGCACTCTCCTAGAACGACTGTTTGGGCTGCAATTGGAGATTTTGGATTAATTGGTCCAATTTTCACATTGAAGTGAACCACTCGTGAAGTTTTTGTCTGATCGATTTGAAATTTCGGCAGTAAAAATTTAGATAGTTCATGTTTTGCAAAAATTTCGTCACTTTCTGATAAAAATTGCCTAAGTTATAAAAAATCCAAATAGGGAAAAGTTAGCTGACTCACCCTGTATATTATGTCGTAGCCTAATTAATCCGGCGTTTTATAAAACGCCAAGCATTTTTCTAAAAAACTCAACATTATTGTAATGTGATATAATTTTATTACACAATATGCCGAGGCATTTGGTAGAAACTGTGAACTGAACTAACAACACTTGACAAAATAAAATCCCCAGAACATTTCAAGAATGTGAAAATCCCGGTTAGTTACTTGCAGGAGATCTGTGCCTAAACCCGTGCAGCTACTGCCTCGACATTTATTGAAAAAAAAAAAGTTTGTTGTGTTCATTATTTGATGAGGTTTGAATCCAGACAAAATAAAAATACTTTGAACTGCGTAAAGCAAATTTAATTATACGAGTTACATTTCGTAGAAAATTAATTAATTAAATTATCAAAGTTAAAAATCCTCGTCAGATATAAGATTAGCATAGAAATAAAACCCCCCAGGGAAAGAGTAAAAAAATTCTACTTTTCTACAGTTAAATAAAACACGTTCTTTTAAATAGCGCTGTAGAATTTTAATACCTCTTTTACTTTTTAAATAATGGTCCCTTTAAAGTTTTAAACTCGTCAAGGAAGATGAAAGTCTAATTGAAATAGTTTACTTACAGCAGATAATGAAGATAAAGTCTCATTATCGCATAGTTCGACGTTATAGCATATTACATTACTAGCAAGGTAATAGTATATTACTTTACTAGCAAGATAAAACAGTTTTAACTGCTGCTGGAGATGACCAGAGAGTCTGTCACCTCTTTGAAGCAGTAAAACAGTCATCTTGCGTGTATGGTAACATTTTACTTGTACTCATTTGTAAATCAAAATTAAAAATTATAACCAAATTCTGTTGTTCCGTTGTTTATCGTCATAGAATGCATAGTTCGAACTGGCCCGCATTTTCTATCTCTATCTAAAAAGTAAACAGAAAGGTCACACTTCATCCGCCCTAGTGTCCACTCCTATCATATTATACTTCGCGATTGTAAGAAAAAAATTTCCAGGTACCCAACTAAAAACTGGAAAATCTCAAAGTAACATCAGCATACCCAACTTAAGAGGCCTGTCTACCTCCTAAAATCCAGCATAAAATGAACTAACGTAGCGAGTGTTTTGCGGCCAGTAAAGAATGCTAAAAAAATAATTTTTTATGTCTTGTGCTGGTCACATCAGATTTTTTTGTTGATTCTTTAAAAAAAAGTTCTACCATCCTTTGTATTTTTCCGAACCCCCCTATAGATAGTCTACGCCCAACTTAACTTGAGAAATGCTGCATTTAGAAATGTAAATAAAGTGTTTAATTTTAAGAGCATTCTGTACAGGAAGAATGTACACGTTAAAGCATTTTACACTCATACACCTCATCGACACATGGTTGCACATTTTAACAAAAACAAATTTTTATATGGTAGATAAGAGATAAAACTTCGTTCTATTTGTAAAATTTGTTTTTTTTTCAGCACGTTCAACGGTCAAAGTTACTTACTTTCAACCGCTTGCAGGCGTTTAGAAGCACCTACAGATTTTTCTTTATATTCCGCAGAACATGATATTTTAAACTTGAATCATGTAGTTTAAAGTTTAATCTACGTCGGGGTAGTGTTATTTTTTAGTAAAAACTTTCTGATTTCGAGAAAATTAGAGGTAAAAAACTGTGAATTTTTGTAGTTTTCTTTATTTTATAAAATAAAACTTCGGTACAAAACAGAAAAAATGGCACTAATAGAACGAAGTTTTATCCCTTATCTACCATATAAAAATTTGTTTTTGTTAAAATGTGCAACCATGTGTCGATGAGGTGTATGCGTGTAAAGTGCTTTTTATGTGTATATTCTTCCTGTACAGAATGCTCTTAACGTAGCGAGTGTTTTGTGGCTAGTAAAAATGCGAAAATTTTAATTGTTTTAGGTCTTGTGCTGGCCACATCAGATTTTTTTGTTGATTCTTAAAAAAAAAGTTCTACCATCTTTTGTATTTTTCCACGCCCCCCTATAGATAGTCTGCGTCCAACTTAAGGTGGTTGGCTTCTAGCCGTTAAAATGGTAAAAAGTATGTTTACTTTTCCCATTGAAATTGAAGTAAGAATTGAAATTTTCGAATTAACTAAAATATTTTTAAAACGTTTACGGATGCTCCCTCTTTGCTCTAATGCCAGTTTTTTTAGTTTTTTCTTCAATTTTTTTATGTGCATGGCTAAACATGTCCAATTTTGTGAATATTTCATGTGTATTTTAATACAATCCTACATAAAAATTCAAAAAAGTGGCATAGAGGGCAACTTCAAGCTTTTCGAAAACGTCTTATTTGTTTAAAAAATCTTATTGTTTAAACCAATTTTATGAGGAAACTGCATTTTGTTTTTCGCTATTTTGACGGCTGGTGTTGATTTATTTGAAATTTAATTTTCTGGAATACAAAATTCAAAAAGTATTTAATTTATTTATTCAGATATATAATTTAAATCTTTGTTTATTAAAGTAATACAGAGCGTTCAACAAAACCTATAATTTGACTGCGCAACCGCCTTAACTTGAGAAACGCTGCATTTAGGAAAGTAAATAAAGTGTTTAATTTTAATAAAGTCAGACGAAATACAAAATTTTATCTCCAGTGAATCATAGTAAATTTTCTCAGTAATTTAATGCCGAACTCAAGTCAACATGAAATAATATTCACTTTAATCACCCATTTCACGATCACTCCATCCTTTTCTCTCTTGCGGGGCTATCTCTTTTCCTCCCACATAAATTTTTCCATATTCTCCTATGGAGTTATTCATACTTGGTAATAGATGGCGTTTTAAACAGCCAGAGCCGTATCATGAAGATTTATTCGCCCGCGGCCGTAAGGTGAACATTTAATAACCATTTATTAACAACTGAACTTAATCCGTTCCTGGAAATTAGCGGAATTAATCGGCGAATGTGACCGAGCTAATCCGAACACCACCGAGGAAGATATTAATTGTAGTATTATGCAGCGAGCATTCGCGAGTATATTTGGTGCTAGGCGACGTGTTTTGTTTGTTTATTAATTGCGATCGCAGACACAGCAGGCGTGAATTCTAAATAAATAAGTGAGAGGCATTTGTTTTAACCTAAAAAAAGAAATTTGGGGAAATTTATCGCGCTGGACTAATTAGAATTTTTGTTTTTCAGGAATAAAATATTCCAACGCCATTAAATTGGCAATAGGGTAGTTTTTTATTGAAACTTCATGTAATTTGAAAGCAATTGAGAGTGCTGATAAGCCTTAATTGTTCTTAATAAAGCTGTAATTAATTTTTAAAGTTTGTGTGACGTAGATGTATAGCTGAAAATCTTCTCAAACCATGGGGCTGGAATTAAAATGTAATCATGTAAAATCAACTGTTTCTAAATGTTACACAATATAAAATACAATTTGGTAGTTTCTTTATTACTGTAAGTAAGAATACACGTGAAACGCATTATTGTGACGTAGATGTATCGATACGTAAAATCTCAAATATTTAAAGAACTGTTAACTTTTTGAAAACATTTTTCATGGAAATAACTCATTTTTGAGGTCTTCTTTCAATATAATTGACTGGATTGCTAATTTGCTATACTATGATAATGTACCCTATTGCATTGTATGAGCATTACAGAACACTCATGTTTAAGTTATATTTTCTCACATCTATTTACGTTTTTTCCGAATTCCTACAATGCTCCCGATTTTAGTTATTTTTCTATTCCACTCCTTTCACACTACTAGGGCTGCCTAAAACTAGCCCGAAACTTGTACTTTGCCGCATCCTAGCTATGCAATGTCATTTTCAAGTTGAAAAATACTGTAAGTGTTTTTGTACTCATCACCTAGGGAATGACATATTAAACACGCAATTGACAATCCGAAATGTCAATTTCCTAGTGTAGTCAATCAGGAAAAATGCAAAGAACACTGGCCTTTCTAGACATTTCAGAGTAAAAATAATAAAATTTAGTTTATAAAGTGTTACTTCCCGGAATTATAATTAGTGAAGACCACCGAAAATCGCCAATATTTAAAAATAAAACTTGTGTGCAGCGCGCCATCTCTGTCGGTAGTAGTGAATAGAAAAAACATCTTAACCTCAAATTTAATGATCAGACTATAACTACAACTTGAATGTATTTGATTATAGTTTTATTTGTTACAAAAAACAATGTACAAACCTCTTGCGGGAAGACACCATCCCAGCATTCGCGTAAATGAAACCCTCGCTTCGCTCGTGCTTCAAAAAAACGCTCATGTGGGATCTAAATCCTCCCGCATTTGGTTCGTAAATAACTATTTCGTTGCGAGTAAATTGTTAGTTTATTATTGACTTCAAGGTAATGTTTTTATAATTATTGTCTACAGATGTGCCTTATAAAATTTGTAAAAATAAATTTGTATAAATTGGAATTTAATTTTTTTATTAAAATTTTAAGAAGTCTCAACTATTAATTATTGATATAAACCTTGTTGACTTTTTTACCATTCTTGTACTGGCCACAAAACACTCGCTACGTTAGTAGGTTTTGTGTTGGTTTTTAAGAGGTAGACGGGCCTCTTGATTTGGCTCTAGTTTCTAGTATAGTTAAAACTACAAGGTTTTGTATTAAAATTAAATTATGAGTAAAGCATGATTATAAAGGCGAACATCTCGCCACTTAAATTTAATTCGAAGCAATTCATGTCGAAAAACTCCGGACCAACAAAACGAGCAATAAAAATACACTACAAACGCTTCCCACAGAATAGCAGTTAGGAATAGTTTAGCGCAAAGGTTGGCAGCCCTTCTGGTAATACCTGTGGGTTGGCAAAGCCGATTACACAGGAACCGCACCGCTGCAGTAGTACCAACCTTCCAGGGTGGAAGGTTGCTACAACGGCCAAACAAAGCGACATAATTTCATCTGTGGAGGATTGCGGTCGCTTCAAATATGCTGCAAATTATAACCAAATAATATCGCAATACGAGAGGAGTTTCGAATAGTTCTGCAGATAAGTGTAAAAGGCTAATCTGCTAAATTGGGACTGTTACCAGTACGTTTCTGTTGAGGTTACAATTAGCTAAATTATATTATAAATAATCTTCTTAGGCCAGATATTCTTCAATAAAATATTCCTGCTTTATTCTTTTACATACTATCCAACTTAGCCGTTTTACACTACGCTAAATATTGAACAAGAAATTGCGCAACAAATTGAACAATATCTTGAGCAATAAACGGTTTTTAATGAACTCTGTTTTATGCTGAGGCAATTTTATATACCTACCTGCAATATTTAGTTTGTGATTCTGTGCAGTTCGCATATAATAATAATTTGACAGCCGCGTTTATCTATTTTTTCAGACAATTTACGAAGCAATGCAATATGTCACAATTTGCTGTATGATACTACACAATTTTGATTGTTTCAAACATTGAACAAGATGTTGTTCAAGATTTAGTGTAATGTAAAACGGGCTTTAGAGTATAGAAAATATAGAGGTAGCATATACTCTGATTATTTGGATGAGGGATTGAAGGCATGAGACGAAAGAGGGGTGTGCTACTAGAGAATACCAATATTATGGCGGATATATTTATATTTATTTTAAAAGTTTTATAAATAGTAAACATACGACGGAAAGAACAGAATACAGAAATAGTATATTAAGTATCAAGAACGGTAAGGACAGTTTATCGATGGAAGACAATGTTTTGCTTCGCTCAGTCTCCAATTTTGTCTGACAACGGTAGTTCCTTAACGTTCGTGATGCTTATATAATTTTTTGCACTATTGGGCTTTTTATCTATACGCAAATATTAATTTATCCGTAATTTATATTAAATTTACTTACTGTTCTAAAACTGTAAGTAAATTACTTACCGTTCTGTTAATTTACTTACCGTTCAATGAACGCTAAGTAAATTACCTACCGTTTTATTTAGCCTAGCAACCGGTAAGATCAACATACTGCCTTGGAAAAAGGCATGGTAAGTTGATGAAAAAACCAAATGTGCAAAAATGTTATTACTGACCTTATATTTCAAATAAAACATAACTTTTTGCACAATTGGTCTTTTTATCAACTTACCATCCGTTTCCAAGACAGTATGTTGATCTTACCGGTTGCTAAGCAAAACAAACAATGATATAATATTGCCGCAATAGAATCAGAATTCACGATTCTGCTATATTGCTCAAAATAAAAATCAGAAATTTACCATAAGTAATTACGAAGTATTACTTGATCGAAAAATTCATACAATACATTGTTGCGACAACTATTAGAGAAAATAAGAATTAATTTATGCATTTTAATATTACAAATTATGGCTTTATTATTGCATATTTATTAATTTTGTTTAACATAGTTGATTCCTTGCATTGTTCGTGAGAGTGCTAATATTTTTTGTCAAGAAAATTACACATCTGACGAAAAAAATTGTAAAAAATCGGCCAAATTGACTATTGTTACTAATTTCTTACTAAATAGTATATTATATATTGAGGGACTAAAGTGCATGATTTAATCCTGAGGGTGAAGTTTATTTCACGAGCCGAAGGTGAGGGAAATAATCACCTGAGGGATTAACGGTACTTTAGTTCTGTGGTATATACGCTATTTTTTGCACTTCATCCTCAAACGAATGCAAAATAGTTTAAAAGAATACACATTTTGTAATTTTGACAGTAAATTTTATGACAAATATTTATATTGTTACCATAGATACTCTGTAATAAATAGCTATTTACTTGACAACGGGATTAATTACTTCAATTCCTTGACAACGGGACTAAATATGAAAAATAATCCCTTGGGATCAAATTTAGAACCTTAGTCCCTAAAAATAAAGACTAAAGAAGAGTTTTAGTCCCGGAAGTGCAAAAATACCATTAAGTATTTCAAAAATATAATTTCTAAGTACTCTAGAGTCATCTTTTAACTATCTGTATATAAAATATGAACAGTGTAGGTGTACTAACAAGAGCTCAGTTTGTAATATAGCAAGCTCCCTTTTTCACTATATTTTTGGCACAAGTGTAGCGCCTTAAGAGTCTCTTTTTACCTTCCGCTTACCTGTAAAGGAAGGTATTGGAATCATGCAAAAAATCGGGTGGTGAATTTTTAGAGAATGAGCACGAATTAGGGTCCTTACAACTCATTTTTGATAGTTTCACGATGATGTCTGTGTGTATGTGTGTGTGTATGTGTGTGTGTGTGTGTGTGTGTGTGTGTGTGTGTGTGTGTGTGTGTGTGTGTGTGTGTGTGTGTGTGTGTGTGTGTGTGTGTGTGTGTGTGGTCAAGGGGTGTTAGTCGCATAACTCAAATACGAATTACCCGAAAATTTTGATATTTGGTATTTAACATTTGTATATAAATTGGAAGAGCTCCGTAGATTTTGGTACAAATATCTTCATCGGAAGTGATATTTTTTGAAGATTGAAAAGGTTAATTGTCAAAATTGTATATAAATTTGGAAAAATATAGTATTTATTTGTAATAAGAATAAGAGGAAAAGTTATTTGCAACTTACGTTATAAAAAAATTGTCTTTATCTGGTAGCATTAAAGAATAACTGCAGTAAAATTTAAAAAATAAATTTATCAAATAAAACGTTGATATCTTGTAATCCATGATCGGTTGATTTTTGTTTCTGCGTAAAAAAATATTGACAGGTGAGACGGGTGACAAGTTGACATACTAGTGCCATAAGTCATAAGTAAGATATTAAATGTAGTAATTGAACGGAGGATGGCTTCGACACAGAAGAGTTTTCCTGTGAACGAATCTTTTTATTCAGGTGATGCAAATTTCTGTGTTTGAATATTTTAGATTTTTATTTGTATATTTGTTAAATGGGCACCGGATTGTACGTATACATTTCTGTTTAAAGTCTAGATATGGCGGAAGGTTGTGTGATGGCCACGTCAGATTTTTAAAAATGTTAGGTTTTAAAATATGAAATCATCCAACCACCAAACCTATCTTCAAATAATCAACCTTGGATAAACACAGAAACACAAATCTTTAACTCAACTTAATTAACCTCCTCAAACATATTCCTCCGCGTGAATATTTTTCGACAAGACGTCGTTCTGTTAGGGACTCATTTCATGAACCCCTCGAGTCGGCGTTAGTGCGTTATCAAGAGCAAGAAAGCTTCGTTGAATGTCGAATGTTCTCAGCGTACAGCATACTGATAAGAGATTACCCACTTTGTCTGTTATTGCTAGTGTTATTGTCATGGCCATTGCGATCTCAAGATTCTGTTATTGTAATGGAAAAATGAGGAATACGGAATTGTCCACAGATAAGGTTTTTAGATTAGGAGGGGAGAGTTTAAATTATAATAATTGGTGTATGAATAATGTACGTAGGAATGCAGTCAGTTTAATCGTATCATCAACTGTTGTTACCGCATTTCATATGCAACATTTATTGATTATAAACAACATAATACATTAGTTACTTATAATACGTTACATACTAATAATTAATTAGTTACGAACTTAATACGTTAGATACAACCATAAAGTAGCATTCACAATCAGAAATTAGTGGCAGTGGTAGAATTAGTAGTAACTGTAGTGGCAGAGGTAAAAGTTTGACATTATGTTTGTAATTGGAACCATTCATATTAAAAATGTTAAAAATTTGTGGTGAAGTAGCGGTATCGGTAACGTAGTGGTAATGGGACAAGTTTGCAAGCTCCAAACTTTTACCACTGCTTCGCCACTAATTCTACCATGAGTGACAGAAACCGAAAGATGTTTATGTTATGTTTGACTGCAAGTGCAATATATAAATCAAATCCATTCTTTATTGAAATTTGAAAGTATATCTTTGCCTATAATCTTCGAACGTATATAAGAACAGTTCAGAATGACAGCTAGTATAGGCAACTTTAGAATTTCATACCAGATTGAATGAAATATCCCTATTTATTACCATACACTAATTTTTTCTATTCTGAGCGGCGAGTGGTGCTAGACTTTAATTTTATAATTTTGTTACCACAACCACTGCCACTAATTCTACCGTTACCACTAATTTTGTTGTTGTGAATAGGCCTTTATAACATCGAAATCTTACATAATATGCAAACTGTCTAATTGACAGATAAAATTGTTGATTTGTTTTAACATAGCTGTCGTTGATGATACGACTAGGCTTTGAATATAACGCGAATATATGCGATTTAAGTCTCCTTAGATGTTCAAAGAGACTCGGTTTTACCTCGTCGCTTAGCTACATCCTCGGTATTATAAATTGCATAATCTTCTTATATTAATAGCTATAGTTAGATTTGACTGTCGAAAAGGTATTTGACTGTCAAAAAGGTATTAAATAGACGTCATTTGCATGGAAGAAAATACCATCTTTTAAAAATTCAGAATGGAGGACATAAGACACGTATGTGACGTCTTTGTGATTACATTTGGATCAGACGTTTTAAAGACATGGACATTATAAAAACGTCTTAACGACGTATTTGTGTTGTATGGGATGATACTATTGATTCGATATTTGGGATAAATATATATTGATGAACAATTTTAGTTGACGTCAGAATATCAAAGTCCAATTTAGTAATCAAATATTGAACAAAGTCAAGAGAATAATATCTAAACAACAAAAATTGCTCCAAATTGGTCTAACGTCAAAACTGATTCTAGGACAATTTCCCCCCGGACAATATCCCCCTAGGACAACATCCCCCTAAAAAATATCCCCCTGCCAACATCCCCCTACGCAAAATGTGTTTTAATTATAATAAACTAATCTATGCTAACAAAACCCTTCTTGAGTCCAACAGAACTCCGTTTTTTTGACGTAAACTAATCTATGCTAACAAAACCCTTCTTGAGTCCAACAGATCTCCGTTTTTTGACATAAACTTATCTATGCTAACGAAACCTTTCTTGAGTTTTTTTTAACATAAACTAATAGTTATTAAACAACAACAGTGTTTTAGGTTTTTACTTCTAAAAAAAACTCTATGTCCGATCCTTTCTAGGGGGAAATTGTCCGGGGAGAAATTGTCCTACGGGGGATATTGTCCAGGGGGATAATGTCCAGGGGGATATTGTCCGGGGGGATATTGTCCGGGGGGGTATTGTCCGGGGAAATTTTGTCCTGATACCATCAAAATTGATGTTTGAATCATTCATTTCGTACTTTTTTAATCATTTAATTTTTCATGGTATGCAATAATTATTTACCAGTAAACAAGCAAAAATTTCTACTGAAATGCTGTATGGAAGTATTTATTTATTTGATTTCAATAACAATTTTATTCTGTCAATATTCGGCACCACAAAATGGTGAAAACAATTTATTGATCAAATATTTACAAACAGTTGTGGCAGTGATACACAATTAATAGTTAAATCTGGTTTTATTTGTCATGTTGTGCATAATATTTGCACAAGGCTGCATGTCGCATTGTCGTTGCTATAACGGGATCATAAAGCATATTATAAAAGCTCACAAACAACTAAATTTTTTAATCATATTTACGCGTAGTTGGTTTTTGGTAAATATGATATATTATAGGATTTTTTCTGGGAACAATGATAAATTTTAATAGTAAAACTATGATGTGGCCAACACATGACCTCTCGCAGTAGGAAATTGTAGTTTTTAATAATGCCTTAAACTTTATCATACCATAAATACCGTGAGTTTATTTTAACGTGAAACATGGGTATATCATATCCATGGTTACGAATTTGACAGCAATGTATTAAAGCGTTCTTTTTAAAATGAAACAGGGAATAAATTTGAATTTGTTAATTGGTGTCACACTGCTGCTACCTGGAAATACGATTTATTCTTTGAACTATTAAAAGTTTATGTAGAAAGCGTTCCTTGGAACTATTGCAGCTGCCCAAATATCTTATATTGTTGAAGAATAATACAGTTAAATTGATTCTCTATGTTTTAAAAAAAACGCTCTAATACATTGCTGGTCGTCACCATGGATATGAAAATTCCCATGTTTCACGTTAAAATAAACTCACTGTATAATAAATTATTTTTTTTATTCAGTAGTATTTGAGGGATCCGTGAAGTTG
The DNA here is from genome assembly GCA_947534325.1 of Agonum fuliginosum. Classification (NCBI taxonomy): domain Eukaryota; kingdom Metazoa; phylum Arthropoda; class Insecta; order Coleoptera; family Carabidae; genus Agonum; species Agonum fuliginosum. The sequence continues at coordinate 2,208,966 of OX384045.1, read as the reverse complement.
GCACTAAAGGGTGAGGCATAAATTGTAAAACATATACCAATGTTTAGTGCTCATTAGTGTCCTTTAATGCCCTAAAAATAATTAACCAATTGTTGTTAATTATTGAGTTATTTACATTTATTTATTTTTGGTGCCAAGTTCACGCTAGCACTAAAAGTACAATCTTTTTAATTTTTTTAAATATATCTTTAGTGCCTCATTCGTGCTTTTTAATGCCCAAAAATGATTTGTTTATTGTTTATAACAATTGAGTAATTGATGCTTTTAATATTTAGTGCTAACTTTACGCTAGCACCAAAAGTGCCTTGTTCGTGCCCATTAGTTCTCTAAATTTTTTTTCTTAAATATTAATACTTACCTATTTATGGAAGTTTCTTTTATTACACATCGTGAAGCTATTGGCAGCGTAAAGTTAGCACCAGGAGTAACGAATTTTTAATATTTTAACTGAATTTCCTGCATAATTATGTGTTTAGTGCCGAATGTATCCCAAAAAATCTGCTGTGGCCACCACACGACCTCTCGCCTAATTCTGCTTATTCTACTAATCTAATAAATAGTTTTACCTACTTACATTTTAATAGTTTGATGTTCATGTAATATGTAAACGATAATGTAAACCAATATGCAAGCAAAAGATGTCAACTGTACTGTCACTGTCAAAATTTATGTAGAAACAAATTTCAAATCATGGACAACAAGATACTGGAATTTCAAAAAAATAGAATATTAATTATAGGTACTTTATTTTATTGTTAATTACTTCCAGATTCAGCAATTTGTATTTATAATTAACTGTACATAGATAATTACAATTTCTTTTATTTTTAATTGCAAAAATTGTCATAAATAAATAATGTACCAATATATTTAAGGAAAACTTTTTCAAACTTCAAAAAGTACTACTTCCGGTTTGCGGATTTCTACCAAAATCTTATCCGGTGTTAAGATACTTATTAAAACCTTAAATATGAAATTTGGTTATAAACGGTTTAATACTTTTTAAGTTATCGTGGACGAAAAATCGTCAGTCCATACAATCACACACACAAACACACACAGAGACATCATCGTGAAAATAGTAAATTCGTATTGTAGAGACCCTGAAACGTGCTTATCCACCAAAAACTCATACTCGAAAATTTTGACCCATTACAATACCTCTCTTATAGAATATGATGCGAGAGGTAAAAATTATTGAAATTTATTTTTCTCTTGGTTCAGTTGCATTTGAATTGTGGTTCTGCTCTGTGTAGAACACATTCTTCTCTTTTTTACCGTTCCGGCCAACTCTAGCTGCACAGATAGTACAAATAATGCGTACCTGCAGGTTAAAAACCAGCCCTATATATTATATACCAAACATTACAAAGTAAAATTATTCATATTCTGCAAGTAATCCTTCCCCTGAATTAAACAATTGCTGCTTCATCTTCATGTAAAATCCAAATCTCTTTCATTTACTTTACGGTCCCTATGTGGGGGCAATGACACGTAATGTTCATTTAGCATATAAACTCTTAAGATAATGTAACTTAATCAGATTAGACGTTATGTCTGCTGGAAGACTTACAACTCTCCATTGTTTCTCAGGCCCTTGCGGTCGTGGAAGGGGAAGAAGACAAGAGCGGGGGGGGGGAGGTTCTCTCGGGAAAACAGGGGCGGACTGGGAAGAACTAATATTTATAACGGAACATATAGTTTGTTGGGAATTATATTATTTCTAAAACAGTATCGAATTATTTTGCTATCTGTCGCGCTTCTACCCAAAATGGGTGTGGCAGCCTTACATATTGTATACAGGTTGGTGGAGGTGAAATGCGAACATAGGGAAATATATGACAATGGAGTTATCATGCTAGACACCTTGATATACGTAGAATAAGTACTGTCAATGTCAAAGTACCTGTCATATTATTGAAATTTTTATTTTCATTAAAATATTTTCTTTGTATAATAATGTATGTGAACAAGCAGAACGAGAAAGTTTACATGCACTTTTAGATTGTATTATTATTTCAGTTATTGATTACTCTTTTTGCCACACAAATTCACATTACTTCGTTTTGTGACACTACTACAAAATATATCAAGATACCTGGCATGAAAGTTCGATTGTCATGTATGTTCCCTATGTTCGCATTTTACCTCCACCAACCTGTATACTTAAAGGATCAATTAACAATAATTGTGCCTTTTTAAAGTTTTAATAAAAAAATCTGATGTAGCCAGCACAAGATCTTCCGCCATACTAAATTTATTTTTACTTCCTTGTACGAAGTAAGGAAGTATTGTAATCGCGAAAAATTTCGGTTCTCAGATTTTGACGGAAATATCCGTTTTGACCTTTTCTGAATCCATTATGACTAGTTTCGACGTGACGTCTGTACGTACGTATGTACGTACGTACGTACGGACGTATGTGTGTCGCATAACTCAAATACGGTTAGACGTAGAAAGTTGAAATTTTGTATTTAGGACTGTTATAGCATCTAGTTGTGCACCTCCTATTTTTGGTTTCAGTCTACAAACCGGAAGTAGTACTTTTTAAAAATATTTCGATAAATATTTAATTTTAGACAATTTTTTTTATTTTAAATGAAAGATTATGTGATTATTACCTACAATCGGTATTTTATAAATATTTTTGTATCTGCTATCATTTAAAAATAATTAAAGTATATATTTATAATTTATAGTATTTCGGTATCTTGTAGTCCATGATCGATTAACATTTGTTACTACGTAAAATTTAAATGATTATGACATGACAGTGACAATAGTAAAATATGCTTTATATCTTCTTCTGCAGTTTAAATCAAATGACTAAAATATATTTGTGAGTATTAGTATAATAAGTTAAAAGAATTTTTAATATTATTTTACATTTTAGTTATTAAGAAAAGTATGAACACACAAGGCGTACAAGGAAGTCATGTGGTGTCCACGTCAGATTTTTTAAATTTATTATACAAATATATAGGTACTACCACTCACAAATATATTTTAGTCATTTTATTTAAATTGTAGAAGAAGATATAGACGATATTTTACTATTGTCAGTGTCACTGTCATGTCATAATTATTTAAATTTTACGTAGTAACAAAAAATGTTAAACGATCATGGACTACAAGATACCGAAATACTAAATTATAAGTATATACTTTAATTATTCTTAAATGATAGCAGATACAGAAAAATTTATAAAATACCAATTGTAGATATTTATCACATAATCTTTCATTTAAAGTTTTAAAAAATTGTCTCAAATTAATTATTTATTGAAATATCTTAAAATAGTACCACTTCCGGTTTATGAATTGGTACCAAAATACAATTAGTCAATTGAACATCGTATTTAAACCTTAGATACAAATTTGGTATTTAAATGTTTGACATTTTTGGAGTTATCGTTTTCGAACGAACGCGCACACACACATACATATACAGACATCATCTCAAAAATGTGTAATTCGTATTCTAGATACCCTTAAACGTGTTTATCTGCCAAAAACCCACACTCGAAAATTTTGATCCGTCATAATACCTCTCTTATAGAATATGAGGCGAGAGGTAAAAATTATGATTATAAAAATTCCGAAAAATTCATAAAAATTTCCAATTTATGCAAACAGTGTAGTACTACAAGTAACATACACGAAGTTGTGACTCACCCTGTATATTATATTGTATCTGCAGTTATCAGCAGTCAACCAATTTATTATTGTTACTAATCACAAGAGAGATTTTTGTGCAGGTACCAGCGCTGTTAAAATTTTCAGAAACTCCAAGATTTTGATGAGTACACCAACAATGATATTTTATTCTAAGCCACAAACCTATTATACAGATAACTAATTCAAAACTAATTTAGTTTAGTTTATAAAATATTAAATCAGTAGGTATCCACCGCACACAATTTACATTTTGACAAGTTGAGGTTGTCTGGATTGTTCGGTTGTAATTTCATTTAATTTACAATGAAATTATAAATTAAAAGTTAATTATTCAATACTGGAAAACATGAGACAATACCACAGACAGGGCTCCGATTCAGTCATATACAGGGTCAACCACAACTACGTGCATATATTTTAATGGCTTCCTGATTATAGAACCGAATTTTTTCTAAATTCGTAAATACAGAGGCAGTTTTTGCAAGGACCACATGTTTGGAAACACTGGATGATGGATTATAGCTATTAATATAACAAAAATATTATGCGATTTATAATACCGAGGATGTTGCTAAGCGACGAGTTGAAACCGAGTCTCTTTGAACATCCAAGGGGGCTTAAATCGCATATATTCGCGTTATATTCAAAGTTTTTTGCACTTCCGGGACTAAAACTCTTCTTTAGTCTTAATTTTTAGGGACTAAGGTTCTAAATTTGATCCCAAGGGATTATTTTTCATATTTAATCCCGTTGTCAAGGAATTGAATTAATTAATCCCGTTGTCAAGTAAATACGTGCTATTTGTTACAGATTATCTATGGTAACAATATAAATATTTGTCATAAAATTTACTGTCAAAATTACAAAATGTGTATTCTTTTAAACTATTTTGCATTCGTTTGAGGATGAAGTGCAAAAAATAGCGTATATACCACAGGACTAAAGTACCGTTAATCCCTCAGGTGATTATTTCCCTCACCTTCGGCTCGTGAAATAAACTTCACTTTAGTCCCTCAATATATAATATACTATAATCGTATCATCGACAGCGATGTTAAAACCAATCAACAATTTTATCTGTCAATTAGTTGACAGTTAGCATATTATGGAAGGTTTTGATGTTATTATGGTTGTATCTAACGTATTATAAAGTAACTAACGTATTATGTTGTTAATAATAATCAATAAATGTTGCATGTTAAAAAGTAATAATAGTTGATGATACGATTAAAATTTTAATTAATTATACAATGGCAAAACAAATAAAAAGGAAATAAAAAGTGACCAAAAACTGTAAATTAATATTGCTAATTTTGAAATAATGCATAATATAAGTATTGAATTACCCTGTATAGTAATATATAGTAGCGTTCACTTATATAGCGGATGTTCCACAACAAAAAATTAAAGGGTACCTATATACAGATTGGTGGAGTTGAAATGCGAACATAGGGAAATATATGACAATGGAGTTATCATGCTAGGCATCTTGATATACGTGGAATAAGTACTGTCAATGTCAAAGTACCTGTCATATTATTGAAATTTTTATTTTCATTAAAATATTTTCTTTGCATAATAATGTATGTGTACGAACAGAACAAGAAAGTTTACATGCAGTTTTAGATTTTATTATTATTTCTGTTATTGATTACTCTTTTTGCCACACAAATTCACATTACTTCGTTTTTTGACACTACTACAATATATATCAAGATACCTGGCATGAAAGTTCGATTGTCATGTATGTTCCCTATGTTCGCATTTCACCTCCACCAACCTGTATACTATAGGACGATGACGTGCTGATCATGAAACAAAAAGCTAAGAATCACAAACTGGCTTTTTAGAACTATAAATAAATAATACATATGTAAAACAAAGACACTAGGGGTACTCCGTGTGCCCTATTTTCCCTTTCGGGACGACTATGCATGCGATAGCAGCCCAGTGCAGTAAAGCGAACGTTGCTCTCGCAAGATTTCAGATAGTGTAAATTTGATACAGGATGGAACGGGAGAAGAAAAAGATGAAGAATATTCTAGAACAGTCTGAGATTTATATGTGATATAAATTTGTGCTTTGTTTTGAAAAGTGTCTGCATGGAAACAGTAAAACTATGCTCAAAGTAAGCTAAAGCTTATTTTACATTGAGCAAGCGCAACGGGCAACTGCAATCTTCTAGTCAGAGGTGAACAAGAAAATTGCAGAAGACATTTTTTTATTTTACACTGAGCATGCAATTGCTAAATATATGAATTAATTTTACAAGTTTGCCTATATTATATTACTAACTTCATAGTTTATATGTGTCTTCACACTTGACATGAATCGTCCATGGGATGTTTAAAAATATCTTATTCTTGTACTTTAAGTGATGTTCCGTAAGTCTACCCTAGCCACATCCTGAGTACGATCAAAAATTACATACTCAATACAAACATCTCAAAGAATTGTGATATTATTACCAAATTACAACATTGGGATGTAACATAGATAATGTTACCAAGGGCGGACATTAGCAATCGCAAAGATATTATTAGGATGTTAATGGGCAAATATAGCAAGTAACAAGCCGAGATGTTCACATTCTTGATATGTTCTGGGGATTTTATTTTGTCAAGTGGGTTGTAGCTGTTCTTTTTGAACACGCTTTTTTGACTTTTATGTCAGGTTGGTAATATCATAACAGACTTAAAATAACTAGACATAACTGTTGCCTTGCAAGCTTGAACGAATTTAGAACAAGGAGTATTTCATGCAACCCGTTGCGGGCAAGATTGAATCAATCTGTTGAACATGCAATTTCCCACGCAATATTGATGCAACTAGTTGAAAGTTGCGATTGTAGCTGCAATATTGTAAAATGTAAAATTTTCTTTGTTGTCATAGGGTCAATATTCTATCCTCCAAAAGGCATGCTGGATGAAATCGGAGACCATCACCTGTCATGAGCTCCCGGTCTAATGGATTCGTTTACCAATTTTTTTTTTTAATTTTTAAATTAATTTTCAGGTATTAATATTCCCAAATATATATTTTTCACCTTTTAAAAGTGCTAAATATAAGTGAAAACATATTTTTTTATGTCGCTCAGTTTAAAATACCTCAAACTCCTGACGACAAACATTTCGGTGCAGTCTCCGTCTAACGCTGAACAAAACGGCGTGACCTTGCGAAATGTTTGACGTCACACCTGCAGCCGCTATGTTAATGCGTTCGAAAAAACGCCTATTTCAAAGCTTAAATACTTGTGTACCATTGAATTTTCAAGAATTTTAATTTTACTAATAGTAAAATTATGTTCTCATTTTCAATATTTGGTAAAAATTATTAAAAAAAATTCCGGAGTAAACGACCCCATAGTATAGGTACAGTTTACAACCACCTATTAGCTGAGATGAAATTTCGCTTATTTTCATTTACCTCACCAAATTTGCAAACGCATTTAAAATAACGTCCCACTTTTCATTAATTAATTAAAAAAATGAACTTAGGGACTAATTAATTTTTCCTGTGGCCATTTTTGGCACACACGTTCCATAATGTAATAGACTTTAAAACACCGCTACATGCGTTTTCTCGCTCGCAAAGTAATGTATTTTAATGGCTAAATTTAATTTTGTTTTGAATGCCAAACGTACACTGTCATTGTAGAAGAAAAATATTTTTTCTAAGTGTGAATTCACATGTTTTCAGATATTAAAATTGATGGTGAAAGTAGGCTTTTGAAAAATTGAGCTTTGAATAGTATATTATATATTGAGGGACTAAAGTGCATGATTTAATCCTGAGGGTGAAGTTTATTTCACGAGCCGAATGTGAGGGAAATAATCACCTGAAGGATTAAAGGTACTTTAGTCCTGTGGTATATACGCTATTTTTTGCACTTCATCCTCAAACGAATGCAAAATAGTTTAAAAGAATACACATTTTGCAATTTTGACAGTAAATTTTATGACAAATATTTATATTGTTACCATAGATACTATGTAACAAATAGCACGTATTTGCTTGACAACGGGAATACTTAATTCAATTCCTTGACAACGGGATTAAATATGAGAAATAATCCCTTGGGATCAAATTAAGAACCTTAGTCCCTAAAAATAAAGACTAAAGAACAGTTTTAGTCCCGGAAGTGCAAAAAATAATTTCCACACTCATTTTGTCCACTGAGTGCGAATTTTTCTAAAAGCACATTTTTCATACCTACAACACTTTATTTGTTGTGAGCTCTGTAATAAGTATTCAAATCAAGGATTTTCACTGAATTTGAGACATAAAAAATGTTGCTGAACTACATATTATTCAGTTACTGGAAGGTCAAAGCTGTCAGAATATTTTTGACTTCAGAGACAAAAGTTTAGATTCACTATTGCCGTAAAATGTTCGACGTGGTACAAATAAACTCACTTTTACTATCACTACAACATTCTGCATGAAATTTCATTATTTTGATCATAAATCACTCCATAAATACAAAACTACAAAAATTAACTGTCAGTTTTTTTAGATATTGATATTGTTTTCAATTATGACAGCAAGCCTACCTGATTTGTATTTCTTAATATTGTTAATATTATATTTCCGAATTTTTTTATTAATTTTGAATATTTCTGTCGTAGCAAAAATAGTATGTAACACACTTGCGGAAAGGGTCACTGAAAAACTCACTAACGCTCGTGCTCCAACTGTTAATGAAGCCCTTTCCACACTTGTATTACAATATACTATTAGCCAACATCTCGTAATAAAAACATCATAACTATGGTGATTTGAAACAAGCAAAGTAAAAGATTGCCTACTAGTGGCTTTGATTAAAATTATACCCACTTGTGGGTAAATTGTTACTTTGCTTGTTGAAAGTCACCATAGAAACGATGTTTTAGGTTGAAACTTAATATTTTTAAATATTTAAGCAGTTATTAAGAGGTGTTGAATAAAACGTTGTACTTCACACGTCGGCAAAAAGGAATGACCCACTCGAGAAAATTATCTCACTCAGCCTTCGGCCTCGTGAGTTAAGATTTCCCTCGTGGGTAATTCCTTACTTTGCACACTTGTAAAGTAAATAACTATTAAATATTTAAGCAGTTATTAAGAGGTGTTGGATAAAACGTTATACTTCACACGTGGGTAAAAAAATGACCCACTCGAGAAAATTATCTTTTCAGCCTTCCACTTCGTAGGTAATTCCTTACTTTGACCACTTCCAAAGTAAATAAACATTACATTTTTAATTAAACTGACATAAATAAATTGTGAATTAATTGAAAACACAATTAGAATAATTAGAATACTGACAATATGTTCTTTATTTACAAAAATGAGATACTCATAAAAAATTCTTTGAAAAATCAACAAAGCACGTATTTACAAATTTCTTTTGACATGCAATACTCCCATCTACAGTATATTTATTGAGAATAAATTAAGAATATTCGAATAAATATTTAATAAGCCCAGTAAATAAATAATAAAAAATGTAAATTTCGATGAAAATATCCGTCGCTGTCGTTCGTATTTTCTTTGTTCCGTTGGCAACCTGACGGGCTCATAAAATTATTTGAACGGAATCCATGGCAGAAAAAAACATAAAAAGATAAACAGAGACATCCCTGTTGACAGAACTTCGCCTTTGTATGGCCTGCGCTTACATACACATAAAAATTTAATACTTGCGTACGATATGCATAAAGACCTAATAAAACTAGGATTTCCGCCAAGAAACACATCAAGTAGAAACAGGGGGGAGGGGGGGGGGCCTTACCATCACATCATTGAAGGTTTAAGCTCTGGTGATACTAAAGAAAAGTTTTTCTTTGTTACGGATTTTTAAGTTAAAAAGTTAAGAGCGGTACTCTCACATACTACAGGATGTAAATGTTTCTCTCCGTGAAACGAAAGTTGGCCGGTGCAGTAAGGGAGAGAAACTTGTGTTCTACACTGAGCTGAGTCAAAGTTCGCCAACTTATTACTCGCCTGAACGCAACTGAGCCAAGAGGAAAGCTCGTGTAATTTTACGTTGATTGGACGACATTCAGAAATGTCAGACTTCTGATTGGCTTAAATTTTATGAGGGAAATAGTCAAAGTAATTGTGTTTCTTTTTATGTCATAAACATTATAATTATTATAACATTTACTTTAGGTGGAATAGTAGATACATAATCTAAAATAATTTTCTTAAAATTTTCATTTTGGCTACCTACTATAAAATGTATTATAAATAGTAATACTTCCACGGTACGGAATGGCATAAATGAATATAATAAAATTATTTAAGGTTAACTAATTTTGACATTTGAGTTTACATAATTTTCTAAATTGTCTACATTATCTACATTTCTTTCTTTCTCTACACGTAGTTTTAAGTTTACGGTAGACATCTATTCCTGACATTTTTACACACTAAGGTAATGAAGTGGATTCTACTAAAAATTTAAATTTTTTCTTGTTTCGCGTACTGTATTAGCTTTTTACTTCCTTGTACGGAGTAATAAGGAAGTATTGTAATCGCGAAAAATTTCGGTTTTCAGATTTTGATGGAAATATCCGTTTTGACCTTTTCTGAATCCATTATGACTAGTTTCGTCGTGACGTCTGTACGTATGTACGTACGTATGTACGTATGTGTGTCGCATAACTCAAATACGGTTTGACGTAGAAAGCTGAAATTTTGTATTTAGGACTGCTATAGCATCTAGTTGTGCACCTCCTATTTTTGGTTTCAATCTATAAACCGGAAGTAGTACTTTTTAAAAATATTTTGATAAATAATTAATTTTAGACAATTTTTTTTATTTTAAATGAAAGATTATGTGATTATTATCTACAATCGGTATTTTATAAATTTTTCTGTATCTTCTATCATTTAAGAATAATTAAAGTATATATTTATAATTTAGTATTTCTGTATCTTGTAGTCCATGATCGATTAACATTTGTTACTACGTAAAATTTAAATGATTATGACATGACAGTGACAATAGTAAAATATCGTTTATATCTTCTTCTGCAGTTTAAATAAAATGACTAAAATATATTTGTGAGTATACTAGTATAATAAGTTAAAACAATTTTTTATATTATTCTACATTTTAGTTATTAAGAAAAGTATGAACACACAAGGCGTACAAGGAAGTCATGTGGTGTCCACGTCAGATTTTTTATTTTGCCAGTTCACTTAAATTTGTGGGATACAAGACGGAAATTGGGTTGTTTATTTAGTTTATTTTGATAACGACTAGGCGCTTTTAAAGCGACTGAATTTATAATTAGTCTGCGACACATATTGTTCGTGAATCGAAAGTTGGCTGACCAGTACGGGAGAGGAAGCTTGATGTATACGCCAACTTATTACTCGCCTGAACGCAACTGAGCAAGAGAAAACCGAGTCAATATACTTCCAGGTAGCCAATTAATATTGTATACCAATTTGAAATAATCCCACTCATCTTTTATTTCGCAAACTGTAATTGCATTGAAAATTTCGTAGAACTCCAATAAAAGCTACTTAACCTCCGCTTATATCTCCAAAACGACAATAAACCCCCTTTACCTCCCTCGTAGCCTGCAGAACGGAGAACATGTTCTTGTTGATACAAAGTTCCAGACACGAACACCTTTACAACTCTAGTTTCAGTTGCAGTTTCTGTTTCAGACTGAAATGGGGGCGTGTGTGCCATCGCACTTCGCCTGCAGTTCTGATTCAAATTTCACTTACTAGGGCACTTAATCTTTTCATTATAACACGGAGTTTAGTTCAAAGATGAGTTGCCCCACCTTACACGATGAATATACAAAGGTGGGGTTGAATTCATCGAAGGGTTTTAATACACTCTACCCATGGCAGACAACAGACAAAAACATTGATTCCGCACCCTATTCTATAGCGTTTGTTGTTTTGTTAAACATAAAAATCTGATGTGGTCAGTACGCAACCTCCCGCCATATCTAGACTTATAAACAAAAATGTAAACGTGCAATATAGCTAGCTAGTGATGGGTCTTTCGTTCATTTTTAGTGAGTCAGTTCATTTCGCTCCGCTCAGTAAAGTGAGTCGTTCACACTGAGTCGTTCATTCGAACGACTCTGTAAAAGAGCACTGTGCGTTTCAAATGACACCGTGCTAGTGTGCTGCTCAGCTGAGCTGCTCTGCTCATGCTCACAGCACTGTGCGCTCGCCTTGTGTGCATATGCGATGCGCAGCGATGTGGCATGTGCACATGTGCCAAACTGTATGAACCTGAACCTGAGCATTTTAGTTGTTAGTTGTGTTGCTTATTGTTGTTGTATATGTATATTGACAATGGAAAATAAACAAAATAAAAATTCAGCAAAAGGAGTACTGTCTGGCAACATTTTGAAGAATGTTCAACAAATTATTTAACAAAACGTTTGTTGTTGTTGTTGTCCAGTCCTACATTGTTCCCACTTCCCATATTGTTGATTATTTTCATTGTTGGCCGTACAACAGAAACGCATGCATTCTTCTCAGAATACACTGCACTCAGTCAAGCCAATAGTGCTCTGAAATATGTTATGTACCGTGCGCTGTCTGTATGTTTCGTTCATTCCACTCGCACTCGTTCGTCTTTCTGCGTTCAGCGAGCGGAGCGGTGAGCGGAGCTAGCACGGTGCTAGTGTGAACTGGTGTGCCGTACTGAACGAACTAAAGAGTCGTTCGTTCACGGCACACTAAAATGAGTCGTTCATTTTGAACGACTCGTTCATGAACGACCCATCACTATAGCTAGCTAATATACCTACAGAGTGTTTATTTTAACGAGAAACATGGGTTTATCATATCCATGGTAACGATTTTGACAGCAATGTATTAGAGCGTTCTTTTTAAAATGAAACATAAGGAATCAATTTAACTGTATTATTCTTGAACAATATAAGATATTTAGGCAGACGCAATAGTTCCAAGAGACACTTTCGACATAAACTTTTAATTGATCAAAGTATAATTCGTATTTCCAGGTAGTAGCAATGTGACACCAATTAACAAATTCAAATTGATTCCCTATGTTTCATTTTAAGAAGAACGCTCTAATACATTACTGTCAAATTCGTAACCATGGATATGATAAATCCCGTGTTTCACGTCAAAATAAACTCACTGTTTTGTTTTAAGCATTCTGAAAAATCATGCATTAAGTGGCTCGTCTACGTTTTTGCCAAATTCCTCGAATACTCTCGATTTTACATTTTTTTTTCATTCCACTCTTTTCCCCACTACTACGGCTATCTGAAACCAGCCCGAAACTCGTACTTTGCCGCATCCTAGTAATGCAATGTCATTTTGAACTTGAAAAATACTGAAAAGTGTTTTTGTTGCGAGTAAACTGTCAGATTATTATTGACTTCAGGATAATGTTTTTATAAACATTTAATACAGAAAGAATGGATCTACAGATGTGCCTTTTTGAAATTTTAAAAATTAATTTCTATTATGAGATATAACCGTGTAAAGTTTGCATAAAATAGGAATATTTTTCGGAATTTTTATATTCATGTACAATTTTTTAATCAAAATTCATTCTTTCTCCATTAAATCCTTGTTGAAATAAAATTTTATCATTCTTGTGTTGGCCACAAAACACTCGCTACGTTAGTACATTTTGTGCTAGATTTTAGGTAGTAGACGGGCCTCTGAATTTCTTTACATTAACAATACTCATTTATAAACGATCAACGAAAAAAATATATTATTCCATAAAAAGTTTAATCCAAATGTAATTTATAAATTTAGTTTTTCCAGATATTTAAATTTTCTAAATTCCGAGTATATCCATTAATTCTTTCAAAATACCCACGCTGATAAATTTATTTGTGTTTAAGCTGTAAATATAAAAAGTACAAATGTTTAAATACAATTAACCATAATCTTGTAAAAACATAATCCATAAAACAAAAGCTTTTCCAGCAAAAATACAATAAATACTACAGGTGCAAAAAGCTAATGAAATAATTTAAAAACCAATAAAGCCGGTGATTATAATGTAAAACGTTTAAGAGCATTCTGTACAGGAAGAATATACACGTAAAAAGCACTTTACACGCATACACCTCATCGACACATGGTTGCACATTTTAACAAAAACAAATTTTTATATGGTGGGATAAGGGATAAAACTTCGTTCTATTAGTGCCATTTTTGCTGTTTTGTACCGAAGTTTTAGTTTATAAAATAAAGAAAAGTACAAAAATTCACATTTTTTACCTCTAATTTTCTCGAAATCAGAAAGTTTTTTCTAAAAAATAACACTACCCCAACGTAGATTAAACTTTAAACTACATGATTCAAGTTTAAAATATCATGTTCTGCGAAATATAAAGAAAAATCTGTAGGTGCTTCTAAACGCCTGCAAGCGGTTGAAAGTAAGTAATTTCGACCGTTGAACGTGCTGAAAAAAATGCACTAATAGAATGAAGTTTTATCCCTTATCTACCATATAAAAATTTGTTTTTGTTAAAATGTGCAACCATGTGTCGATGAGGTGTATGAGTGTAAAATGCTTTAACGTGTACATTCTTCCTGTACAGAATGCTCTTAAAATGTCGCCCAAATTAAATGCGAAACCAGCCATTTTGAAATAACATTTTTACGATTTTAAACCCCTAATAAGGTGAACAATAAATTTCAATTTCCGACATTAATATTGCACTAAACCGTGGTAAGCGATCCGCTCGCTAGATATCGTCGTTAAAAATGCACCTTGCGCTCAACTGTTAACTATCCGAGAGATTTATTTTTCATTATTTTGAGTACTCAGTCGGTAATTTAGTTTCCTGTTTCGCTGCATATGCATTCAAATCGGATCGCCAGCAAATTGAATTAGGATTTACAGCCGTCAAATCAGATACCAAGTCGGGAGAATTTAAAGACGACTCGATAAAACTTTTGGAAGACGCGAACTAGGGCGACTGGATTGTTTGTTTTAGAATAAGACGCAGAGAGATAAGGATAATTTAAATGAATAAGATTTAATATCTGGTCCGATTGAGACAGTCTGGAACTCATATTTTATACAGGATTTCATTCAACGAGAGTTTACGCTACGAGTACATATCAAACTTAAGAGGCCCGCCTACCTTCTAAAATCCAGCGAGTACAAAGAATGTTAAATTGTATTATAAACTTAAAGGATCAATTAACAGTTGTGCCTTTTAGAAATTTTAATATAAAAATCTGATGTAGCCAGTACACACCCTTCCGCCATATCTAGACTTGTATAAATGTATACGTACAATCCGTTGCCCATTTATAATAATATACAAATAAAAATATAATATTCAAACACAGAAATTAGTATCACTTGAATCAAAAGATTCATTGACAGGAAAACTCTTCTGTGTTGAAGCCATCCCCTGTTCAATTACTACATTTAATATCATACTTATGACTTATTTGGCGTTAGTGCCAACGTATCACCCGTCTCACTTGTCAATATTTTTTACGCAGAAACAAAAATCAACCGAACGTGGATTACAAGGTTTCAATCTTTTATTTGATAAATTTATTTTTTAAATTTTACTACAGTTCATTAATGCTACCAGATAAAGACAATTTTTTTATAACGCAAGTTGCAAGTAACTTTTCCTCTTATTCTTATTACAAATAAATACTATATTTTTTATCCAAATTTATAGAAATTATTGACAATAAATAATTTCAATCTTCAAAAAATATCATTTCCGATGAAGATATTTGTACCAAAAACTAATGAGCTCTTCCAATTTGTATAAAAATGTAAAATACCAAATATCAACATTTTTGGATAATTCGTATTTGAGTTATACTATCTCTAGAAATCCGACCCTGACCACACACATATATACAGACATCATCGTGAAACTATCAAAACTGAGTTGTAAGGACCCTAATTCGTACTCATTCACTAAAAACTCATTACCCGATTTTTAGCATTAGCATGATTTCAAAACCTTCCTTTACAGGTATGTCGGAAGGTAAAAATTGTACATGATTATAAATATGACGAAAAATTCAAAAAATTTATTTATGCAAACTTTACACGGTTATATCACATGATTAAAATTTTTTTAAAAGTACATCTGTAGACTGTTATAAAAACATTACCTTAAGGTCAATAATAAACTAACAGTTTACTCGCAACGAAAACACTTTTACAGTATTTTTCAACTTCAAAATGACATTGCAATGCTAGTACGAGTTTCGGGCTGGTTTCAGGCAGTCGTAGTAGTGGAGAAAAGAGTGGAATAGAAAAAAAAGTAAAAGTGTGCCAGTAACTTGTTCAAGTCACTAAAATTCAGCACTGGATTCTAGTACTTGCTTAGTGTAGTAATATAATAAATTGACACATGGGATGTTTAAATAGTATATTATATATTGAGGGACTAAAGTGCATGATTTAATCCAGAGGGTGAAGTTTATTCCACGAGCCAAAGGTGAGGGAAATAATCATTAATTAAAGGTACTTTAGTCCTGTGGTATATACGCTATTTTTTGCACTTCATCCTCAAACGAATGCAAAATAGTTTAAAAGAATACACATTTTGTAATTTTGACAGTAAATTTTATGACAAATATTTATATTGTTACCATACTCTATAACAAATAGCACGTATTTACTTGACAACAGGATTAATTAATTCAATTCCTTGACAACGGGATTAAATATGAGAAATAATCCCTTGGGATCAAATTAAGAACCTTAGTCCCTAAAAATAAAGACTAAAGAACAGTTTTAGTCCCGGAAGTGCAAAAAATATTTTTTTCTTGTACTTTACGTAAGTCTATCCTAGCCACATCCTGAGTACAATAAAAAAATACATACTCAATACAAATATCTCAGAGAATTACAAGGGACACACAATAATTGGGAAATTATTAACATTGGGATGTCACATAGATAAGGGCGCTAGGATGTTAATAGGATGTAAAATGCGAAAATAGCAAGTAACAAGTCGGGATGTTCACTGTTCACATTCTCTAAATGTTCTGGGGATTTCATTTTGTCAAGTGGGTTACTTATAAATAAATAAATAAAATATTTAATTTAATTGTAAAGAACATTGAAGAAAGCTTTGTTTTTGCGATATATTCTGCAAGTTCTGCGTATGCTCAGAGCTTTCGATAGCAGCTGACAAGCTCCATTAAGCTGGGCGTTTTGAAACGAAAGCTTAATGGTAAATATAATTCATGCAGTAGTGGATCATTTTGTCGGTGATTTACACTGAAATACCGGTTTGTTTGTTGTTTATTTTTCACTGCCAACGGAAAACCAAATGCAGGGTATCAAACATGAATGAGACCGGTGTTTGCGGAGCTATGGCATTGACAATGTTGCTGTTGGGATTACGCAATGGACACAATTATAATTATATTACTAGGTTTGCATATAACGGAGAGGCAAGGGGCACAGATATCCATATCAACCAATTTTACAATAGACTATTTCCCACATATTAAGTAAACCAATCATTTGCTTCAAATGTTTAAATTCTGACCAATGACGTACATAATATATCGGCAAAAATTGTAAAAATGTCCTAGGGATTGTTCAAGTGACTATACCCTTCATCTATTTATTATTTGCAGTAACCATGACAATATCCGATTATACAAACCTTTGTATTATCGATAATACAAACCTTTGTATTCTCGCTGACGTCACTTGAGTAACAAAATTTGTCAATTTTGAATATAATATTTTGGTTTATAAATAAAATATCATCATTCAGGATATAGTCTAGCCGTATACCACTCGACTATAAAAAATTCTCGAAATTCGACGTATTGCCAGATGGAAAGACCACTCGACCTTCGGCAATACGTCTCATATAATCGAGAATTTTCTATAGTCTAGTGATATAATATATGACTACCATGTATGACAATTTTATTGATTTTGTATTGTTTTTAATTGAAATTAAAGTGTCAAATGAATCTTTTTGTGAAAACTTCTGACGATGAAATAAAAAATATCAAATATAACGCCAAAAACTACAGTTACGTCAAAAACTTTAGTTTGGAACCAATTAATAATGAACTCGTGAAACTAAAATTTCAAATTTAACATTTTGACATTCAGAGGTTAGTAAAAAAATTAGATGTCAAAATAAACAACTGTTTCGGCACAAAAAATTAGTCTTGATTTAAAAACACGAAAAACCACGAATAATTATTCTAATCGATCTGCAGCAGTGTTAAATTTAGCTTACTCCAGCATTAGAAAACATTTAATAATAAAAATATTAGCACTCCAGCGTAAGTTCGATTAGTTCATATTTTATGTCTGTTTATTTGGGAAATAGTCTAATAAAATATATCTCGGTCTCATTATTATTTCTTTAGATTGTTGCTTATAGGTAACATTCCTCGACAAATTGAATGATAAAATCGCCTTCAGCTCGGGATTTTGATCATGTCATTTGTCTCGAAATGTTACCAAGCAACAATCTTTTGAAATATATTTTTCAAGTAAAATACTGGTCCCTTGATAATATATTACTATTGAATATGTTTTAGAGCGATAAATTAACATTATAGGGACGGAGTAGCCAACACTAACTATTCCAAGTTGGGACACAATTAACTTGGCTCACAGAGCTATCGGGTACCGGCACCGGCTAGTCGTTGTAACAAGGACCCAGAGGGTTAGATGATAGTAGGTAATTAAAGTTAATAAATATCTTACTCTTCTTTTGGTTTTTCTTTAATAACTTGCATTACTTTCTTGTTCATTTAAGTGACGAAAACTTGTGTTAGGTGTATTACCAATAGTGTCATAATATACTGACAAGAGCTTTTTGAATATTCAGTTTTCTGTTTTTTATTCTTCATCGTGACACACTTTCTGATGATGCAATTTAATTTTTATTGGTAAAACTTTTAAGAAAGTCTTTCAAACGTATCGGGCGATCTTAAATATTAACTTCGTCGTTTAACGTACTTATCTGAGAAAGGAATTAGCTCCATTGTTGCAGTTACTCTATTTTAATGAAAATTGAATATTGAGTGCATTTTTATTGATCTTTTACTTACTTTGTCGTGAAACTACTTATCTTCACTATTTAATAATAAAAATTGATTAAACTCCAAACTAGGTTCTATTGTGATGCAAAAGTAGTACATGGAAAAGAGATTTCATTTATATCTATACCGATGACTCACATTATGTACGATGCACGTACAAATTCGTATAATACAGGATGTAACCCAACCTGTGTAACAAAATTTAAGGGTGTATAGTATTGGACGCACTGATCATGAATCAAAAAGAATTTTGTTGAAATTCGCAAAATAAAAAATGGGTCCAAGCAAATGAGACATTCTGTAAGTACCTACAAATTTCATTGTTCCTGTTTGTAAAATTATTATTACATTAAGGAGGTTGGGGACGCCTGCAGTGGCGTACGCAGACATTAGCCTTGGGGCGGCTATGAAAATAAAAATATTCTTGATAATTTTAAATAAAATTCGCTCAAGGCACGTTTAATGATATCATTGCAATTCGTTCAGTTGCGGTAATATATTTTTACAATAATAACTAATTCACTCATCAAAAATTACTTGATTTGCTTACATTTTTTTAAATAATTTGTAAATGGTATAGAAAAAGTACACAAAATCTTGACGAACTTATTTTTAAAGATATATAGGAAAGTTCTACGGTTTTTTCATCATTTTATCATTACAATCCTACGAAGATTTTATCATATAGTTTAAACAAAAATTTAGTGAATTGCCATAAGAGACCATGTAAAACGAGCGTAATTTCAACATTCAATTACTGAAGAACCGGATAGACGAAAATTAAAAAATTTATTTTTTAGAATCTCAATAGTGTAATAAAAGCACTGTATAAATTTCAGCCTCTCATCATCATTTTAGTATATGGTCACCAACCTCCTTAATGTAATAATTACGCTAATAAATACTGCATAACTATTGTTTAACTTTTTTGTATTGAAATGTGACAACCAAAATGATATTTTGTTTTGCAAACTAGGTACTGTTAATTTTACAAACTTTTTGATTCATGATCAGTGCGTCCAATACTATACACTCTTTTTGTATTACCAACTTAATATTGTGTTACTAATTTCATAGTTTATGTGTCTTCGTTTTGAACACGTTTTCTTTGACGTTTATGTTAGGTTGGTAATATCAGAACACACTTGAAATAACTGTGAATTGCTTGCAAGCTTGAACGAATTTAGAACAAGTTGTATTTCATGCAACTCATTACTGGTAAGATAGATTCAATCTGTTGAACGTACAATTCCTGTATTACACTCAGGCAATATTGATGCAACTGGTGGAAAGTTGCGATCGCAGCTGCAATATTACTCAATATAAAATGGGATTTATAGTATGTGAGCTTCCTTTTGTTGCTATTAAACTCCATGGAAGTAAATTAATCCTTGGCATTTTTCACTGTAGTGTTAGTAATCGTAAGGTAATTTCTGTATTACACTCAGGCAATATTGATGCAACTGGTGGAGAGTTGCGATTGCAGCTGCAATATTGCTCAATGTAAAATGGGCTTTATAGTATGTGAGCTTCCTTTTGTGGCTATTAAACTACATGGAAGTAAATTAATCCTTGGCATTTTTCATTGTAGTGTCAGTAATCGTAAGGTAATTTCTGTATTACACTCAGGCAATATTGATGCAACTGGTTGAAAGTTGCGATTGCAGCTGCAATATTGCTCAATGTAAAATGGGTTTTATAGTATGTGAGCTTCCTTTTGTGGCTATTAAACTACATGGAAGTAAATTAATCCTTGACATTTTTCACTGTAGTGTTAGTTATCGTAAGGTAATTTCTGTATTACACTCAGGCAATATTGATGCAACTGGTGGAGAGTTGCGATCGCAGCTGCAATATTACTCAATATAAAATGGGATTTATAGTATGTGAGCTTCCTTTTGTTGCTATTAAACTCCATGGAAGTAAATTAATCCTTGGCATTTTTCACTGTAGTGTTAGTAATCGTAAGGTAATTTCTGTATTACACTCAGGCAATATTGATACAACTGGTTGAAAGTTGCGATTGCAGCTGCAATATTGCTCAATGTAAAATGGGCTTTATAGTATGTGAGCTTCCTTTTGTGGCTATTAAACTACATGGAAGTAAATTAATCCTTGGCATTTTTCATTGTAGTGTCAGTAATCGTAAGGTAATTTCTGTATTACACTCAGGCAATATTGATGCAACTGGTGTAGAGTTGCGATTGCAGCTGCAATATTGATGAATATAAAATAGGCTTTATAGTATGTGAGCTTCCTTTTGTGGCTATTAAACTACATGGAAGTAAATTAATCCTTGGCATTTTTCATTGCAGTGTTAGTAATCGTAAGGTTTAGTAATTTCGCACTATATATGTTTTGGAAGCAAATTCGTTCTCCCGTACGCTACCTTTGTAATTTAATATGTCTTGTTGAAAATCTACTAATTAGTTTTGTTGTTTTAATTAGAAAAGGGGAAGTGTAGTGTTAAAGGTGCGGCGGAATGTTAATTAGAATGAAATGAAGATTCTGTTTTTGGACTGTTTTCATGTTTGGTTCACGCTTCTCATAAGCAGAACGTACGAGGGCTGCTCTTTGACATTGCCCTTATTAACTACTGTTTTTACTTGTACATCCACATCTATCATGCCTTTTCCCCACTTTAGATGTGGCAGTCAATGATATATGATTGTAAATGGAGACGGTAAGGAAGAGAAAGAATGTGCCTATGTTCTACACAGAGCTGTCATAATTCGCCAACTTATTACTCGCCTGAACGCAACTGAGCCAAGAGACAAACCGAACTGGACGACTTCTTTATACACTATTTCAAGGTGGCGAAGCGGTTTTCCGAATTTTTAGACCGCCATAATTCGGTTGAATTTGGTCGAAAATAGGATAGAAATTGAACAGAACTCGGAACGAAAGTTCTGATTAACATTATACTGGAAATGAACTAAAATTTAGACGTAAAAAGTATAATGTAGCTTAAGAAACTACTTGTATATACTCGTAAGCCAATTTAATAATAAATAAACCACTTTTACATTCGAAACAAAAGCTTGCATACAATAGGGGAGATTATTGTTACTACCTAGGGACGCATGTACTTTTGGGCAACATCAATTGCAGCCGCATTAAATACTCGTATACTAATTTCAAGTAGAATTTGACAACACTGTTGAAAATAAAGTGATACACGTTGTTTTAAGACTCATGCAGTTATTGTTCAGTTACTAAAGATGAATTGTTTTTCAGAAAGAACTGTATTTTTTGATCGTGTGTTGCATTTTGTATTACTAAGTACCTATTTGGTACCTTTCATTGTCTGATAGTCCAGTTAGTATACACATTGTTACTTCTTCGAAAACTTCTTGCATTGACATTTAAAAAAAATCTGCTGTGGCCACCACACGACCTCTCGCCTAATTCTGCTTATTCTACTAATCTAATAAATAGTTTTACTTACATTTTAATAGTTTCATGTTCATGTAATATGTAAACGATAATGTAAACCAATATGCAAGCAAAAGATGTCAACTGTACTGTCACTGTCATAATAATTCAAATTTTATGTAGAAACAAATTTTATATCATGGACAACAAGATAGTACTGGAATTTGAAAAAAATAGAATATTAATTGTACTTTATTTTATTGTTAAATACTTCCAGATTCAGCAATTTATTTATAATTAACTGTACACATAGATAATCACAATTTCTTTTATTTTTAATTGCAAAAATTGTCATAAATAAATAATGTACCAATATATTTAAGGAAAACTTTTCCAAACTTCTAAAAGTACTACTTCCGGTTTGCGGATTTCTACCAAAATCTTATCCGGTGTTAAGATACTTATTAAAACCTTAAATATGAAATTTGGTTATAAACGGTTTGATACTTTTTAAGTTATCGTGGACGAAAAATCGTCGGTTCATACAAACGCACACACACACACACGCACACACACACACACAGACATCATCGTGAAAATAGTAAATTCGTATTCTAGAGACCCTGGAACGTGCTTATCCACCAAAAACTCATACTCGAAAATTTTGACCCATTACAATACCTCTCTTATAGAATATGAGGCGAGAGGTAATTAATTAAACAAATACTGCGTTATACTTAATAAAAATATTTACTTAGTTGAACCTTTTGACAATAATTTGCTTGTACCTTAGGACATAGTTTCAAGGCACAGGTACATGGCTTCGAGGATTATGTAAACTCAAATTTAATTTTCAAGGATAATGGAAATTATAATTTCGTACATTTATCGCTAAACTAAAATTTTAGGAAATGCGCTACGGTAGGTATAGACTTTAAATCGTATAAAATGCGATCATTTTATTTCTCTTCCCAAACTCAATAAAATTTCCTTCAATAAATATGTGTAGGTAACATAAAAAATTTATAAATGCATTCGTTTAAAATTACTATATAGTTAAAAAAAATTGTTTCTGTTCGTTTGATTCTTTCTTTTTTCCTTATATTTTATTTGTCCCGAAATACAACCAGCTCTGTTCCATTGTACCTCGGAAAAGTTTGCCATTTTTACCTCCCGCTTACCTGTAAAGGAAGGTATTGGAATCATGCAAAAAATCGGGTAGTGAGTTTTTAGTGGATGAGCACGAATTAGGGTCCTTACAACTCATTTTTGATAGTTTCACGATGATGTCTGTGTGTATGTGTGTGTGTGTGTGTGGTCAAGGCCGGGTGTTAGTCGCATAACTCAAATACGAATTACACGAAAATTTTGATATTTGGTATTTAACATTTGTATATAAATTGGAAGAGCTCATTAGATTTTGGTACAAATATCTTCATCGGAAGTGATATTTTTTGAAGATTGAAAAGGTTAATTGTCAAAATTCTATATAAATTTGGAAAAATATAGTATTTATTTGTAATAAGAATAAGAGGAAAAGTTATTTGCAACATACATAAATTTGCCTTTATCTGGTAGCATTAAAGAACTGCAGTAAAATTTAAAATATAAATTTATCAAATAAAACGTTGATATCTTGTAATCCATGATCGGTTGATTTTTGTTTCTGCGTAAAAAATATTGACAGGTGAGACGGGTGACAAGTTGGCATACTAGCGCTATATAAGTCGTAAGTAAGATATTAAATGTAGTAATTGAACGGAGGATGGCTTCAGCACAGCAGAGTTTTCCTGTGAATGAATCTTTTTATTTAGGTGATGCAAATTTTTGTGTTTGAATATTTTAGATTTTTATTTGTATATTTTAAATGGGCACCGGATTGTACGTATACATTTATGTTTATAAGTCTAGATATGGCGGAAGGTTGTGTGATGGCCACGTCAGATTTTTATTTAATATATAAGATTTTACTATTATTCTTTCAAATATCATCACAATAAAAATAATAGTTATAAACAAAAGTTAGTTGTTCTTTTAATGTACAATCATTTTCCGAAAAACTCATCACAAAAAAATATAGAACAAAAATAGTTATTTATGTTACAAGGACGAAAAATGCAAGTTCTCGTACGACTATGGAAAATTGCCGAACGAGGCAAAGCCGAGTTCGGCAACCTTAGAAGTACGAGAGCTTTTTCGTCCGTGTATCATACACTATTTTTTATTCGATTATAAGTGAGAACTTAAAATAATTAGAATATTAATATTTTATTATAAATTATTCTAAATTTTTGTTTAGTTTGCTAATTGTAGTTATCTGCGAAACAGACAAATGAAACAAAAAAGAACAAAAAATTATTCGACTGTGCCAGTTTGCTTAAAAAAACGCGTTTGCGTACGAAAAGTACTTCTCGGCCTAAGACGAAAAGTGGGTCACCTAGCAACGGCACAAATATTAATACTCTACCTAAAAGGTTAGCTTTTCGTCCGAATATCTTAACCAAAAAACGTCACTTTTTGACATAATCGAATAAAAATGTAATTTTTTCACAAGATACAACACCTTCCGTAGGGGAATGACAGATGTTACGCGCATCAATTACAATAATTTCGACTGTTTGCCCCTCCGTGAGAACTCCTGTCTCCGCCACTGGAATAGTCCGGCAAACAATCGCGTTCGGTTTTCCTTTCACCGTTTCTTGGCGTTCTCTTCGCGGCATTGTTTGACAACCGCTGCTCGCCGGCTTCCTGTTCGTAAGAAGGATGTTTCTGCGCGTGCTGCTCTACCGGAAAGAACCGGAGTCTGGTAATTTTCCGGTCTTGTGGCAGGAATAAAATCACCAACGTTGCCCCCACCCCGCAGATGAAATTTGGATCCAGAATGCTATGCTCGGGTAAGATATATCGCTTGCTTACCGGGATATATTACGAGAGGCGTTTTTTCTTATTTTCGCCAAGACTGATTTTGCTTAATTTCAACTGTAATTTCAGTAACGGTGAAAGAATTTCAATTACGTTTCTTAAATTATAATTCAGATAAATCTATAGCACAGTGGTAAAGTACTTGGGTCTAATTATGGCCGTTTAACACTACGGTAAATATTGAACAAGAAATTGCGCAACAAATTGAACAATATCTTGTGCAATAAATTGCTTTGTTCTTAAGGGTCTCGTCTCCGTAACAAAATATTGCGTGTTTAGAGGTGTAGCAGTTTCTGCTTTACTCATTGCATATTAAAAATTTGAAGGAAGAACAGGTACTAGATTTTTGTGAAAGAATTAATCTCGGATTATGCCCAGTTAGAATTTTGAAAAAATCTTTGAAATCCATATACAAAATTAATGAAAAAGTTTGTTTTAAGCAATTTTTTACATGTTTTTTCTTATTATTAAGAGATTTAGTAGAAAATGTAACTCGGCATAATCCTAGTTGCATTCTTCGTCTGTAAATAAATTTATGAAATTTAGCTTTATCTATAAAACTTCGTGAGCATTGTAGAAATTGATAGACTGCTTTTCCGTATTTTTAGCGAGCGTTTCTATGCATTAACATAGGACAAACGTGGTGTTGAGCTACGTGGAGTCGATACCCTTAATGAACTCTGTTTTATACTGAGACAATTTTATA
This sequence comes from Agonum fuliginosum, assembly GCA_947534325.1. Classification (NCBI taxonomy): domain Eukaryota; kingdom Metazoa; phylum Arthropoda; class Insecta; order Coleoptera; family Carabidae; genus Agonum; species Agonum fuliginosum. Next base: position 2,183,255 of record OX384045.1, on the reverse strand, counting down.
TACCTACCTACAATATTTAGTTTTTCTATTTGGCGTTCACAAAGTTAACTTTGTGAAACGCAACTGAATGTCGCTAGGGCTCACTTTGTGACACGCAACATATTTTTTAGAAGGCTGGTATTGCTAGTATTAGATGAAATTTACTTCAATTGTCAAACGTCAAACCCGAGTCAAACCTCAGAACTGACAAATTTCAGTATAACCTCTAAATCTGGTTTGTTTCATTAATTAATTTTTATTCAATAAAATTAATGAATCTAATAATAGAAAACATATAACCTACAATCGGTATTTTATAAATATTTTTGTATCTGGTATCATTTAAGAATAATTAAAGTATATATTTATAATTTAGTATTTCGGTATCTTGTAGTCCATGATCGATTAACATTTGTTACTACGTAAAATTTAAATGATTATGACATGACAGTGACAATAGTAAAATATGCTTTATATCTTCTTCTGCAGTTTAAATAAAATGATAATATATTTGTGAGTATAGTAGCAGTAGTAGTAGTACTTATACATATATTAATATATTTGTATAATAAGTTAAAAGAATAAAGTAGGTATATGGCGGGAGGTCTTGTGGTTGACACTTTGGATTTTTTTATATTATTTTAAATTTTAGTTATTAAGAAAATTATGAACAGTTTAATAGGCGTACAAGGAAGTCATGTGGTGTCCACGTCAGATTTTTTTATTACATTAATCATTATGAAAATTATTACAAGAAGAAAACTTTACGTCAGTGTTTAATACCATGACGGCCGACGCTTCTACGACCAAACGACAATTCTTTAATGTCCCAGGAAAACTTTGAACTTGAAATTCTAGAAGTTGTACATCATTCGTGAAATCAAAGAAAATCGCAAGGAATATACTTCAAGTTCAAAGTATTGAAAATAGAGCAAAATGTATGTAGGTACAACATAGAGCTATGTTTGGTCTTCAAAGGAAATGTAAACAACTAAAATGAGAAAAGTGGTACTATGAAGTAGTGCACTGGTCATTTTCTATGTGAAATTTGCTTGTATCAGTTGACCTTTCGTTTTTGCCTCAGCCAAACTGGGTATCATTATTCATATTATGAGTAGTTTGTTTCGTGTTTGGCTCGGCAGAATTCTGTATCGCATGTGTGTCTTCTGTGTGTCCATGTGTGAACAGGGCTTTCAACACAAGTACAATATTGTATTTTATCCAGGAAGGTGTCAATACTTTGATTTTTTTTCTTATGTTAAACAAACATTTATTACAGTACCTTATAACTCAAACTGTTGAAATTGTATGCAGAAATTCCAATTGAACCATACCTGAAACAAAGTAAATTATATTAATAACATGGACCAAATGTACACATGCAGACATATAAATACTGGCCGTGCAGCCAGTGTTATCAGTCTATACTTATACAGGGTGTTTCATAACTTCAGGTACATACGTTAAGGGTATATGTAGTTCGATATGCTGATTACGAATCAAAAAGATTTTTTTTTAAATGTTTTCACTGCCACTGGGTGAAGTAATTATTGTTTCATTAAAAATAATTAAATTTTGTATGTTTATTTTACTAGTATTATTTAATTTAAGATGTTTGATTACCTATTTCTCTTGTTTGTGTTTAATAGGAAAACGAATCTAGTGCAGTACTACAAAAAATGCTGCAGGTAAACTACGCTTAATTTTTCGAATTTAATTTTTTTTTTTTTATTCGTAATCAGAATATCAAACAACATATACCTTTAACGTATGTATTTGAAGTTATGATACAGCCTGTATATGGTCGAAGACCTCAAGTTATGGTACCGCTTGTATACGGCCATCGATATAGGTACATGTTATTATTGTACCGTGTGTGCGGTTATCAGCCATATTAGTGGAGTAATTATTACTGTAATAAGCATAAACTAATAATACATATTTTTGTTCAATTTAGGTATGTTAAACCTATCTCATAGAATTTAATATTCTGCCAATTAAGCATCCACAATTAAACCATTCCGCTCGAACAAACCCGGCAACAAAACAAAAAAGTCTCTTAATATAAGACAAAAACTCTACAAAACCCTCTTCAATGCCGCCCTGTTCTCAAGCACCCTTCCTAAACGCAGCGTAGGCAATAATGAAGAATTTTATTACGTAAAATAAAAGAAAAATCACTTGAGCTCATATCCGGCGGCAGCGGGGCTCGGAATCAATATTCCCGCCCCACTTGGACGCCCATGGATCCGTGCGATCGTGCGGCATTTCACGTCGCGCACCGCTATCTAGATTTTAGGTTCTGAATGCGAAACGTGCTTAATATTGCGGGTTAATTGAACGGAATTGAAGAGATTGTGGTATTTCGTGCAATAGACTTGGGGGGGGGGGAGGTTACAATGGAGATTGTTTCCACTAGCATGGTTTAGAGTTTTACCAATAGGTTGAAAACAGATTTTGTAGAATGGTTGTACAATGTAAGTGTTGAGGGTTTTAGAAAACTTGGTTGTAATGTCTCAAGAAGAGAGGAAGAATGTACCTATGTTTTACACAGAGCTGAGTCAAAGTTCGCCAACTTATTACTCGCCTGAACGCAAGTGAGCCAAGAGAAAAACCGAGCTGGGCGATTTCAAGATAGCGAAGGGGTTTGCTGATAATAATCTATGTCCGCTCGCTTAATAGGAATACCCACTGGTTTTGAAAGTACATTTAACGAATCAAAGATGCCGTCACAAACAATTGATACCAATTGTGACGACATCGGTTGATTCGCTGAATGACCCATATTTAACCACTTTCTACTACACACGGGGTTTCGTTGGGTGCATGTCACTGCGCCAAATTGCCGTAATGTCAAATACCCGCTGTGTCCAATTGCCGCAATGTCAAATTGTCACTGTGCCAAAACGCATCCCCACCACTTACATACTTGTAATAACGTATGTCGAGAGACTACTGCAAATTTATTTGACTCAGCGGCAATCCAACACAACAGCAATATTTAGACATACTGGCAATCGGGCATAGTGACAATTGGACATAACAGGAGCATTTTGACATACACTAACAAAGCTAACAAAACCGTACTAGAGCCCCACATACTCGGTTTTGGTATTTACTACACTAACAAAGCTAACAAAACCGTACTAGAGCCCCACAAACTCGGTTTTGGTCGCTATGCTCGATTGCCAGTATGTCTAAATATTGCTGTTGTGTTAGATTGCCGCTGAGTCAAATTGCCAGTATGTCAAAATGCGTCTGTTACGTCCAATTGTCGCTATGTCCAATTGCCAGTATGTCTAAATGTTACTGTTGCGTTCGACTACCGCTGGGTCAAATTGCCAGTATGTCAAAATGCTCCTGTTATGTCCAATTGTCGCTTTGCCCGATTGCCAGTATGTCTAAATATTGCTGTTGTGTTGGATTGCCGCTGAGTCAAATTGCCACTGGGTGAAATTGCCTCTGTGTCGAAATAAATTTGCAGTAATTACAAGTATGTAAGTGGTGGGGATACGTTTTGGCACAGTGGCAATTTGGCATTGCGGCAATTGGACACGGCGGGTATTTGGGGACATGAAATTTGAAATATTTTTAAGCAATTTTTGTATATATGAAGGATTAAAGCCCAGGCTATGTGTCACTTTTTTCATTTTCACTTTAGTTTTTAAATATTTTATCTTCAAAGTTCTTCAAATTTTACTAACTTTGCGGAGCTTAAACAAACATGTACAAATTTAAAATTAAAAAAATGGCACTAGACAGACCTATAGACATCTTTTATATTTAAATTTAAAAATGAGCAAACAAATCGGACTAAAATTAGAGTCAATTTCATGTCCCCAACGAGAACATATTTTTACTTTATTTTGTAGGGGTGGACATTCCTTTTAATATTGTTTACCAATTTAAAATTCTTAAGAGGATATTATTCCTAACATCCCACTTGACATGAATCGTCCATACTCGTTACATACTCAATACAAACATCTCAGAGAATTACATGGGATGCATAATTGTGATATTATTACCAAATTACAACATTGAGATGTAACATAGATAATGTTACCAAGGGCGGACATTAGCAATCGCAAAGATATTATTAGGATGTTAATGGGCAAATATAGCAAGTAACAAACCGGGATGTTCACATTCTTGAAATGTTCTGAGGATTTTATTTTGTCAAGTGGGATGAATCCTGAATTTTCATTTTGACAAATTCAGTTTACCCCACCCCCCTCCTACCAAAACGGTCAGAAATTTACGTCAGAGATAAATATAAGTTAAAACCTCGCCCTTTTGTGACACTATCATGAGTTACGCCGTAAAATAGGCAAAATTTGTTCAAAAGTGATCATTTTCTGGAACAAAATACAGCCGCAAAAACAAATTTACAAGCTTGAAATTTTGTATACTTCTAAATAAAGGTTGTGTACAGTCCGCTATCTCAGTAATATATCAATATTTAGGTTTTTTATATACTTAATTTATTGTCAAAAATTGGTGTATTTTTTAATGCAATTAAACATTTTTCCAACATTGAAAAATGAATAATTTGGAGGACTATTTTCATCTCTTATATAATAGTAAAAAAATTAATACTATATGTTGTACCATGCAATCAGGATTTGTTCCAGAAAAATAGTCTATTTTTCGAGTGCAATTATGTCCTCTTAAGTTCGGCCATCTCTTATTCCGCGTACTGCCAGACACAAGTCGGGTTAAAGGCGTGATAGATCGAACAAATTGTTAACCGCTCGCTATCCAAATTCACACCGCACCAACTTCTGAACGAGTTAACAATAACTAAAATTAATCCTACAATTACCGAGAATTCCAATCTCATTGAAGCGATTTGAGCGTTGGCCGCTGCACGTGCTCAGCGCGGGTCGAATGAAATCCCGTGTAACCTGCCGCTGCCGCACTAACGCGCCAGGAGATATTCACTTAATTTATTAATACAATAACGTTTAGCAGTCAGGTAATATGCAGTAAAGTGCAGCTGTACTAGCTAGAGCACTCTTATCTGAGGGATTCGACCGTGGGAATGAGTGCGAAAGCTCACTATAAAGAAAAGAAATACTTTTTTGCACTTCCGAGACTAAAATTGTTCTTTAGTCTTTATTTTTAGGGACTAAGGTTCTTAATTTGATCCCAAGGGATTATTTCTCATATTTAATCCCGTTGTCAAGGAATTGAATTAATTAATCTCGTTGTGAAGTAAATACGTGCTATTTGTTACAGAGTATCTATGGTAACAATATAAATATTTGTCATAAAATTTACTGTCAAAATTACAAAATGCGTGTATTCTTTTAAACTATTTTGCATTCGTTTGAGGATGAAGTGCAAAAAATAACGTATATACCACAGGACTAAAGTACCTTTAATGCCTCAGGTGATTATTTCCCTCACCTTCGGCTCGTGAAATAAACTTCACCCTCAGGATTAAATCATGCACTTTAGTCCCTCAATATATAATATACTATAATTACGCGTCTCCTATGACAACGCGCAATAAAGTACTTTTTGATTACATAAAATAAAAGAAAATGACAGACTCAAACAAATTATTTTATTTACTTATTTCGATATTATTGGTATCGTCATGGTTACGAATAAAACATAAATTGATTGAACGCAGATTGAACTAACTGCTAACTAAAATTATGTGTGTATTACGAGTGTAAAGTGTCTTTGATCCTCTAGCTTCTAGCAATTACTGTGCGCGAGTAACAAAGAGTCACTTTACGCTCTTAATACACAAATAACTATGTATTATTGTTTTATAAACTGAAGTGTGCAGATTAATATCTGTATGGCTAGATTCGCAATTTTTTTTAAATATTTTGTTCGTTGGGTGTTTGTATGAGAGGATTCAACACCAGAAAATTAAATTCTAGAATTTTCATACACAGGGAAATGCATGCATACGAAGATTCAAATATAGCATATTATACGCAATAAAATACACGCCTCAGAAGGTTCATTGACAGGAAAATACAAATCTAGAATTTTAGATTCAGCATAATTGTAAACACAGGAAGATGCAAACATAGGAAGCTGCAAATCTGGACAAATTATAATCAGACCCGAGTATATGCGACTCAAGTATGGTATTGGGTTGTGCATTTAGTTCAGTTCAACCTAATTTATCCCCATGTGTTGATGTGAAGAGACAAACTATAATAGTTTTCTGGATTTGCATCTTTCTGTGGTTGTATTTGCATTTATGCCGAATCTAAATTCCAGATTTGAATTGTACTGAATTTAGCCAATTTAAGAGACCCGTCTACCTCCTAAAATCCAGCACAAACCGTAATAACGTAGCGAGTGTTTTGTGGCCAATACAATTGTATTTCCACAAGGATTATACACTTAAAGGATCAATTAACAATTGCACCTTTTAAAAATTTTATTAAAGAAATTGTATATGATTATAAAAATTCCAAAAAATCTATACAAATTTCCAATTTATGCACATTTTATACGGTTATATATCTCCTGATAAAAATTTACTTTTAAAATTTTAAAAAGGCACATCTGTAGATCCATTCTTTCTCTATTAAATCAAATTGAAGTCAATAATAAACTAACAGTTTACTCGCAACGAAAACACTTTTACAGTATTTTTCAACTTCAAAATGACATTGCATTGCTATGACGAGTTTCGAGCTGGTTTTAGACAGCTGTAGTAGTGAGGACAGTAAAATAGAAAAAAAGTAAAACCGAGAGCATTCTATAAATTCGGAAAAACGGAAAAAACAAATCTTTAGTTCGATTCCCACGGACAACCTTCCCGCAAAGTGCAACTCTTATAGTTATGCTCGGTTGCGGTCGTCGATAAATTTCTTAAAACAATTACTGCGCCTCATTTTGAGCGGGTCGGGGCACGTTCTCCGGGTCATAAGGTCACAGTGGCGCCAACACGGCGGCGGCAGGTGCCCCTAACGACGACGGTCCATTGCTACCAACCTTACATACTTAATGTTTAGAGATAAAACACCGTGCCGTAGGATATCGTTGTAGACGGGAGTACACAGCGTGTTTGCCGAAGGTAAGGGCTAATATTTGCAGAAAAAGCTTCGGTACGGGCCTGTCAACCTCTAAATCTCGCCCCGGGTACAGGGTTGGACCTAGGCTAACACTCGCAAGACTGGAATAACATCGTTATGTTACATTTTTTGTTAGCGAAAATCGCATGACACGAATAACAGCCAATTAAAGAATTTATTACAATAATATTAACCATGGTTATGTAAAAATTAGGCGGAAATTTTGTACTAGTAGCTTGAGTAACTTAAATGAAATTAATAAGCGGAGACTTTATCGTCATATGTCAGTTTGACATTTAATTAAAAATTGGTTTTATTGTTATTTTGAGTAAAAATAAGTAATTACTAAGGTTAATAATGCATATTTATTAATGTTAAATACAAATTTAGTAAATATTTCAAGTATCTATTGTAAAAAGAATTCAAAATTAGAGCGGCGGTGTCATTGCGATTTTCTTACCGAATATGCACTCGTGTATTAATTCATGTCCAGGAATTTTTTTATCGTGCATTCCAACAACTTAATTAGCTCTCGTGTAAAATTCCGGAAATAATTATTTTGAAGATTTTATTGTAGAATGCTGAAGAAAGCCAGTGTTATTTGAATTTTTTCTGATTGACTACAATTGCGTGCTTCATATATCATTTCATAGGTTATGAGTACAAAAGCACAATTTCTTCTCGCGAAATAGGAAGGAAAGTAAGTTTTCCCTCTCTAGTGAGGAAAGTAAGCAGTGTTACCACTTTACGATGAAATATTTTTAAAATTGTTAGTAAATTTATTGTCTCATTGGAAATTCTTATTTTCTAGTGATACACTGCAAACTGTTATTTTATAATTATTATAATATAATATTCAACGATTAATCAAAAGTATAAATTGGCAATTAATCATGCGAATAAAAAATTACTGCACAGTAAAAAATCTAGAATTACGACTAAGTGTTGAAATTGCAGAAAGCATAATAAAACATCATTAGAGTTTTTTATTTATCTATTTATTTCTTCAACTGTAATGAAGATGTTTACATGTCTATCAGGTCGTTAATATTTTATTTCGTATTTATAGTATTCTGAGGATTTTATTTATGTAAATGAAGTAGTTAAGTAGGGAATTTTCTAGGTAGTTATTTACGATGTAGTAAACAGTTTCCTGATCCTGAATGATTCTATTTTTATCATTCAGTGTTTTATTCACTGCAATAATTCTTAATGTTATGTTTATATGAATTGGTTCTCTATTATTTTGCTTTTTTAAAGATAAGTATATTGTATAGTAGAACGCTTGAGTAAGATATTTTTAATATCAAAGTTTACCTGTACAATGTAGTTTATTTATGAGGTTAGAAAATTGGTGCCGTGACCAGGATTTTAAAACCTATGGCACCCAGGAACTTATGGTTTTATTTCTGTTAGTGTGTTTTTGGTTACGAATAAACCTTTCAAATGTCGGTATTTTCATATCATATCATCCACTTGACAAAACAAAATCCCCAGAACATTTCAAGAATGTGAACATCCCGGCTTGTTACTTGCTATATTCGCCCATTAACATCCTAATAATATCCTAGCGATTGCTAATGTCCGCCCTTAGTAATATTATCTATGTAACATCCCAATATTAGTAATTTGGTAATAATATCCCAATTATGCATCCCATATAATTCTCTGAGATGTTTGTATTGCATATGTAATTTTTAATCGTACTTGGGATAAGGCTGGGAAAGACTTACGTAATATCGCTTAAAGTACAAGAATAAGATATTTTTAAACATCCCATGGACGATTCATGTCAAGTGGGATTAAGGCTTATCAGTACACTCAATCGCTTTCAAATAACTTGAAGTTTCAATAAAAAACTTTTAAAAAATGGTAAACTACCCTATTGTTATCTAGAGGATATTTTAAAAATAGATAAAGATAATTTGTATTTTTATCTAGATAAGATAATAGATAAATAAGAAAAAATTATCTAGCGAAGATAATAGATGATTTATCTAGATTAAATTATCTAGATAAGTTACAACACTGTCCAAACATAATAGTCTGTTTTTTAAAAGATTAATTAACTACAATTCAATATATTATATCTATACTAACGACTGCTGTCATACTTAATTTGAGCAAATTGAATGATATGTATGTGTATATGCTTGTAAGCCAATGAAAAAGCTAATTAAAGTCCTCCCGTATTCTGGTATTCTGACTGTCCGTATAAAATCGTCCTCCGTTCGGAAACTGGGAAATAGCAAAAGTGTCTGTGCATCCTTTTCACGAGCAAACAACTATAAATAACTGAGAGTAATCCAGAATTAATCTGTATCGTTTCCCGGACCCAAACCGTGATTTAGAGCAGGAACTGATGTTTGATCTGACACGAAACATCAAATTTATGTGTCTCCATTGTTGCTGTCAACACAGTGAATGTCACAAGCCCTCCGCCCGCCATTGTAACCCTTTACACCCCCGTGCAACACTGGTCAACCCCTGAGAAGGTATGGCAACAGTGTATGGACATAATTATACGTACACAATATCTACAGTACGCGAAATAAAAAATGACTAGCCTTAAAGTGTTCGTCTACCCTAAAATTTGACAGCGTTACAGAGGTGTACGCCTCCCACGTTTACTTTAGTTATAATTGAAATATATGATGCCTTTACATATGAGTGTATTAACAAAGGATGTCTTAATGCTTCTATAGTTTTATTTCTTGTCTTTGGCCTAGGAATTTGAAGTAAAAAAATAATAACATGACGTCTTTTGCGGTTTTTTTGTCATTATTCGATATTATTTTTTTCGGTCACTATAAATGGCAAGAAAAATTTAAAAAGCAAGAAGCATGCAGCTAAGCTTCCTTTTTCGAATAATTTTTGTTTTACTTAATTTCTTTAAAAAATATATAAGTTATTATGGGAATCTGGAACCATGTTTACGGTATTTTTCAACTTCAATATGACATTGCATACCTAGGATGCGAAAAAGTACGAGTTTCGGCCATCTCTTAAGCCTCATTTCCACCGATTGTTTTAATTCTTAAGAACTATGTTTAATGCATAAGTACTAAGAACAACGCATAAGAACAAAACTTTGCAAACTCCAAACATAAGGCGTAATGCACAAGCATAATGCTTGACATAATGTCAAATTGATTATTTATTTCGAGTTGTCAATTTCTGTCTGTTTCTAAATATACTTTACTTACGAAATTAACAGTTCTTCCATTCCTTAATATCGAAAAAATGCCGGCAATGATTAAATGACAAAATTCGACAACAAATGTCATCTCTGTCGAATTAGTCCTTAAACAAAATAGGTGGAAATGGCCATCTAATATATAATCATTATGCATTAAGCACTAAAACAGTCGGTGGAAATGAGGCCTTATTCCGCGTGTGCGGTTACTCGTTCAAGGTTGTGAGTGTTACACGGATATATGTACCCATCATAATCCCAAGCACCGTGCTCCCCAATCGATGTACTGTTTTATTTCCCCATTTATCACATCCCCGTCATTTCTAGCATCAGTTCGCCACAGCCTGGGGGGGGGGGGTGTAGGTCACCGTCTAACAACCCGGCAAACGACTACACGCGGCCGATTTGTTACAGTACCTCGCAGCTAAGCACGGGGATTTTTTACTTCGAATTGCGGTGATGCATTGGAAAGAGAAATACGGATATTTGCATATTTTGAGAGGCGATTTTTCAGTAACTGATACGGGATGTTTATTGGGTAGAGGGTGATTTGTTGGGTGTTTGGAAGGTAGTTTGCGTACAGGATGTACCACAATTTCGAGTATATTGCGTTAAGATTGTACACAGTGCTGATAAGAATTAATTAACTACTGTTGTAAATTAATTTAATGATCATCTTAGTAGAAACATTTATTTTACAATGAGTCGAAAGATAACTGGGTCAGTATGAGAGAGGAAGCTTTTGCCTATATTCTGCACAGAGCTGAGTCAAAGTTTGCCAACTAATTACTCGCCTGAACGAAACTGAGCCAAGAGAAAAACCGAGCTGGACAACTTCTATACAGGGTGTTTCTATACCTCTGCACGCAACTTTAATAGGTTATATAATTTGATATACTGGTTACAGAAAAGAAAGATTTTTTTCGCAAAAATAAAGGTAGTGAAAATATTAGTTCCAATGGTTTGAGAATTTTGAAAAAATCTTTCTTTTCTGTAATCAGTATATCAAATTATACGAGGTTGTCCGGAAAGTAAGTACCGTTTCATTCTACTGCCACCGCAGCGCTAGTGTCGCAGTTCCGCGCAAGCTCACTCGTCTCTCTGGTTCATTGGTCATCCACTGATACTATTATTAGCCGGTTTATGTTGTGTTTACATTATTTGATAGTAAGCGTTCAAAATGTTTAAGACAATACCAGATCCCGCCGACTGTGAAGTGCGTTCTGTAATACGGTTTTTGAACGCAAAGAATGTTAAGCCAGCTGAAATTCATCATCAACTTGTAGAGATTTATGGGGACAATGTAATGACGGACGGAATGGTGAGAAAGTGGGTTAGGCAGTTCAATGATGGACGAACCAATGTTCATGACGAAACACGCTGTGGGCGGCCTTCTATTATCAGTGATGAGTCGGCGGGATCTGGTATTGTCTTAAACATTTTGAACGCTTACTATCAAATGTAAACACAACATAAACCGGCTAATAATGGTATCAGTGGTTGACCAATGAACCAGAGAGACGAGTGAGCTTGCGCGGAACTGCGACACTAGCGCTGCGGTGGCAGTAGAATGAAACGGTACTTACTTTCCGGACAACCCTCGTATAACCTATTAAAGTTGCATGCAGAGGTATAGAAACATCCTGTATACATTATTTCAAGGTAGCAAAGCGGGTTGCTGGTGATAATCTATGTCTACTCGATTAATATTATATACCAATTTAAAATTCCTAATGCCGGTCTTCTCTTACTTCGCGTAGGTACTGTAAGTTATTAGTCATTGATTGTTGTATAATTTATAAACATGAAACATAATTTTGCTTCCATGAAAAGACATGAAGACTGTAATTTAATATATCAGTTTTACTAATTTTGTTTTTAATACATATTTTTTGTTTTTTTATATACAAGCGCCTTTTCAATAGCGTTGCGTTTTTAATTTGTTTCTTTCATTTATTTATTTATTCTAATTAATGAATCCTTTTTGTCTTCAATGGCCAGTGAGATGTTTAATTAAAAAATACATTTTTAATTAAGTATGCTGACATAGTTAATTACCCTTATCTTTATATTTAAATAGAAAGAATTTATCTTTAAATACAGTGAACTTTAAAAAAATCCAGTTTACATTTAATTCAAAAAAGGTAGGTATAGTGAGAATTATCATATATTACCTATAACACTATAGACTATCGAAAATTCTCGATTATATGAGACGTATTGCCTGGAAACATCACGAAACAGAATGTCGAGTGGTGTGTTTCCAGCTGGTAATACATCAAATTTGGAGAATTTTCTATTGTCGAGTGGTATACGGCTGGACTATATCCTGAATGATGGTATTTAATTAAATTATGGCAATCGCTAGGATATTAGTGGGCAAAGATAGTAAGTAACAACCCACTTGACATGAATCGTCCATGGGATGTTTAAAAATATATTATTCTTGTACATTAATGATATTAGGTATGTCTATTCCTGAGTACAATCAAAAATTACATACTCAATAGGTTATTATTACCAAATTACTAACATTGGGGTGTTTCATAGATAATGTTACTAAGGGCGGACATTAGCAATCGCTAGGATGTTAGTCAGCAAAGATAGCAAAACACACTTGACATGAATCGTCCATGGAATGTTTAAAAATTTCTTATTCTTATACTTTACTGATATTACGTAAGTAAATCCTAGCCACATTGCTAAGGACGATCAAAAATTACATACTCAATACAAACATATCAAAGAATTAGGATAATATATTATTACCAAAAATTACTAACATTGGGATGTTACATAGATAATGTTACTAAGGGCGGACATTAGCAATCGCTAGGATATCAATAGGATGTTAATGGACAAAGCAAGTAACAAGCCAGGATGTTCACATTCTTAAAATATTCTGGGGATTTCTTTGTCAAGTGGGACTGAATTTCTTTTTTCAGGATCCTGAAACAAGCAGGATTCTATCCTGCATTCATCCGCCTCCTTGATGTATCCTTGGCATTCCAGACAAAAACATTTCTCCGCGATCTTGCGACTAGTAATGTAATTAACGCGATAAATACGGCTACAGGGTGCTCAGAAACTAACGCAACGCCGCCAAGTTCTTTCGTTTAATTTGGTTTGCAGGGCGACATGCGCTGTTGCCAATTCTCGCCGCCGTTATGAATACTAACTACGCGGCGTTGCCGCGCCGCGCTGTGGATAATTGAATTGAATTGGAGCCAAGAAAGAAAAGTCTATGTTTTATTTATAGCAGGCTTAGACGGGATGGCGGTCAGGTGGATATGTGGCAACGCTGGAAATTCAGAGACGGAGCTAGGATTTTTTAAGAGGGAGAGTGGATCATATTAAGGAGGTTGGTGACTATATATTAAAATGATGATGGGAGGCTGAAATTTATATAATGTCTTTATTACACTATTGAGATTATAATTTTCGACTATCCGGTTTTTGAGTAATTGAATGTTGAAAATACGCTCGTTTTACATGGACTCTTATGGAAATTCACTAAATTTTTGTTTTGCATGCTTTAAACTATATGATACAATTATTTTGCGTACTTATTCTAAACTATTTGCAAGTAATTTAAAGAAAATGTAAGCATGCCAAGCATTTTTACCTTCCGCTTACCTGTAAAGGAAGGTATTGGAATCATGCTAAAAATCGGGTAGTGAGTTTTTAGTAGATGAGCACGAATTAGGGTTCTTACAATTCATTTTTGATAGTTTCACGATGATGTCTGTATGTATGTATGTGTGTGTGTGTATGTGGTCAGGGCCGGATTTCTGTCAGTCGGATAACTCAAATACGAATGACCCAAAAATTTTGATATTTGGTATTTAACATTTGTATATAAATTGGAAGAACCCATTAGATTTTGGTACAAATATCTTCACCGGAAGTGATATTTTTTGAAGATTGAAAAGATTAATTGTTAAAAATTTATATAAATTTGGATAAATATAATATTTATTTGTAATAAGAATAAGAGGAAGTTATTTACAATTTACGTTATAAAAAATTTTTCTTTATCTGGTAGCATTAAAGCACTGCAGTAAAATTTAAAAAATAAATTTATCAAATAAAACGTTGAAATCTTGTAATCCATGTTCGGTTGATTTTTGTTTCTGTATAAAAATATTGACAGGTGAGATGGGTGACAAGTTGACATACTAGTGCTATATGTCATAAGTAAGATATTTAATGTAGTAATTGAACGGAGGATGGCTTCAGCACACCTCCTAAAATGTACTAACGTAGCGAGTGTTTTGTGGCCAGTACAAGAATGGAAAATTTTATTTCAACAAGGATTAAATAGAGAAAGAATGGATCTACAGATATGCCTTTTTAAGACTTTGATTATTTTTTTTACATTATTATAAAAAATCCGAAAAATTCTAATAAAATCCAATTTATGCAAACTATATACGGTTATATCCTCATAACAGAAATAAATTCTTAAAGTTTTAAAAAGTCACATCTGTAGATCAATTCTGTCTCTATTAAATGTCTATAAAAAATTATCCTGAAGTCAATAATAATCTGACAGTTTACTCGCATCGAAAACACTTTTACACTATTTTTCAACTTCAAAATGACATTTCATAGCAAGGATGCGGCAAAGTACGAGTTTCAGGCTGGTTTCAGGCAACCGTAGTAGAGGGAAAAAGAGTGGAATAGGAAAAAAGTAAAATCGAGAGTATTCTAGAAATTCGAAAAAAAGGTTAAAACTAAAACAGTCAAGAGGTCGAAACGTAGTTTAAATCTACATTTATATAAATTGAAAATGTCTCCTAGCTCCGTCCCTGCATTAGTTTCTTGTCTGATTGAGCGTAAGAAGTAGGCCATGATTAAATGTATTTTTCTATGTTTTCTGGAAGACTTGATTGGATTATTTGACGGGTTATTAAATTATTTTTAAGTGGATTAATTCTCGGGAACTATAATGAGATAACCGCCGAACCACAGTTTAACTTGATTATCATACTTTTTGCATAATCTACACGATTTCTTATATTTATTCTGCGAGAAACTTACAAATTAAATCAGCTTATTTTCTTCAACGTATTTTCTTACCAACGGTAATGACTCAGTAAGCATCACTTCATACAAAGAAAATCTTGCCTAGGTACTACTTCGTTATCTCAACAAAATTTCAGTAAGTTTTATTGTTTCTCCGATTTTTTTACATCTCTGTTCTACTCATTTTGTTTTTAAACTCAATGATAACTTTTATAGTTTATTCATGAGGTCCTCACGAAATTCTAGTGTTTAATTCCTTTTTTATCTCTAAGTGTTGTCGGAACAATATATAGTTTGAATTTTACAATTCAACATTGCTTTGTCATTACTAATGTAAAATTTAAGATTTTTTTTTGAACAATATAGCCAGAATCGTGAATACTGATTTTATTGCAGCAATATTGCACTCAAGAAGTATAGCGCTGTAAGGTTCTACGTTTGTTGAACGCAGTATTGCTGCAATAGAATCAGAATTCACGATTCAGGCTATATTGCTCAAAATAAAAATCTGAAATTTTCCGTAAGTAATTACGAAGCATTATTTGATCGAAAAATTCATAGAATACACTGTTGCGACAACAATTAGAGAAAATAAAAATTAATTTATGCATTTTAATATTACAAATTATTGCATGATTATTGCATATTTATTAATTTTGTTTTAAATAGTCGATTCCTTGAGAGTGCTAAGAAAATAATTTTTGTCAAGAAAATTACACATGTGACTAATTTATTACTAAAATACAATTAAGTATTTCAAAAATATAATTTCTTAGCACTTTAGAGTCATCTTTTAACTATCTATATATAAAATTTGAACAGTGTAGGTGTACTAACAAGAGCTCAGTTTGTAATAAAGCAAGGTCCTTTTTCACTATATTTTTGGCACAAGTGTAGCGCCTTAACTGAAATGAGGTACAGGTATATTTTTCTGTTATACGTCCGAAATTCAAATCAGCAATTTTCCAGTACTTAATCAATTCCGCCCATCCCAAATGTATAAGATTCGAATTTTCAATTCCTGAATTTCTGCGCGAAATCATAACCTAATTTGAAATTCCCGACAATCCTTTCAATCCTGCAGAACTATAATCAATTCTCAAACATGGGATTTATAAATAACCGCAGGAGCTCCGCAGCAGGATACAGCAGGACGTTGCAGGAATAAGATAACGTAAATTCAATTTCTTACGTCTGCTAATCAATCTTACCGTGAACACGGACTTTTATAACTTCGTTTTGATTCACACGGACCCTAAATCATCTGGGGAAGTTTTTCAAGTTGGCTACACTGTGAATTAATGTTAATTTATTGTTTTCTGCGCCCCAATTCGATAATAATTGCCTGGGGTTCCCCATCGAACGAAAACATATGCTACATGTTGCAAGAATTAATTGCAATACATTGAGCAAGCGCAACTGGCAACTGCAATCTTCAAGTCAGAGTTGAACAAGAAAATTGCAGAAGACATTTTTTTCATTTTACACTGAGCAACATCAGCAACAAGCAATTACTTATTTAATGTATAAATTTATTAATAAATTTCCCAATATTTTGTTACTATATTATGTCAACTTAACCTCCTGGATTTGTTGTATTGTATATTGTTGGAAAATAAGGATAAAATGGCATTATAACCACTAACGCACTAACTTTCAAACACAAATTAATCTTTTTGACGTTTATGTTCAGTTGGTAGCATCATAACGAACTAAAAATAACTAGAAATAACTGTGAATTGCCTTCAAGCAAAAATTAGAACATGTTCTATTCCATGCAACCGTTGCCTCAAGATTGCTTCTGCCTGTTGAATGTGCAATTTCTGTATTACACTCATGCAATATTGAAGCAACTTGTCAAAAGTTGCACTTGCATCTGCAAAATTGCTCAATGTAAAATGGGCTTATCAAGTTTTTATATAATTCGGGTGTGGCAGCCTCACGTACTGTTCGGGCAGCCACAGCGTCAGAATCTCAATCAAATCACCGGGTTCGTACGTCATAACATGCATGATGTCTGATGTTATACTGTGCAGCCAGAGTTGGTCGGAGTGGTAAGGGAGAGAAATAATGTGTCTATGTTCTGCACAGAGCTGAGTCACAGTTCGCCAACTTATTACTCGCCTGAACGCAACTGTGACAAGAGAAAAACCGAGCTGGACGACTTCTTTATACACTATTTCAAGGTAGCGAAGCAGTTTCTCCTAAAAAATTGGTGATGATCTATGTCCGCTTGATAAATATTGATACCAATTTGAAATATATACTCTTAAGATTATGCTAGGTAATTAATGTACTTTTTTATTTTTTGCTTGTAAATATTTTCATCCTTTAAAAAAACATCTACCTTTTTTTAACCGCGAAAATTAATATGAACTAGATAAAAAACCGCTACAGTTCTTAAGCCGGATTTATAACTCGCACAGCGCATAGAAAATAATTTAGCATAACATAGCCTATGAATTGGTCAAATGGAAATTAGTACATCCATTTATAAGACGCACAGCGCATAGAAAATAATTTAGCATAGCACACGAATTGACGAATGTTCATTTTCCTATGCGCTGTGCTGTGCAGTTATGTGCTTCGGGTTTATTCGTTGCATTCGTGACAGTTCGTTTTAGTTAACTTCTTACACGCACGTGCATTCGTTGTTCATTATATTAATAATTTTTGTAAAATAGTCAAAACATAATAACAAAATCACAAAGTCAAATAATACCAAACCAAATCTAGCATAACCAACAGCTGTCATAACGTCATAAGACAACACTGTAAGACAAGGACTTCTTCTTTTACTTCGTTTAGCAATCTGTGTTTGTGTGCGGCTTATAAAACCCCTGTAACGAAAATGCTATGCGCTGTGCTGTGCTATGTTGTGCTAAATTATTTTCTATGCGCTGTGCGTGTTATAAATCCAGCTTTAGTAAAATGTAGACGAGAGGTCAAGTGCCGGCCACAACAGATTTTTAAAATCATAGTGCAGAAAATATTCCAGCATTAACTAAAATAAAACATTTCAATGAACCAATTTTATTTTCACTCTGAAAATACGTAGAATAACTCGTCAACAATTGCTCCCTCAAAAAAAAAACTAAAAAAATTCTCGCACGCTCGTGGAATTCAAGGTGTCGGTAACACAGCGCAGGTGACTTCCTTACCGGCATTATTCCCCAGGTCACGTCCGCCCGTTCGTTTCCTATTCATCAGGGCCTTGCCCCCGTACCGCCGCCACTGCGCGGGCACAATCTATAAAATCAATTTCCTCGCCATATACGCGGAGTTTTATTGCGTGCCCTGCTTGCAAGGAAACGGACGCCACTGGAAAGGCAGGAAAAGCAGGAAAATCCGGGAGGCCGCATCCCGGACTCGAGGATAAAATACTATTAAATGATAATTTTCCGGGGTTGGTACTTCTAAGTGGACTCTAAAGGAAAAATGAAATAGAGATTTTTTGAACTGGTTTTGAATATATAAAAAAATTGTTTAAAAATAGTTATTTTTGTATCAAGGCTGTAAAAGTGATCTTTTTTGGCCGAATCTGAAGTTTGCAGCCGAGGCCAGCAATTCAGGTGAGGCTAAAAACACTTTTAAGCCGAGGTGCATACAACATTTTTAGGTGGCTATCACAAAAATATATAATTTTATGTCAAAAAAAGTTTCTTAGTATCATAAATAATTTTATTTATATAATTTAGGCTAACTAAGTTGTAAGTAATTACTTCTAAATATATTTACCAGTTAAAATTAAATAAATTTGTTATTTAGCGGCCGTAAAGTAAATGCGGCCGTGAAGTAAAAGCGGCCGTGAAGTAAATGCGGCCGTAAAGTAGTCATTTTGACAGATGTCAAAAAATGTGACACTTTACGGTTGTCAAAGGATACGTAATAGTATATTATATATTGAGGGACTAAAGTGCATGATTCAATCCTGAGAGTGAAGTTTATTTCACGAGCCGAAGGTGAGGGAAATAATCACCTGAGGGATTAAAGGTAGGTACTTTAGTCCTGTGGTATATTCGCTATTTTTTGCACTTCATCCTCAAACGAATGCAAAATAGTTTAAAAGAATACACATTTTGTAATTTTGACAGTAAATTTTATGACAAATATTTATATTGTTACAATAGATACTCTGTAACAAATAGCACGTATTTACTTGACAACGGGATTAATTAATTCAATTCCTTGACAACGGGATTAAATATGAAAAATAATAAAGACTAAAGAAGAGTTTTAGTCCCGGAAGTGCAAAAAACAACTATTTATGCAAAAACCTAAAAAAATAATTTATACTTATACTGATCTAGCTCAGTTGATCTTATCGATACGCATTGACTATTTCATGAATAAAAAAATTTAACAATTTTAAATAATACAATTTTATTTAGTAGCATAATTTTTAAATTCATTTTAAATATTTTGACATTTGGTGAAAAATAAACAAACATTTATTAGTGTTTGTTGGGTCATGGTTACGGTGAATATACGCATACTATGTCAATATTCAAAAATATGCACTGGAATAGTTGTTTATATAGATAGTTTCTATGGTTTTTGTGAAAAATAGTGCATTTTAATTTGTTAAAATATAATGAGGGAAATAGTCAAATATTATATCACTAGAATATAGAAAATTCTCGATTATATGAGACGTATTGCCGGAAACATCACGAGACCTAAGGTCGAGTGGTGTTTCCATCTGGCAATACGTCGAATTTCGAGAATTTTCTATAGTCGAGTGGTATACGGCTAGACTATATCCTGAATGATGATATTTTATTTATAACCGAAATATTATATTCAAAATTGACCATTTTTACCTCTCGCCTCATATTCTATAAGAGAGGTATTGTAATGGGTCAAAATTTTCGAGTATGAGTTTTTGGTGGATAAGCACGTTTTAGGATCTCTAGAATACGAATTTAATATTTTCACGATGATGTCTGTGTGTGTGTGTGTGCGTATGGACGTATGGACGTATGTGACGATTTTTCGTCCACAATAACTGAAAAAGTATCTAACCTTTAATAACCAAATTTCATATTTAAGGTTTTAATAAGTATCTTAAGAACGGATAACATTTTGGTAGAAATCCGCAAACCGGAAGTAGTACTTTTTGAAACTTGATAAAGTTTTCCTTAAATATATTGGTACATTATTTATTTATGACAATTTTTGCAATTAAAAATAAAAGAAAATATAATTATCTATGGGTACAGATAATTATAAATACAATTTGCTGAATCTGGTAGTATTTAACAATAAAATAAAGTACAATTAATATTCTATTTTTTTGAAATTCCAGTATCTTGTTGTCCATGATATGAAATTTGTTTCTACATAAAATTTGAATGATTATGACAGTGACAGTACAGTTGACATCTTTTGCTTGGATGTTGGTTTACATTATCGTTTACATATTACATAAATATGAAACTATTAAAATGTAAGTAAAACTATTTATTAGAATAAGCAGAGTTAGGCGAGAGGTCGTGTGGTGGCCACAGCAGATTTTTTTACTCAAGTGACGTCAGCGAGAATACAAAGATTTGTATAATCGATATTGTCATGGTTACTGCAAATAATAAATAGATGAGGGATATAGTCAACGCTATTTAAAATCTAAAGTTGATTTCTTAACTAAACGGAGCAATCTGAAATTGATTCGCTGAGCCGTATTTACACTGTGTAAATACGAGAAAAATATCACTAGATTTTTTTGGAGCAAAATTAAATTTGACCTATCAGCGGACAAACTCGATACAGTCACTGACAACAGCAGACGAGACAAGATTCGTTTGTTTACATTACAAAGTTTGTGTGGTGTAAAGCCAATCAAAAACGGTCAGTTTTAGCATTCCAACTTCAGGTTGCTCCGTTTAGTTAAGAAATCAATTATAGAGTATAATATTTCATTCTGTTTGAGATTTAAGTTTGTGTTTTGCAGCATTCAAGTCCAGTTTTATGTGAATGCTTTCTGCTACATTTACTATCGAAATACATTTCATAATTTAATTTTAAATTTGTAATTTTATAACTTAAACTGTTGGGAATGGAATAAAATCCCCATCCGCTGTAATATTTTCTAGAAGAGCGATGCAAAGCTCTTCTTCTGTAAGCAAAGAAGCAGACCTCGTTGTCGTATTCGTAATATTTTCATTTCTGTTTTGTTTATTTTCATGTTATTTGCTTCTCTTGATACCTTTCGCATTTTCAATTTAAAATACATTACACGTATGCGTACTACGACAAATAAATATGAGTAAAGAAATACATAGTTTGTTTATACAACACACCAAGTTCGTTATTATTTATAAACATATCTATCACTCTTTTACACAATTTGCTCCATGTTTTGCTGCCGTCAACTCAACAGTTGTACTGTACGTGAAATTAGAGATGGCCGGGTTTGAATTGAAATTTTTTACCTCTCGACTCATATTCTATAAGAGAGGTATTGTGACGGGTATTTTCGAGTGTGTTTTTGGCAGATAAGCACGTTTTAGGGTCTCTAGAATACGAATTACACATTTTTGTATGTGTGTGTGTGCGTTCGTTCGTTCGTTACGCCGTGAGTTATAACTTTTTCGGAAACTCCAAAAATATCAAACATTTAAATACCAAATTTTATATCTAAGGTTTAAATACGATTTACAATAGACCAATTATATTTTGGTACCAATTCATAAACCGGAAGTAAGACTTTTCATATAGAGCAATATGATTTTTCTTAAATTATCTCGATAAATAAACCATTTATGATACGAGGGGTCGTTTTTATATTCCCGGACTAGGCATAAAAACAAAAGACTAGAGCAACAACAAAAAATTATTTTTCAATATAGTTCCCCTGCATTTGAATACAGGTATAACACCGTTTCAATAACATCTTTAATCCAGTATAAAAATATTCATTTGGTTTTTCCGCAAAATGGCCCTCAACAGCTGCTATAAGTTCGTCATTGTCCCTAAATTTTGTCCCCCTTAGTGTTTTTTTGAGATTTGGGAACAAAAAATAGTCACTGGGTGCTAGATCTGGACTAGAAGGCGGATGTTCAATTTCTTCGAAGCCACAATCAGCTATAGCAGCTTTTGAAAGTCTGGACTTGTGCACTGGTGCATTGTCGTGGAGCAACAAGACACCTTGCGTCAGTTTTTCGCGTCTATTCACTTTAATAGCATCTCTAAGGCGATGCATCAGGTTTGCATAATACTCTAATTGCTAACTGCTAATTGTTGCTTCTTTAGTCTTGTATCCTCCAGTACCAAACACTTGGTTTTTTGAACAACATCTGAAGTGATCACGTCAACAGGGCGCCCTGGACGGGGATCATCATCTAGTGATTCTCGACCATGTTTAAACAATTTTGACTACTCGCAAATAGTTGACTTGGAAGGGCAATCATCCCCGTATATAGCCAACATTTCTTCAAGAATAATTTTTTGAGGTTTTCCTTGTTTTGTAAGGAATTTTATAACAGCCCGGTATTCGATTTTATTCATTTCGATAGATATACAACGCGCGAGACCCCAAACTGACAGATAATAAAATTAATAATGTTGCAATTGTTTTGTAAATTGCCACACAAGTTACCAAGGCATATGTGATTAAAAAACAGCATAATGAAAAATTGCATCAAAATTCTAAACAGCCCAGTCCGGGAATATAAGAACAACCCCTCGTACATGAAAATGAAACTATTAAAATGTAAGTAAAACTATTTATTAGATTAGTAGAATAAGCAGAATTAGGCGATAGGTCGTGTGCTGGCCACAGCATATTTTTCATAATTATTATGACAGTGACAGTACAGTTGACATCTATGGCTTGCATCTTGGTTTACATTATCGTTTTACTTAAAATGAAACTATTAAAATTTAAGTAATTTTTTTTATTAGATTAGTAGAATAAGCAGAATTAGGCGAGAGATCGTGTACTGGCCACAGCAGATTTTTCATACTTCGGTCGAATGTAAAAACAAAACAGTGCTATTGTAAGAGTTGTATTTATAAATGAGAAACTAACAATCCTGTGTTCTCTAGGGGATGTTTTTGTGATTTTGAGGGATGAATCGCCGCGTATCGAATTTTTCAACCCTGTGAAAAAACTTGACAATTCCGTCACGATCAACCCCAGTCGTTTAAGTTTCAGATTTATAGCGAATTTAACTTTTTGACATAAAATCGAAATGGGTGGGAATTTTTTATGTTTTCTTGGAGCCACTCGACAAATTTTTGTTGTTACGGACCTGGTATCGATTAGGGTGAGCCTATGGGCCGCTAGTTTAGTTGCCAGAGTATTTTATTGTACCTTCCGAAGGATATATAAGCGCAAGCTGCCCTTAAGATATTGACTTGAGGGTTTTTATGAGTTCGGCCCTGTCTTAACCGTTATAGCTCCATTAGTCTCGTGGTTTATTTTTTACGAAGCTATCACAAAAATTGTTTTAGTTACATTTTAATAGTATATTATACAGGTTGGTGGAGGTGAAATGCGAACATAGGGAACATACATGACAATCGAACTTTCATGCCAGGTATCTTGATATATTTTGTAGTAGTGTCACAAAACGAAGTGATGTGAATTTGTGTGACAAAAAGAGTAATCAGTAACAGAAATAACAATAAAATCTAAAAGTGCATGTAAACTTTCTCGTTCTGCTCGTACATATACATTATTATGCAAAGAAAATGTTTTAATGAAAATAAAAATTTCAATAATATGACATCTACTTTGATATTGACAGTACTTATTCCACGTATATCAAGATGCCTAGCATGATAACTCTATTGTCATATATTTCCCTATGTTCGCATTTCACCTCTACCAACCTGTATACCAAATTTTATAAACGTCATTTTAGTCACGAGTATTTAGAGAGTTTATAAACGAGTCACATACTATACTATATACTACGACCCCAAATTAAACAACATAAATATGTAAAATTTCATTTAAAATAATTTGAACATATGTCAGTTGCTATGTTCAACCCGTGACTAAAAACGGCCAAAGCCACGGCTTGTCGAGGTGTGTTTAAAATGTTATTTAGCGCCATGGAAACCAGTTCGTTAAATGTAGTAAGAATAGAAAAAATTACTTAAGAGGCCCGTCTACTACCTAAAATCCAGCATAAAATGTACTAACGTAGCGAGTGTTTTGTGACCAGTACAAGAATGGTAAAAATTTATTTCAACAAAGATTTAATAGAGAAAGAATGAATGCCTTTTAAAAATTTTGATTAAAAAATTGTACATGAATATAAAAATTCCGAAAAATTCAAAAAAAATCCTATTTTATGATATCTCATGATACAAATTAATTTTAAGAAGGCACATCTGTAGATCCATTCTTTCTCTATTAAATGTTTATAAAAACATTATACTGCAGACAAAAATAATCTGACAGTTTACTCGCAACGAAAACACTTTACAGTATTTTTAACTTCAAAATGACATCGCATTGCTAGGATGCGGCAAAGTACGAGTTTCGGGCTGTTTCAGGCAACCGTAGTAGTGAGGAAAAGAGTGGAATGAAAAAAAAGTAAAATCGAAAGTAATCTAGGAGTTCGGTAAAAACGTAGACGAGCCGCTTAACACAGGAGTTAAAATCGTATAAATTATGTCAAATAGAGTGAAATAGGATGCGGCAAAGTACGAGTTTCGGGCTGGTTTCAGGCAGCCCTAGTAGTGAGGAAAAGAGTGGAATGAAAAAAAAGTAAAATCGAAAGTAATCTAGGAATTCGGTAAAAACGTAGACGAGCCGCTTAACACATGAGTTAAAATCGTATAAATTATGTCAAATAGAGTAGAGAGTAGCTACAGTAATTAGCTGAACTAAAATTAAATGATAACAGTTTACCGTTTACTAGTAACCCGAAAGTAAATTTATTCGTGTTTAGAATATTAGCATAACATTAAAACAGAAATGTAAAATGTAGCCAGTGTAAATAAATTTGATACCAGTTGATTGATGAATGTATAGTAAAATATTTGTCCAGTGTCAATATACGATTAGTTAACACGCAAACAACCGCATTCGACTGCTGGAATTTTCCTAGTTTCAGGTTTTGTCCAAAGGGGATTCAACACCAAAACATACTTTAAATACACTGGGCAAACAAAACGCACCACTAGACAAAGATCGACGTTTCCTCTTTCGACTGCTGGAATTTTCCTAGTTTCAGGTTTTGTCCAACGGGGATTCAACACCAAAAATTACTTTAAATTTCAAATACACTGGGCAAACAAAACGCAGCACTAGACAAAGATCGAAGTATCCTCTTTCGACTGCTGGAATTTTCCTAGTTTCAGGTTTTGTCCAAACGGGATTCAACACCAAAACATACTTTACATTTCAAATATACTGGGCAAACAAAACGCGCCAAGGACAAAGATCGAAGTTTCCTCTGTCGACTGCTGGAATTTTCCTAGTTTCAGGTTGTGTCCAAAAGGGATTCAACACCAAAACATACTTTAAATTTCAAATACACTGGGCAAACAAAACGCACCACTAGACAATGATCCAAGTTTCCTCTTTAAGGTGTTCGTCTACCCTAAAATTTTACAGCGTTACAGAGGTGTACGCCTCCCACGTGTACTTTAATTATAATTGAAATATATGATGCTTTTACCTATGAGTGTATTAACAAAGGATGTCTTAATGCTTCTATATTGTTATTTTTTGTCTTTGGCGTAGGAATTTTAAGTAAACAAAATTTTAAAATCAGTTTTTTTGCGGTTATTTGTCATTATTTGATATTATTTTTTTCGGTCTGGCAAGAAAAATTTAAAAAAAACAAGAAGCATGCAAGCTAAGCTTCATTTTTCGAATAATTTTTGTTTTTAATTTCTTTAAAAAATACAGAAGATATTATGGGAATCTGGAGCCATGTTTACAGTATTTTTCAACTTTAAAATGACATTCAGGCAGTTATAGTAGTAGGGATTATGAGAGTGAAATAGGATAAAAAGTAATATCGAGAGTATACTAGAAATTCGAAAAAAAGGTAGACGAGCCTCTTAAGGTCATGCAAGTTAATCTGACGCCAAGTTCATTTTACACTCTAGCGCCCTACTGAAAAAAAACTTCTCGATGTCAAAAAATGTCAAACTTTGACAACTTGCATTGGGTGCAAATAAAATCGTGTATTCGAGCCAATTGAACAAAATGGCGTTACAATTTATTCATTTTTTGGTAAATTTTAAAAATTTCAATTACATACGGTGATTTTATCCGAAGCTATAGACTTTTAGAATTTACTCTGCATTTTGTGAGTTTTCCATAACTCTGCTTAAATTTTGATAAGTTTTAAGTCTAAAGCGACCACGAAAACATTTAACGTGAACATTTAGAATCTTTTCTAATATGAATTCAAATATAAATGTAAACTACACCAATATACTCACTTCCTCTTCTATCGTATTATGCAAATCTCAAATTTGATCTTGTTACTAGTTCCATAAAATAATCCTTGATCCAACTCTGTTCAAAACTGCGAAGTGAATTAATGTAACCCCTCTAGTTTGCTGTTATTTTAATCTACATATTCCTACCACGTAAATAAATTACTGCTGCGAAGAGAGAGCATTGAATTTAAATAAATAGTGATATGTATTTATGATTCCATTGATTTGATGCAACTCCACATTTGAATAGGATTGAAATTTAAATAAATTCATTCGGCGACATGAAATAAATACATTCATGTAGTTGATCATCAATTTCACGTTAAATACAAAATATATTGCTACGGATTTAATTTTATTGGAACAATACATCAATAGGGTAGTTTAACATTTTTTAAAAAGTTTTTAATTGAAACTTCATGTTATTTGAAAGCGATTGAGAGTACTGATAAGCCTTAATTGTTCTTAATAAAGCTGTAATTAATTTTTAAAATTTGTGTGACGTAGATGTATAGCTGAAAATCTTCTCAAACCATGGGGCTGGAATTAAAATGTACTCATGTAAAATCAACTGTTTCTAAATGTTACAAAATATAAAATACAATTTGGTAGTTTCTTTATTACTGTAAGTAAGAATACACGTGAAAAAGCATTACTGTGACGTAGATGTGTCGATACGTAAAATCTCAAATATTTAAAGAACTAAGTATTAACTTTTTGAAAACTTTTTTCATGGCAATAACTCATTTTTGAGGTCTTCTTTCAATATAATTCACTGGATTGCTAATTTGCCACTATGGTAAAGTACCCTATAGTTAATAAATTAATTTTGTACTGTACCTCATTTTTATGACGTTTGGCCAAACGAATCTCTTACCTGCAAAAGAAAAATCATATTATTAGTTACTTATTTTGTAAACAGAATGGTAGATGTTATTATAGTGGAATCCAACCACTTTTAGATCGATTCGTCTTGGCGCAGTCAGAACCTCAATTCATTTTACAATCATTGAAATCCAAAGCGGCACTGGAGAGATTTGTTTAATAAAATCACGACACCGTACGTGGAGTGATTTTATTTTAAAACAATTTTTCGAGTCAAATTGCTGTCAGGTGACAAGGTTGAGATGTCAAACAGAAATTTATTCTGAGGAAATAAAATGCTCGAGTGTAATTCAACGAGATAATTTAACGACTCCTTTGGTTCTTCGTCCCAAATATTCCCAAAATCGAATCATTTCACTTACAATTACAACTATTAGAAATATAAACCAAATGACATTTTAGTGTTTTCTTTATTGTGTGGTTGCTAAGAAAAAGGTAAATAAGGTTTTATCACTTGCAAAAAGTTCCTTTTTATTCGATTATGTCAAAAAGTGACGTTTTTTGGTTAAGATATTCGGACGAAAAGCTAACCTTTTAGGTAGAGTATTAATATTTGTGCCGTTGCTTTTCGTCTTAGGCCGAGAAGTACTTTTCGTACGCAAACGCGTTTTTTTAAGCAAACTGACACAGTCGAATAATTTTTTGTTCTTTTTTGTTTCATTTGTCTGTTTCGCAGATAACTACAATTAGCAAACTAAACAAAATTTTAGAATAATTTATAATAAAATATTAATATTCTAGTTATTTTAAGTTCTCACTTACAATCGAATAAAAAATAGTGTATGATACACGGACGAAAATGCTCTCGTACTCCTAAGGTTGCCGAACGAGGCAAAGCCGACTATTTTCCATAGTCGTACGAGAACTTGCATTTTTCGTCCTTGTAACATAAATAACTATTTTATCCGCTGTCAAAGCGATAAAACTGTATTTTGTTTATGGCTTACTTTATCCAGGAGTGGAATTATCGTTAATATCCCTTATTTAGATTACGATGGACATGAGAGAGACTTGAACCACGGAACTCCGGGCTCATACGTCATCACAGTGATAAATAATAAATACAAGATTATTTAATACAGTGATTTACCTATATAAATGTCAAAAATTTAATCAATATATAATATATACAAAGAAACATGAATGCATTTTGTGATGGTTGAAATTTATGTAAATTTGAGAAATTTTCCCTGATTAATTTTGCAAAATTACCTATCATGCTATTACACCGAATAATTTGCCAAATTAAATATTGAAAATTTATTCAATAATTACCGCAATTGTATTAATTGAAACGTTTTACAACAATTTAAAATCACTGGTAATTATTCTATAATTCGCGCAAATTATTATTAAATTAGTTTGAAATGTGAAATGTAATTTCAATGATTGACTATTCATAGAATACATTTGAACTTTAAAATTTTTACACAGTTCGTTGGACAAACATAAATATTTTTGCACAAACAAAGGTTCTATTTTTGAACCACCTAATTTGCAAATTTAAATAGTGTCCTTTAAACAACAAACAAAGGCTGGTGCTATTTATTTTGATTGTTTTTCATTGTTTAACAAAATGCAAAAAGCGTGACAACTACAATTCTGACAACTCATTGTATATATTGTACAAAAATCCGTTAATAAGTTGACGGCTGGTAACCGCACACACGGTATAATATAAACTGATAGTACTGTTCGTGCAGTCAGAGTTGGCTGGAACGGTAAGGGAGAAAAAGAATGTGTCTATGTTCCACACCAGAGCTGGCCACATTTTATTCTTTTACATTTTTTCTTCAATTTTTTTTCGCACATTTCTACATCCTCTGTGAAAAGGTAGTATGACGAAAAACATTACAAACAAACTACGAAATTGTGTTTTGATAATAATATAATTCTTTAAAATCTGCTTTTTATATTTTTTCTCTAACATCAGTTATATAAAAAAATATATGACAATAAAATTGTATTATCGACTCGAGAAAAGTAATTTCCTCGCTCCGTCATAATCTTTCTCTCGTCGATAAAATATAATTTTATCGTCTTGTATAAAAATAACTAGTACCTAGTATTACCAATTTAAAAATCAAAATTTCAAATTGGTATATAATATTAATCGAGAGGACATACGACTAGATTATCAGCAAATTTTTGGTAGAGTAATAGATTCTTCGACTCTGTGAAGAACATAGACACAAGCTTCCTCTACTTTACTGCTCCGGCCAACTTTTGATTCATTGACAGTATATATGGCTGCTCACCCAAGGCGTGACATCTACCTACCTATCTCATTTTGTCAAATATCTTTAATTTGACAAGAATCGTCCCTGGGATGTTTAAAAATCTTATTCTTGTACTTCAAATGATATTACGAAAGTCTATCCTAGACACATCCTGAGTACTCATTACTCAATACAAATATCTCAGAAAATAACATGGTACACATAATTGGGATATTATTACCAAATTACTAACATTGGGATGTTACATAAATAATTCCACTTCTGTACAAAGTAAGCCATAAACAAAACACAATTTTATCGCTTTGACAGCGGATAAAAAGGAAGATAACTTTTTGCAAGTGATAAAACCTTATTTACCATTTTCTTAGCAACCAAACAATAAACAAAATACACTGAAATGTCATTTGTTTCATATTTCTAATATTTGTCAGTGAAATGGTTAGATTTTGGAAATATTTGTGAAAAAGAACCAAAAGAGTCGTAAAATTATCTCATTGAATTACACTCGAGCATTTTATTACCTCCAAATAAATTTCTGTTTGACATCTCAACCTTGTCACCTGACAGCAATTTGACTCGAAAAATTGTTTTAAAATAAAATCACTCCACTTACGGTGTCGTGATTTTATTAAACAATTTTTTTTTTCAAATTGCTAGGCAACAAGGTTTCAATACAAACAGAAATTTATCCGTCGAAATAAAAGGTCTTTTGCATTATAGTTGATAATTTTATTAAGGGCGGATATTATTAGGCAACTTTAGCAAGTAACAAGTGTGATGTTCGCATTCTTGAAATGTTCTGGGGATTTTATTTTATCAAGTGGGTATGTAAGGGTGAGTCAGCTAAGTGTTCCCTATTTCATTTGTTTGTAAAGTCTCAAGTTTTTGTGTAAAGTCCGCCAAATTTTTGCTGTAAATACAGTAGCCACTTGAGTTTTTGTTCGCAAAGTTTTATCATTATTGCTCTATTGCTTCCTAATTGGTGACTGAAATAATGATTAATTAATTAATGATTAGTCAAACGACTATTTGTAGGATTTTAAAGAACCTTAAGTGGCATCCTTATAAGATTTCAATTCTGCAGGCAATTTCTGAAGAGGATAAAGCAAACCGATTGGAATTTGCAGAAGACGAAATTGAACGAATGAATGAAAACCCTGGTCATCTGAATTACATCATGTTTTCTGATGAGGCACATTTTCATCTTGTTGGTGGATTTAATAGACACAATCATCGGTATTGGTCAGATGAAAATCCCCACTGGATTGCTGAACAATCCTTGCACTCTCCTAGAACGACTGTTTGGGCTGCAATTGGAGATTTTGGATTAATTGGTCCAATTTTCACATTGAAGTGAACCACTCGTGAAGTTTTTGTCTGATCGATTTGAAATTTCGGCAGTAAAAATTCCTTTAGATAGTTCATGTTTTGCAAAAATTTCGTCACTTTCTGATAAAAATTGCCTAAGTTATAAAAAATCCAAATAGGGAATAGTTAGCTGACTCACCCTGTATTTTTATCAATCTGTGTACAATACATTATGTAATCAATAATTTCGTAGTTATTCATAATCAATACTACCGCTTTGTTGAGTAATTAAGTAATTTAGTAATTCGATGTTTGTGTGATAATAACATCATCACCTTTCACGAGTTGCTTTCGTGACAAAATAATTTGTTTTCATATATCCAACGTGTAATTATATTATAATTTATGTTGATAGAGGTGTCATGTAATATATCTTCCGTGCTATACACTAGGTAAGGTGGGTAAGGTAGAGAATTAAATTATCAACATGTCTTTAATTCAATTAAGACGGGTAGAATCAAGTTATTGTCTTGGGAAAATTATTCTCGATGGTATTTTTGATTGCTTAGTAAATATTTTCAGGTTATATTAGAAAGACATGCTAGTAA
Source organism: Agonum fuliginosum (assembly GCA_947534325.1). Classification (NCBI taxonomy): domain Eukaryota; kingdom Metazoa; phylum Arthropoda; class Insecta; order Coleoptera; family Carabidae; genus Agonum; species Agonum fuliginosum. The sequence continues at coordinate 2,151,547 of OX384045.1, read as the reverse complement.
CTTTTTGTCAAATCTAATATATATATATATATATATATATATATATATATATATATATATATATATATATATATATATATATATATATATATATATATATATAAAGCTGAATGTTTGTATATCTGTCTGTCTGTCTGTTTGTCTGTCTGTTTGTTTGTTTATTTGTTTGTTTGTTTCGTATTCGTATCTACATCTAACAGTCCATAGTCAATAGGCACACTGTTAGAGAAAGCGAGTACGATAGATACAAAGTAACAATTTATTTTTGATTGTGTTTAATTAATAAACCGAATAAATCTCATAATGACATATTGTTTAACGAGCAAATAATGTAGGCTATAATTCAAGAAGATGAAAATTTATTCACGAACCGAAGGCATTATTTGCGAGTCAAATATGACGTTTTATCTACGACTCTTTAAATACCTAAAGAAATATTTCTTATTTAGAAATTTGTATTCATATTAATCTAATCTCAAACTTTGGTGTGATGACAATTGTCAAATCATCCGAGTAATTTAGAACTATTATGGGCTAGTCATATACAGCGTTTTAAATTATTTATCTACAACAATACAATAATGTATTCATTATATACGTGAAAGTAGTATAATAAACCCCTCCATAAGGACACATTATAAAATAATGAATTCATTATTTCACACTGTTAAATAATGAGTACTTTATTCTATCGAACTGTCAAACTGCCATCACATCTGTTTTAATATTAGTGTTACATCAAGTTATCATTTTATGACGTTGTAAGCAGAAACAGTAAAAATAATAAAAATTTGTAAAACGCTGTATATGACTAACCCATAGTAGTTCTAAATTACTCGGATAAATTGTCATCACACCAAAGTTTGAGGTTAGGTTAATATCAATACAAATTTGTAGTAAGAAAATGTTGTTTTATTTAAAAAGTTGTAGATAAAACGTCGTATTTGACTCGAAAATAATGGCTATAATTAACTCGGATGATTTATACACTCGCCTTCGGCTCGTGAACAAACTTTTATCCTCATTAATTATAGCCTACATTATTTACTCGTTAAATAATATACTATTATTTAATTATTTTAACTTTCTGCTTACAACGTCATAAAATGATAACTTAATGTAGGTAATACTAATTGTATTTTGTGATGGCAGTTTGACAGTACGGGAGAATAAAGTACTCATTATTTAACAGTGTTAAATAATGAATTCATTAATTCATAATGAGTCCTTATTTTGGGGTTTATTATACTACTCTCATGTATATAATGACTACAACATTATTCTATTGTCCTACATAAATAATACTATTAGCGCCTTAAGAAACATAAACAAATTTCTAACCTTATCAAAAAAATCCACAGCCATTTCGTCTTTCGTCCTTGGCCCTCCAAATCAACAGTTTATAAAAAGTTTCAGCTTCAAACCCACTACACACTTTTGTCAATCACGCTATTTAATGTTCACTATTATACCCGCACTATTTAAGGTTTTATTGTACCTTCAAATCACTAAACCATTCACGAAATTGTTAAAATATACAACGTTTTGAATACGTCCACTATAATAAAACACCGCACTACTACTGAACATAGTAGGCGAGAATTTGCAGCAGAGAATCTTAATTAATCCTGTTCGACATGGTTTCAAAAACGGGCAACTGCAATCTTCAAGTCAGAGTTGAACAAGAAAATTGCAGAATATATTTTTTTCATTTTACACTGAGCAACATCAGCAACATGCAATTACTTATTTAATGTATAAATTTATTAATAAATTTACCAATATTTCGTTACCATATTATGTCAAATTAAGGCTATGCTTCTTGAGTGCAATAAGAATCAGAATTCACGATTCTGGCTATATTGCTCAAAATAAAAATCTGAAATTTTACATTAGTAACGACAAAGCATTGTTGAATTGAAAAATTTAAACTATATATTGTTCCGACCACAATTAGAGATAAAAATAAATTAAACACTAGAATTTCGTGAGGATCTCATGAATAAACTATAAAAGTTATCATTGAGTTTAAAGACAAAATGAGTAGAACATAGATGTTAAAAGGGCGGAAAAACAATAAAACTATAATTTTATCAACAGAATTGCCATAAATTATATCTAAACTTGTACAATTTTCGCCGAATTTCGCATAATTATTAAAGCCAAACTAATTGCATTAATTAAAGATTTTGAAGATTCCGCCCTTTTAGTATTCTTCCTTAATCTATAAAAAAATTCAACATCATACGTATAACAGTATTAGATTGAGATCCTCACAAAAATTACTCGTTTTGCAATGCGTATTATTGCCACGCAATAGGCTCTTAACCTCTTGGATTTACTGTATTGTATATTGTTAGAAAATAAGGATAGAATATGGCATAGTAACCACTAACGCACTAACTTTCAAACACAAATTAATCTTTTTGACGTTTATGTTCAGTTGGTAGCATCATAACGAACTAAAAATGACTAGAAATAACTGTGAATTGCCTGCAAGCCTTACAGAAATTAGAACATGTTCTATTCCATGCAACCGTTGCTTCAAGATTGCTTCAAGCAATTTCTATATTACACTCATGCAATATTGAATCAATTTGTCAATATAAAATGAACTTATGATTTTTGTTCCAGCAACAGCTACATCAGTTTTCGAATCCAATAATTCAAGTGGAAAATAAAACTAATAAGAAGACAAAAAATTACAATAAAACAACACCTCTGTAAAAACATTCCTATCTATCTATTTCAAAAATGTTTCCACTACATTTGTGTTAAACTCAATAAAACGAAACGAAAAATGAACCGAAATAAAAAACGCGCACAGCCAACTGAGCAAAAACGAACAAAGCTCGGTTTAAAATTCCACTGGGTGAATTCATCGCGGTGTGCCCTGGCCATTCATTGTCTTACGGCGCGGCGTTACATTAACGACCGTATTAAAGCCGTCATACAGGCTGCCAACTTGAAATAGTGCCTGAAACTAAACTTCCCTGGTGACAAGACACCCTAGAATGAAACACTGCTAGTGATTTATTTGTACATGTGATACAGTTCGGTAGAGGACGCAGGGGCTTGGTCTAGGTGTAGCTGAAAGGGTACACCATGTCAAGGATGTTTAAGATTGTTTATCATTATAGCGGATACTGTCCGTGCAGTCAGAGTTGGCCGGTGACGGATAGATAGAATGTGCTTACGCTGTACACAGAGCACAATTCGACAACTTATTACTCGCCTGAACGCAACTGAGTCAAGAGAAAAACCGAGCTGGACGACTTCTTTATACACTATACCAAGGTACCAATTTAAAATTTCTATGTCCGGCCATCTTTTATTTCGCGGACTGTATGTGTATTAAGAAATGGCTGGTCTTAAGAATTTTAAATTGGTATACACTATTTATTGAGCAATTTTTTAAGCAGAAATCAGAAATCGCTTCGCTACCTTGAACTAGTGTATAAAGAAGTCGTCCAGCTCAGTTTTTCTCTTGGCTCAGTTGCGTTCAGGTGAATAATAAGTTGGCGAACTGTGACTCAGCTCTATCTAGATCTAGAATATTGGTTCATTTATTCTCTCCCTTACCGGTCCGGCCAACTCTGGCTGCATGAACAGTAAAAGCTGGTTTATAATGGATGTAACTGGTGACTTCTTCTATTTTCTGTTAACATGAGCTATAGGTATTTCTATGTTACGATTCATAATCACACTGGATTTGATATTTACCTATACTGTAACAGTAAGGTTCTCTTCCTATCACTATATATAAAGCAAACAAGTAACCATGGTTTAATACTCTAAAAAATGTGGAATTATGTATGTATGTATGTATTATCATTTCGGGATTTGAACCTCATTTGGGTTATATCCCTAGGGTGACTTGATGGCACACACACAGTATTAATTTTTTACTTTATATACTTTGCCACGGAGTTTTTTACTTTACTACCATGTGTGTTGCCAGTCGACCCGGCGCAAGCCCTTGTTACAGCCTCTAGCCGGTGCCCGATAGCTAGAGGTTGCCAAATTAATTAGATCCCAACTCGAATGGTAACGGGAGTAGGTACCGATCCAAATCAGTCCGTGAAAATTTCCTGACCTGACCGGGATTCGAACCCACGACCTCTGTAACCAGAGCCTAGCATCCCAATACTCTAAAAAAATGTGGAATTAATTATGTTTAACTATAACAATAAGATATGAAAAAATTAGTTCAGTATCTAACTTTTAAACTCCTCATGTACAAACATATTATTTTATTCAAATATGAACATAGTTAAATTACTCAACTATCCGGTCCATTACTCATGTTGTTTAAGAGCATTCTGTACAGGAAGACACATGGTTGCACATTTTAACAAAAACAAATTTTTATATGGTAGATAAGGGATAAAACTTCGAGCTTTTAGTGCCATTTTTTTCAGCACGTTCCACGGTCGAAATTACTTACTTTCAACCGCTTGCAGGCGTTTAGAAGCACCTACAGATTTTTCTTTATATTTCGCAGAACATGATATTTTAAACTTGAATCATGTAGTTTAAAGTTTAATCTACGTTGGGGTAGTGTTATTTTTTCTAGAAAAAACTGTCTGATTTCGAGAAAATTAGAGGTAAAAAATGTGAATTTTTGTAGTTTTCTTTATTTTATAAACTAAAACTACGGTACAAAACAGAAAAAATGGCACTAATTGAACGAAGACTAATCCCTTATCTACCATATACAAATTTGTTTTTGTTAAAATGTGCAACCATGTGTCGATGAGGTGTATGCGTGTAAACTGCTTTTTACGTGTACATTCTTCCTGTACAGAATGCTTTTAAGTCGTTCTGGGCTTGTTTCTTAGCTAGGCATCGGTATCTCCCGATTTTCAATTGAAACATTGAGTCTTCAGTCAAACACAGCTTCCGCGATCGGTTTTCCGTTTGCGTAGTTCGCGGACGCATTTTCAATTTTCTAATGCTTACCGCCTTCCACTTTCCCCAACCCCCCGTTTCCCCCTCTAGCGCCTACATAGCCGTCTTCGATAAATTCGAAAGAGAAATTTGAATTTCGTTCTATTTGTGCCATTGTAAAGAGAACGAACGGTTTTGTTATGTATTGTTGTTTGTGAATTTAATTTCGGAGACTAAAGGATTGTTGATTTTTACGATGTTTGGTTTAATTTCAAAAAGAAAAGAATATTGGGTATACCGCTTTAATTTAATTGAGACCTTCTTTAGGGCAAATAAAATTAACATAATATTGTCACAATATAAATTATAAATAGGACACCATGGCAAACATGAAATATAATAATTTTAAATTATTTTAAAACATAAAAAAAACTGAATTGTTTTGTTCAATATTGTTAGTTTTTTTACCTCTCGCCTCATATTCTATAAGAGAGGTATTATGATGGGTGAAAATTTTCGAGTGTGAGGTTTTGGTGGATAAGCACGTTTTAGGGTCCCTAAAATAAGAATTTAACATTTTCGAGATGGTTTCTGTGTGTGTTGTGTGCGTGTGTGTGCGTTCGTTCGTGCCTTTGTATGTTACAATTTTTTCTGACGCCATATCTCAAAAAATAGCAAACATTAAAATTTATAATAAATGGTAACGAATTTCAAAGTACATCTCAGAATCCACCAGACAGGGCACTGTCACAGACAGCTGTTTAAAATTTAAAATTGATAATTTTAGGTATATTTAAGGTTTTAATACGAATCTTAATAAGCCATTTTGTTTTGTTTTAATCTACACCCGGCAGTAGTACCTTTTTAAAATATTTCGATAAATAATGAAGACAATTTTTTTATTTTAAATGAAAGATTATGTGATTATAACCTACAATCAGTATTTTATAAATTTTTCTGTATCTGCTATCATTTAAGAATAATTAAAGTATTATATACTTATAATTTAATTTTTCGGTATCTTAGTCGTTGATCGTTTAACATTTGTTACTACGTAAAATTTAAATGATTATGACATGACATGACAGTGACTGTGACAATAGTAAAATATTGTTTATATCTTCTTCTGCAGTTTAAATAAAATCACTAAAATTATATTTGTGAGTAGTAGTAGTAGGTACCTATATATTAATATATTTGTTTAATAAATAAAAAGAATAAAGTAAGTATGACGGGAGGTCTTGTGCTGGCCACATTAGATACTTTTAAATTTTGTATGGTTTTTGAGTACAGTACACGAAATAAAAGATGACTAGATTAGGAATTTCAAATTGGTAAACAGAATTAATCACGTGGGCATAGATTATCAGCTACTTTGAAATAGTCTATAAAGAAGTCGTCCAGCTCGGTTTTCCTCTTGGCTCAGTTGCGTTCAGGCGAGTAATAAGTTGGCGAACTGTGACTCAGTTCTGTATAGAACATAGATAAGAGCTTCCTCTCCCTTACACTCCAGTCAACATTAGATTCACGGACAGTAACTAGATTTCTAGGAAAATTTATTTCAAATACAAAATGAGTTCTACGCTTCGACCATATATAGGTATAGACAGATAACACTCAATGCTGTAGTATACAATGTTGTGAAGGCAAGAAGTACGGTAGCGGGGAGCAGCAGCTGTAGGCGGGGAAAGGAGGTGAGGACACGTTAGAGTGTTGCATATTGCTGACTTCTGGTTTGTTGTCATGGAACAGATAATGAAAATAGGCAAACTGCAACACTTCAAGGTGTCTGCAGGTCATACTCCTCTTCACACAGCTACGCTAGTTCTTTGCTTCACAACAAAGGCTTGCGTTGTTTGTCTATTTCTATATATGGTCGAAGGTTCTACGATATATAATACCTACAATCAACAATTGCAAATTACTTTTTGTCCTAGCTTTATTAATTATTCAGTGGTGTTATTGTATTTTCTACAATAACAATTTTCCTTTCATGTAATGTTACGAATCACAAACATTCGTAACAATTACAAATAACTAGAAACAATATCTATACACAAAAATAAACACAAATTTCACGCCATGCTGTGTAAACTAAAATATAAATTATTTAATTATTTACGAAGTTTTGTATGCAAGGGACGTATAGATATTTCAATAAAGAGGAAATCGATAGATTAATTTAATCTAACATTACATTACTTACGTTTTATATCCAAATAAAACGATTCTAGTACACAGTTATGTTTACCGTTATTACAAAGGAAAACAAATACAAATTGAAAATTACCCGAATTCGTAAATTAGAAATTTATCCACGACTTTCAAATACCGCAGACAAAATTTAATATGTATTCAACTGTAGGTACCAGCCAAAAATTAGGTTTGCAAAATCTGTAAACAATACGAAACAATTTCTTTTTGAATTACCGAAATTCAACCTAAAACTATCCAAAAACCTTCCCTGGAAATTGTTTCTCTTCTCTTGCGGCGGTTGCGGCAGTGGTGGGGGGTAGGGTGGGGGCTGGGGGGCAACCCACCCCACCGCGGAATGGATCAATTCGTTCCGAGGTAACACCGCTGGAATTCGGATCGCTTGCTAAATAAATAATTCCCAGTGTAAAGTGTGCTTTACTGGATAATAGAAACATGTGCTGTGACAGCAAAACTTCATGAAATAGACAAAAAGGTGGGGGAGTATATTTTAAAAGAGCGATAATTAAATCAGGCAAGGGTAGATATAAGAGATTTCATCCCCCCCAATGATATAATAGTCATATTATTTTCATCATTTGAGTGAGGTAATTAATTATATTACCTCACAAGTGAAGTAATATGATGTGCTTTTGCAGGGGCGGATTTGCCATAAGGCCCAGTAGGCCCGGGCCTAGGGCGGCCAGATATTAGGGGCGGCCAATTGTGGCATAAAATACAATTCATATCCTTAGTAAGATACGAACCCACGATCTCGCCACTCGCCAGTAGATCGGACTACCATGAATTTCGATACGTTAGTCTTGTCTATCGTATAGTTTTGTTTCGTGGCGGCTGCAATACCTCGTTAATTTATTAAAGTAAGCTATTTAGCTTTGTGTTTTTTCTCAAAAGTGTTTTGAATTTTTATTATTATTATTGTATTTCCTTTAAGATTTTTTTTGTTCAAATTCTGTTAAAAATTGGTCGCCCCGCCTCTTTTTACAAAAAATTCGCCTGCGGCGCATTAGAGCTCGCTTCGCTTAGTGTCCTCTTTTGGAGATAAACAAATATGGTAACCCTAATGTCAGTATATACTGGGCTGCAATAAGAATGCGAATGAAACAACTGTTATTTCATATACATTTTGACGTATTTATATGGAATAACAATCAGATGCACTCCTATTATGTCTGTTGTACACCGACAATGTATACAAGTTGACAAGAAAGTAAATTCATAAATGTAGTACCTAAATGATGGTAGCTGAGAAAGGGGCGGCTGGTACTACACGGCCTAGGGCGGCCAAAACTGCAAATCCGCCACTGTGCTTTTGTCTATTACCTCTCGCATATTTGTCATAATATACTTGTCTACCTTTTTATTTTTTATATATTCTTAGAATAAATCAATTTTGAAATATTGTCCCATAATAAATAATAAAATAAACGAATTAAAAAATTAATATCACGTATAAACTTACAAATTAAGAATTTGTTTGCATATAAAACTGACAGAATGCCCTGCTGTCAAACAAATTGTACGTACCCTGTTGCTTTGATTTTAAATTTTCGAGTGTGAGTTTTTAATGGATGAGCATGTTTTAGGGTCCCTAGTATACGAATTTAACATTTTTTAAAATGATGTCTGTGTATGTCTGTGCGTGTATCAGTATGTTACAATTTTTTTTTGACGATAAACCAAAAAATTAAACAAACAAATTTTATATTTAATGTTTTAATACGACTCTTAAGAACCCAGTTATTTTTTGAAGCAATCCTCACACCGGAAGTATACATACATATTTTTATAAATCATTAATATATCACAATATTATTTATTTTAAATGAAAGATATTTTGTCATCTATAAATACATGGTACTATTTAGAAATTAAATAATTATTTATAATTTAGGCTATAAAACTTCAGTATTCAGTATATTTTGTAGTCCATGATTGTTAAACATTTGTAAAATTTATTTGACAGTATTGGCAGTGACAGTGATAATAGTGACACATCGTTCATACCTTCTTCTGCATTCTGCAGTTTACATCAAATGACTAAAATATATTATGTGAGTACCTACATCTTTCTATAGTAAAAAATCTGCTGTGGCCACCAGACGACCTCTCGCCTAATTCTGCTTATTCTACTAATCTAATAAATAGTTTTACTTACATTTTAATAGTTTCATGTTCATGTAATATGTAAACGATAATGTAAACCAATATGCAAGCAAAAGATGTCAACTGTACTGTCACTGTCATAATAATTCAAATTTTATGTAGAAACAAATTTTATATCATGGACAACAAGATACTAGAATTTCAAAAAAATAGAATATTAATTGTACTTTATTTTATTGTTAAATACTTCCAGATTCAGCAATTTGTATTTATAATTAACTGTACACATAGATAATTACAATTTCTTTTATTTTTAATTGCAAAAATTGTCATAAATAAATAATGTACCAATATATTTAAGGAAAACTTTTCCAAACTTCTAAAAGTACTACTTCCGGTTTGCGGATTTTTACCAAAATCTTATCCGGTGTTAAGATACTTATTAAAACCTTAAATATGAAATTTGGTTATAAACGGTTTGATACTTTTTAAGTTATCGTGGACGAAAAATCGTCGGTTCATACAAACGCACACACACACGCACACACACACATCGTGAAAATAGTAAATTCGTATTCTAGAGACCCTGAAACGTGCTTATCCACCAAAACCTCATACTCGAAAATTTTGACCCATTACAATACCTCTCTTATAGAATATGAGGCGAGAGGTAAAAAGAGTAGAGTATGGCAGAGGTCTTGTGGCGGCCCCGTCAGATTTTCTTCTGTGTATTCTGTAGGAAAACATCTAACACATTTTACTTCTAAAACAATAAATGAAGGATAAACTGCTATCTCTTTCCAACTAAATAGAATATAAATGTCACGCATTAAATATTCTCTTTAAGAAAAAACACAAAAAACCAAAACAAATTAATCGTTCAAATAAATGACTATCATTAAATCAGATTGGACTAATATTTCAAATTTTTTACTTTCATCATTTGTTCCCCCGTCAAATAATCACAATGTTTACCTAAACGAGCCTAATAAATCAATGCTGAAAATTGTCTACAATTATACTACAAAGTACCATATGTCGTTAGAAGTTCAACACATTCAAATATAAAGTATAACATGAGTATAGTAACTTTACATACTGTGAGCAATGGGTAGGTACAGATGGTACAGATATAACCCACTTGAAAAAATAAAATCCCAAGAACATTTCAAGAATGTGAACATCCCGGCTTGTTACTTGCTATATTTGCCTATTGACATCCTATTGATATCCTAGAGATTGCTAATGTCCGCCCTTAGTAACATTATTTATGTAACATCCCAATATTAGTAATTTGGTAATAATATCCCAATTATGTATTCCATGTAAGTCTCTGAGATATTTGTATTGAGTATGTAATTTTTGATCGTACTCAAAATGTGGCTAGGATAGACTTAAGTAATATCACATAAAGTACAACAATAAGATATTTTTAAACATCTCATGGACGATTCGTGTCATGTGGCTAAGTATTTTAATGAATGCTATGACGATAAACAACGGTAACGAGGTAACTCACGGGCCAAGTAGTGATCTTTCTCTCTCACACAAGGTAAACAGAAATGCCACGAATCTAAGTATTGCTAAGATGCGGAGTGTCCACTCCTGAGTTTTATTTTATTTCGTGGACACTACTTAACAAACTAGAAAGAAGTGAAGACAAATGTTTTCTTCAGCTACGTTCTGATGCAATACCGATTTGATACAACGCCGTTTCGATACATGTACTGGTTGAAAGAACTGTTATCAAACCAAAGGGCATCCTCACTTTTGTGTTTAATTTTACTTCTCGTTTTCGTGCTAACGATAGTAACACGCGGGCCCAGTAGTGATATTTCTCTCTGACACAAGGCAAACAGAAATGCCACGAATCTACACTATTGCTACGGAGTGTCCACTGCTGAGTTTTATTTTAATTCGTGGACACTACTTAACAAACTAGAAAATGTTTGCTTCAGCTACGTTTTGGTGCAACACCGATCTGATTCAACGCCATTTCGATGCATGTACTGGTTGAAGGTACATTTATCGAGCCAAAAGGCACCCCCAGTGTTGTATTTAATTTTACTCCTCGTTTTCGTGCTGAGTTTTATTTTATTTCATGGACACTACTAAGCAAACTGTAAAGAAGTGAAGACAACCACCGATCTGATTCAACGCCATTTCGATGCATGTACTGGTTGAAAGAACATTTATCGAGCCAAAAGGCACCCCCAGTGTTGTATTTAATTTTACTCCTCGTTTTCGTGCTGAGTTTTATTTTATTTCGTGGACACTACTAAGCAAACTGTAAAGAAGTGAAGACAACCACCGATCTGATTCAACGCCATTTCGATGCATGTACTGGTTGAAGGTACATTTATCGAGCCAAAAGGCACCCCTAGTGTTGTATTTAATTTTACTCCTCGTTTTCGTGCTGAGTTTTATTTTATTTCGTGGACACTACTAAGCAAACTGTAAAGAAGTGAACACAACCACCGATCTGATTCAACGCCATTTCGATGCATGTACTGGTTGAAGGTACATTTATCGAGCCAAAAGGCACCCCCAGTGTTGTATTTAATTTTACTCCTCGTTTTCGTGCTGAGTTTTATTTTATTTCGTGGACACTACTAAGCAAACTGTAAAGAAGTGAAGACAACCACCGATTTGATTCAACGCCATTTCGATGCATGTACTGGTTGAAGGAACATTTATCGAGCCAAGGGCGCCCCCCCCCCCTGTTGTATTTAATTTTACTTCTCGTTTTCGTGAGTTTCTGAGCAGCGTTCATTTGGCAGCGTCTGGAGCCGCCGCCGCTTCTAATGATATCAAGTGATTTTAGGTAATCCGAAACTGCGGCACTTGAGAACCCAGACGAACATTTAGAATTACGCGCTCGGGAACTACAGGGGCGGACTAAGGCGCGTTTAAATCGTGCATTAATGTTTAATCGTATGCCAGATTCGCTAATACAGAACTGGAGAAGGAATGTGCCTATGTTATGCACAGAGCTGAATCAAAGTTCGCCAACGTATTACTCGCCTGAACGCAACTGAGCATAGAGAAAAATCGAGCTGGACGACTTTCATATACCCTTCGACCATATAGAGGTATAGACAGATAACACTCAATGCTGTAGTATACGATGTTGTGAAGGCAAGAAGTACGGTAGCGGGAAGCAGCAGCTATAGGCGAGGAAAGAAGGTGAAGACACGTTAGAGTGTTGCACATTGCTGACTTCTGGTTTGTTGTCATACAATAGAGAATGAAAATAGGCAAACTGCAACACTTCAACGTGTCTGCAGGTCATACTTCTTTTCACACCGCTACGCTAGTTTTTTGCTTCACAACAAAGGCTTGCGTTGTTTGTCTATTCCCATATATACGAGCCCTAACCACAAATATTTGGTACGGTTGTATTTTTTCAGTATATTAATTTTTGAAGCAATTTTAAAATTATTTGGAATAATTTTGTTTAAGCATATTTGTACTTTTTTATTAAGTGCTTAAACTGTCTACATCAACATAAATGTTTACTAATCAAAAATGAAAATTACAGGATTTATTTTATAATTTGTAGGATCACCTTATTTCAGTTACAAAAATAATTGGCCATAAATAATTGGTACGGCTATTAAAACTGATATTAATATTCAATAATGTGCCCTGTACTATTTTTATTTATATTTAGCGAATATTCGAGTAGGCTTTTGCCTTTTGTTTTGATCTGTTTTTAATTAACTGTCATTAATATTAAACATGGTGCGCGGAAAGCCAATTTCTGAAGATATTCGAAGATTAATTATTGAAAAAAATTAGTCCGGTAAAAGTTTTGGTGAAATTTCGAAAGAATTAAGTTTAGCTAAATCAACAATTGTAAATATAGTCAAAAAATATAAAATATCTGGATCTATTTCAACATTTAAAAACAAAAGTGGTAGAATTTCCAAAATTACCGAGCGAGATTTACGGGCGTTGTCTTCCATTATCAAAACAAATAGACGAAGTACCGTTCGTGATTTGTCAGAAAAATGGTCAGAAAAAATTGGAAAGTCGGTAGGACGTGAATGGACCCGAAAAAATATTCATAAACTAAAATATGGATTTTATAAGGTAAAATTTTTAAGAGAAAAAAACTTAAATCTTAAACTTTAATCCCTTAAATCTTTTAGGCCAAAGAAAAACCACTATTGACTATTTTACAAAAGAAAAAACGTTTATTATGGGCAAAAGAAAGAAAATTTTTGATACAGAGACAGTGGGATCCCATTATATTCAGTTATGAATCTAAATTTGATGTGTGCGTTGGTGATTCTAGAAAAAGAGTAATAAGGACAAAACAAGAAGTATACCATAGAGACTGTCTAAAGCGTACTGTCAAATTTCCCGCTAGTGTCATGGTATGGGGATGTATGTCTTCCAAAGGTGTAGGCAATTTGCATTTTATTGTCGGCACTGTAAATGCTCAGAAATATTTAAACATTTTGGAGGACAATTTAATTCCATCTGTAACGCAGTTAAGTTCATATGAAGAATTTATATTTCAACAAGACGGTGGTTCATGTCATACTGCCAAAGTAACTCAAAATTGGCTGGAAAGTAAAGGAATAAATGTTTTAAGCTGGCCTTCCTCCAGCCCAGATCTTAATCCAATAGAATCTTTGTGGGCAATAATGAAGCGTCGGTTAAGAAATCAGCCTCAAAGGACTATTGAAGGTTTGAAAAATAAAATAACAGAAATATGGAATTCAATTACGCCAGATGAGTGCCAGGAACTTATTAACACTATGCCAAAAAGAGTAGAAGCAGTTATTAAGGCAAAAGGCGACGTTACACAATATTAATAATAATAATAATAGCCGTACCAATTATTTATGGCCAATTATTTTTGTACCTAAACTAAGGTGATCCTACAAATTATAATATAAATCCTTTAATTTTCTTTTTTGATAAGTTAACTTTTGTGTTTATGTAGATAGTATAATCACTTAATAAAAAAGTACAAATATGCTTAAACAAATTTACTCTGAATAATTTTAAAATTACTTCAAAAATTAATATAACGAAAAAATACAGCCGTACCAAATATTTATGGTTAGGGCTCGTATATGGTCGAAGCATATATACCCAAAGTGCGAAGCTGTTTCTGCCAAGAAAATTTGAGAAAAATCTATGTCCGCTCGAGTAATAATGCATACCATCTTGGAACAAAATGGCGGCTTGCTAACTCAAAATGAACTGTACCGAAAAACAAAATAAAATAATAGTTTTTTACGAACCAAACGAAAACACGAGCGAAGCGAGGGTTTCATTTACGCGAATGCTGGGATGGTGTCTTCCCGCAAGAGGTTTGTACAATGTTTTTTGTAACAAATAAAACAATAATCAAATTCATTCAATTTACGAATATACAATAAATTTTATAAAAAGTGTCACGCCAGTCACCAGTTGCTAAGCAATTTGTTGATTTGTACAATTGTTTAGTACGATATAGTAATTTTCGTTTTCATTGTAGTCTGATCATTTTTGAGGTTACGCGCACATATTTATTTCAAAATTATTATATATCGTTGGAGTTTGTGCGTTTTATTACATGAAAATCATGGGAAGTATCATTTATTGAAATAAATTTTATTATTTTGAAGATGATTTTATTGTAGAATGCTCAAGAAAGCCAGTGTTCTTTGCATTTTTCCCGATTGACTACACTGGGAAATTGACATTTTGTCAATTGCGTGGTTAGTATGTCATTTCCTAGGTTATGAATACAAAAAATAATATACCTTCAAATGTATAATATTACGCAGTAAAATTGTTACACAGTTTGCGTGTTTATCACAAAACCTTGAGAGTACAAATACGATATCCTCTTTGTAAACTTCAAAAGAAACTATAAAATAAGAATATCTATCGTACGCTGTATGCAAAGCAAACAAAACCATCAAATGTATAAAGATTGCAACCGTCACAGAATGCAACTATTCAGATTAAAACTCATATATCACAAAGTAAAATTTCTTTACTGTCAGTGGATGGGTTTTTTAGCCCGAGGTAACCTAAATCCATTCTTTACACTAATATAACACTCACAAACCTTTTTGTTCCGTGTCGGATGCAACTCTATTTCATTTGGTACACAAAGAATCTTTACAACGATTGAAAATGTATTTAATTTCCATGAAATTGAAAAACACAATCAATAAAACCCTTTATGCAAGACTTTTACAACAAAAATAAACAAAACAAGTAAATGTAACGAGGAGGGCTGTTTGATGTAAATCGAATGATTTTTTGGTCGGCATATGGCCACGACTGCAACGCTCTAAGCGACAGAAGTATTTTGCGTTATTCATAGATTAGTTCTCTTTGTTTTACCCCAAATTTAGCTTGGAGGAATCCATCGACGCAGTTAGAATAAAACTGCAATCAGCGATTGTGGAGACTTTTCCTTGATCCGAATCGAAATATAATTGTATCTATTGTGTACACACCCCAAGAGTCCAGTAACACACTCCAACAATTCGTTTTTAAGTAATATTTTAGACAATGTACGATTATATTTCAAATTAACTACATGTTAACTCTAATAATAATGACCAAGATTCTGGTCGAAACGTCGCAAACCTTGTAACTACGTTTTACAATAAAGCCAGTCATCTAAATAACTAGGATTTATTCATATTTCCAACCTCAGAATTCTAATTTTCGTTTGAAGGTTTATATTAATCATTTTAAATGTACCTACAAAATGAAAATATTAACTACTGTCTGTCAAATGTCAAAACACTGATTAACCATACATTTTTATAAAACTTCGTGACTTGCATACGTCATCAGGCCATGCAATTCAACTTTAAATATTTTTTAGCTAAACGCAGCATTGTATCGCAAAACATATTTATTTGTTATGCAGAATAGCATATTAAAAACTCAAAAATTACTGAAATACCCTATTGAGGTTATGAAATAGCAAAAAAGCAACGTAAAACTTAATTTCTTTACTTCTTTCTCTCAGAAATAAGCTACACTTCATGAAGCCTATACCGTTCGATGTTTGTTATTATCTTTAAAAAAGTAATAATTATAAATATTATGCTACAGATTAATAAATCTTAAAAATCTTTTAGACGAACTGTTGTAATAAAGATCAAATGAGCAAATAAAACTATTATTTGTTTTTCGTATTTTAAATGCACTTTATATGTCAAAATAGTGATAAATAAGTAACACTACTCAGTGCTTACGTCAAATTTAACTTATAAAACTAAGCACATATTAAGGTCAAGGTTATTCCAGCAAACAACACTTACGACGTAGTCTGAAAGCTGAAATAATCAATATAATAAATACTAGAATAAATTCTAAAACTGTATTTAAATAATTAATCATGTTTTTGTCGCCTGGAAGTCTTTTGTCCCAAGGGTGACTTATCCCCCCCCCCCCTCTAAATAAACAAGAGAAAACCAAGAAAAGGTAAAAACTTCCCACTGGAAAATGCCAAATCAGATTTTTCCGTAATTACTTCGCTGCGCGTTTGTTTTTGCAATCAGTTTAGGAAAATTTGTCAATCGAAATTTTCCGATAACGGTTGATTTATGCCCAGCTGAGAGTTCGCGATTTGTTTTTCCAAGTTTAAAAGAGTTGCAGGAGAAAATCTATAGATTTGTCTTCCTCCTAACGGGATAAGCGGATTAAAATTGAGTTTAACTTTCAAAAATAAAACCGTTTGTGTAGAAATTAAAATTATCAACTTTGTTTACTTTCTGAGCGGTTGAAGTTCATTGACTTTTTTACCCCTTCTCAAATTTTATTGATAACTTAATTTACAGCAGCAGCAAATAGCAAATAAAATAGAAAATCGCATGACACAATTAACAACAAATGGAAGAATTGATTGCAATAATAGTAACCATGGTTATATAAAAAAAATTTACTAGTTGCTTGAGGAACTTAACTGAGATTAAAAACCGGAAACTTTACTGTAATATGTCACAGTTTTACATTAAATAAAAAATTGGTTAAATTGTCATTTTTTAAGCAATTAATAAGGTAAATAATAGATACTTATTAATGTTAAATACAAATTTAGTGATTATTTCCATTGCAAAAGGAATTCAATAGAGCGGTGGTGTCATAGCAAAGTGCATTAACAACAGAATTAGCTCTCGTGTACCACTCGAGCTAAGACGTTGTTGGAAATCATGATAAAAAATTTCCTGGAAATTAATGCACGACTGCATTTTCGGTGAGAAAATCGCGATGGCACCGCAGCTTTATTTTTGAATTCTTTTTTCAATAGAAACTTGAAATATTTACTAAATTTGAATTTAAAATTAATAAACATGTTTTTTTCAAAATCGGCATGAAAATCGTCATTTCCAGACTAATTTGCGGCATGAAAGTAAGATTTTCATGACTAGGCATGAAAATTTTATTTTCATGCCTAGTCATTTTTACTTTCAACTTTGTTTACTTGTCATGACAACTTTTTCTAAAATTTGTGACAGCTCTGATGATTTGTCACAGCTCTGATGATTTATGCAAACCTATTTTTTTTATAATTTTAAGCTTAATTGCCGATTTAAAAAAAATAGAATACATCACGCGTCATGTCAATGTCTTTGCTTGACTCGGAGGCTTTGAAGAAATGCTCGGACGCTGCGCATCCTCGCATTCTTCAAACGCCTCCTCGTCTGCAATGAAACATTTTCATGACTTGTAATGTAATATACTATTATTTACCTTATTAATTGCTTATTTATACTCAATATAACAATTTAACCAATTTTTAATTTAATATCAAAGTGACAGATGACGGTAAAGTTTCCGTTTATTAATTTCTGTTAAGGAGGTACACTCGACATTTGAAATAATGAGAGAGTTTAATGAAACTTTGCAAAATTAATCAAAACATTGTAAAAATGTTACCTGAATTTTTTCATAATTTTTCACCACGTAGATTATCCAAAAATAAATATTAAAAAATCTGACGTGGACACCACATGACTTCCTTGTACGCCTTGTGTGTTCATACTTTTCTTAATAACTAAAATGTAAAATAATATTAAAAATTCTTTTAACTTATTATACTAGTATACTCACAAATATATTTTAGTCATTTTATTTAAACTGCAGAAGAAGATATAAAGCATATTTTACTATTGTCACTGTCATGTCATAATCATTTAAATTTTACGTAGTAACAAATGTTAATCGATCATGGACTACAAGATACCGAAATACTATAAATTATAAATATATACTTTAATTATTTTTAAATGATAGCAGATACAAAAATATTTATAAAATGCCGATTTTAGGTAATAATCACATAATCTTTCATTTAAAATAAAAAAAATTGTCTAAAATTAAATATTTATCGAAATATTTTTAAAAAGTACTACTTCCGGTTTGTAGACTGAAACCAAAAATAGGAGGTGCACAACTAGATGCTATAACAGTCCTAAATACAAAATTTCAACTTTCTACGTCTAACCGTATTTGAGTTATGCGACACACATACGTCCGTACGTACGTACGTACGTACATACGTACGTACGTACGTACGTACGTACGTACAGACGTCACGTCGAAACTAGTCATAATGGATTCAGAAAAGGTCAAAACGGATATTTCCGTCAAAATCTGAGAACCGAAATTTTTCGCGATTACAATACTTCCTTACTTCGTACAAGGAAGTAAAAATCTGACGTGGACACCACATGACTTCCTTGTACGCCTTGTGTGTTCATACTTTTCTTAATAACTAAAATGTAAAATAATATTAAAAATTCTTTTAACTTATTATACTAGTATACTCACAAATATATTTTAGTCATTTTATTTAAACTGCAGAAGAAGATATAAAGCATATTTTACTATTGTCACTGTCATGTCATAATCATTTAAATTTTACGTAGTAACAAATGTTAATCGATCATGGACTACAAGATACCGAAATACTATAAATTATAAATATATACTTTAATTATTTTTAAATGATAGCAGATACAAAAATATTTATAAAATACCGATTGTAGGTAATAATCACATAATCTTTCATTTAAAATAAAAAAAATTGTCTAAAATTAAATATTTATCGAAATATTTTTAAAAAGTACTACTTCCGGTTTGTAGACTGAAACCAAAAATAGGAGGTGCACAACTAGATGCTATAACAGTCCTAAATACAAAATTTCAACTTTCTACGTCTAACCGTATTTGAGTTATGCGACACACATACGTCCGTACGTACGTACGTACGTACGTACGTACGTACGTACAGACGTCACGTCGAAACTAGTCATAATGGATTCAGAAAAGGTCAAAACGGATATTTCCGTCAAAATCTGAGAACCGAAATTTTTCGCGATTACAATACTTCCTTACTTCGTACAAGGAAGTAAAAACTACATTTTACATGGCCTCTTATGGGACTACTTTTAAATCAACGTAAAAAGCATTTAAGGAAATGAGAGAACATTCCAATTGCTTTTTTAAAACGTACATTATTATCTCATAGATCGAATAAAAGTAATACAAGCATCATTTACCACGTAATTAACAAGAATTCTTAATCGAAAGACTGACGTTTATGCCTACTGGAGAATATTGGCGAGAACATAATATAGACGCGGCAACGTTGAAAAGCACGAAATTTGAATTTAACCTGAAAAAAAATCATTATCTATCTATAATCACAAGTTATTCACAAGAATGAAAGGTACCTAATATGCACAAATGACAATAAATAATTCATACCCAACGATTTAAATGAAATTTCAAGTGCAGAATTCTCTTCACCTTCCATTTTTACTATCTGTCAGATTGACATCAGAACGTGAAAAATGACATGTACAGCACAGCGTTGCCGTAGTTTACACTGGTATTTAGCCGAATTAAATCATATAAAATAAACAATTTTTAAGTAAGAAAAATTAATAATATTCTTAATTAATTAATTTAAATATCATTTTATTAGAAAAAATTCAAATAGACTGCGTTTACATACAATAAAAAATGTTTATTTTTATTTTTTATAAGTTGGAACCCTGATATGAAATACATTTCGAGTATAGGAGATGCCCCTAACCCCCCACCACTCGAGTGCACCTCCTTAAGTTACTCAAGCTACTAATTTCCGAGAAAATTATAACCACGGTTACTATTATTGTAAATAATGTACATAGAAGCCGACCAGCTCGGTTTTTCTCTTGGCTCAGTTGCGTTCAGGCGAGTAATAAGTTGACGAACTCCGTGTAGAACATAGGCTGCTTGAACAGTATGTGAGGCTACCACATCTTAATTAAACGTATGTATTATTAATTAAGAGCTATCAAACCAAATTATTCCACGATTATCGTTCGTCAGACCGGACCATTTCACCACGTGGTTAAATGAAATTTTGATTAAACCGGACAATAGCCGGCAGACACAACTTGTCTGTGTGTATATCTTACACTAAATGCTACTGGCTGGTGGGTGGTCATAGTCCGGTGAATGGCCAATGATATTGCTCCATTCAGCGTTCAGTTTCAGCTTCATCTAATTAGTTTTCATTAGCACGGGAACTAATCTTCGATAGATGCAATTATTGGAAACTGCTGAAGCCGGCCGGATGGTAAGCTGTAGAGTTGACAGTTTTTATTTTATTCGGGTATTTACTGTCCCTGTCCGTGAATCGAAACATCGAAAGTTGTCCGGAAAGTAAAGCCTCATTCACAATACGAATTTAGTCACTCACTTAGTCAATCAGTGATTTGACAACATATGCATTTCACTTGTAGCGTTCACAATAACGAAATTAGCTCCACGTAATTACAGTTAGCGCAACTCCAAACCTGTAGTTAAGGCGGTACACTTGTGACAAAAATATAGTGAAAAAATGACCTCGCTATATTTCAAATTGTGCTCCTGCTATAACACCTACACTGGTCATATTTTATATATGGTTAGTTAAAAGATGACTCTAGAGTGCTATGAAGCTATATTTTTTAAATACTTAATAGTTTTTTGGTAATAAATTAATAAAAACAGTCTATTTTGCCAATTTTTCACAATTTTTTTACCTCGTTGTGTAATTTTTTTGACAAAAAAAACTTTCCACACCACTCTTATGATCAATGCAAGGAATCGATTATTTCAAACAAAACTAATTAAGATGCATTAATAAAGCCACGATTTGAAATATTAAAAAGCAAAAATTAATTCTTATTTTCTCTAATTGTTGTCGCAACAAAATATTATACAAATTTTTCGGACAAATAATGTTTCGTAATTACTCATGGTAAATTTCAGATTTTTATTTTGAGCAATATAGCCATAATCGTAAATTCTGATTCTATTGCAGCAATATTGCAGTCAACAAGTGTAGCGCCTTAAGGTGGGTTCGTTTATTCAGTTCTGTGCACACATTTTTAACATGTTGCACAGTAACCGTTCGTTTATTCACTTCTGTGCACTTTGTACTGCACAGGATGCGTTCGGAAAATACTCGGCTGTGCGCACTGTGCATGCACAACAAGCTCAAGCTCGGACTGTTGGGCGCGGAGCGTGCATGTCACTTTTGGAGGTTAAAACAATCATAATTATGGAGAATGAACAGAATGAAGATTGTATGCTGCATATTCGTCAGATAATGTATAATAATTAATTTCGAATATGCTTTTTGCTTTAATAAGTCTCTTGTCAATGTCTGAAAATATCGAAGTTCTTAATAAATAACTCATATCATCAGCATCTCACAGAATCATAAAGTGTGACATGAGTATTATCCAAATTGTGAATCAATAAATGATGAAAATCAAAATGGAACAGTAGATATGTCAAAATACTTCACACAAGTTCAGAGACCGTTCGCTTATTTCCTTTATACACGAAGTGCACAGTTATCACGTGACCGTAACACAGGTCATGCACAGCTCAAGCACACAAAGAATAAACGAACCTACCTTAAGTATAGTTAATGATTTTTTGTATGAACTACCAATCAGAATCTAGAATGAGAATTAATTTTGACATTTGACGTCTAAGATGACATTAATATTCGAAATTACCTTTGTCATACGGATATTTACAATTTTATATAATATTTATAAATGCTACTTCAGCCATTATTTATAGAAAAGGATTATTACGAAAGGCAACTTTGAATAAATCAAACATAAAATATACCTATAGGTTGGTGGAGGTGAAATGCGAACATAGGGAACATACATGACAATCGAACTTTCATGCCAGGTATCTTGATATATTTTGTAGTAGTGTCACAAAACGAAGTAATGTGAATTTGTGTGGCAAAAAGAGTAAACAATAACAGAAATAATAATGAAATCCAAAAGTGCATGTAAACTTTCTCGTTCTGCTCGTACACATACATTATTATGAAAAGAAAATATTTTAATGAAAATAAAAATTTCAATAATATGACAGGTACTTTGACATTGACAGTACTTATTCCACGTATATCAAGATGCCTAGCATGATAACTCCATTGTCATATATTTCCCTATGTTCGCATTTCACCTCCACCAACCTGTATAAGCGAACAAACTGACACTTCTGACTTTGACGCTAATTTCAAAAATAGTTTGCTTTACTAGGCTAACTACAACAGTAATTTTGTAATTGTGAACGACAGTAGCCAAAACTAGAGTGCCTATAAGACAGAGTGATGACAATAGTGGTCTTTGTTTTAATTGGCTGATGATAAAGTCCGCCATATTTGTTCCAATGTCAAACTGTTCAACGTTTGATTTAACTACACACAGATTTTATTTATTTCTAACTCAATTATTTGTTTTTGTTATTTTAATTCGGTTTATAATTTACTATTTTATCGTTGTATCAATCTTCATTTAGCACAGTATCAGGGTTAAATTAAATGTTTCCAAATGTCAGATTGACAGTTGTCATTTACTGCTTATGACGTCATGATTTGAGTAGCCAATGTAGTAATCTGCATTTGGAACAAATATGGCGACTAGATTCGTATGTCACCACTCTAGTCATCAAAACTACCGTGAGTTTTTTTCATATCCATGGTTACGAATTTGACAGCAATGATCAGTGCGTCAAATACTTCGTTCAAGCTTGAATTACATTATACTTTTTTCGGCTAGAAACTTTAACAATTTTCATACTTAATTCTAGAATGCTCACTTGGATAATGTAAATCAAGAAAATTTCGATCCAAGTTTCATACTAGAACTGTCCAATTTTCATATTATCAACCTTCTGTATATAACCTCAAAAATAATAAAGTTGAGTGACAGCAGAATCAAAAGTAAAAGTAAAGTCTTGAACCGTAATGAGGTATAAATGAACTCCTGAAATAACAAAAACTCTTGTACAATTGTATGAAATGCAACCAGTACTTTACCAGGGTATTAAAAACTCAACAACTGACAATGACAATTACATTTTTTTTAAATTTCAGTTGGCACCAAGAACAAATTTTAAAACTAGATTTTAGCCGAATTAAGTATCTAAAAAAAAGTTCGTTTTTCTGGCCGAAAAAAGTATAATGTAATTCAAGCTTCAGGCGAGTAATAAGTTTGCGAATTGTCTGTGTAGAACATAGGCCTCCTTTACCCCGACCAACTTTCGTTTAACGGACAGTACAAGTACAGAGATTGTTACTCTAAGTTAAAAGGCATTTTCATCTCCACTCTTTTATATCAATATCAATCTGCATCAAGGCAGCATTTTTACCCCTCCTCCCTCTTCTCCTTCTATCGTCAGTGATTTCCGGTTCCGCGTGTCGCGTTGGCACGTGTATTACTTCCGGTTCTGCTTTGCCAAATCTGCATAATCGGCTGTCACACCTCGGTGTTGTCACCGCGCTGCGGAGTACAACATGTCGACCCGGATTTTAATATTGCGCTGACGAGTAGTGGAACAAGTTTATTAAATATGTTTAGCGATGTTCCACAGGGTACATGGATGTTAATTGCGCAGGTTTTGTTATCATCGAGATTTGAATTAGAATTTAGAACCTAATTACTAAAACAAGGTGGAAACAATATTTGTTTTGCTTGTAATTATTCGACAGGGTTACTCCCAATTACAGAATGGTAGATGTTATACTATAAGATGTCTCAGCAAGAAGTTGTATTTTTAATTTCGTCTGTCAAATTGACATTTACAAAAATGGTGCATTATAACTTGAAAGAACTTTTGTTAATAGTGAAACCCATTTTAAAAATCCGATGTGGCCAACACATGACCTCTCGCCATATACTCTACTATTTTACTAAGTGTGTATGAAGGTACTTACTCACAAATATACCATTGTACTAGAAGGGAATTCGGGAATTGTAGTATTTATAATATTATTAAAGTTTATTATCACCTTATAAATACTAAATGACATTTCATATTTTCCATTTCAATTTGCCAAAAAGTCAAAAATTCATATGACATTAACACTCAAATATTTTATTTTTTGTTTCCATAGGTAGGCAGATAAATCAAAATTGTAACAAATTTGTAGAATTTTTAACTTCTTGTAATTGGAAAATGGTGCTAGATAGAAACAACGTTTTGAATACATATTGTAGATAGTAACATTTATTATACAATGTTATTTAAAAAATTCCTATTAATTCATAAATTTTGAAAATATTCCAGAAAAACTCTTCAGATCTTCAAGAAACTACCACTTCCGGTTGCACGACCAACACCAAAATCTAATCAGATCTAATCTAGGGTGTCAGAATATTGTATACCAAATTTCAAATTTTTTTATTCAGTGGTATTTGAGTTATCGTACCTCCAACATCCATCCTGACACACAAACACACACACAGCATTTTAGCATGATTACAATACCTCTCTTACAGATATGAGTGGCGAGAGGTAAAAGTGGAGAAAATTTTACTGTGACGATTCGTAAGTTATTTGATCATTTCGGCGTGCATAATTTTCATGCAAGAATTGAACGGAATGGACTTAAAAACAATGATATTGTTGCAAACAAAGTTTTCAGGTTGTGTCATCAAAACTGACCGTCAATAAGTTGCGATTTAACTTGTTTTGATTATTTTCTATGGGGTTTTTTGAAAAGTAAGGTCTATGCGAACCACCCTGAAACAACTGAGGAACTCAAAGAAGGAATTACACGCCAAATTTATGAAATCCAGCAACCCTTACTTCAAAATGTACCTACTGCGAAATTTCGTCAAAAGAGTACATTTCTGACAACAGAGCAACGGTGGACATTTAACCGATATTTTTTTTCACGTGTAAATGTCATTACTGCCTTTGTACATAAAATCGAAAGTATTCTAGGAATTCTGAAAAATGTAGACGAGCCGCTTAAGTAGATAATCCATGTTGGACTGAAATTTTAGCCACAAAACAATCTCTAAGTTAGTACAATTTTACGCTGGATTTAAGATGATCCTCTACCCCTGGCAGTAAACAGTCAAAAACATTGATTCCGCACGCTATTCTATAGCGTTTATTGTTTTGTTAAACATATTAATAACAAGTAATTTATGTTTGAGGGGAAAAAATTATTTATAGAGTCATATTTGTAAAAAAACTGCAATATTTTTTAAAAAGGTGGTTTTCGCGCGCCACTGTACAGCTTTTATTTATAAGTTAATTAACTTCAAATTTTAATATGTTATCAACAAAGCTTGGATCTACGAAACAACCGATCAAATTTTTTAAATTCGTTTTAAAATAGAAGATATTTGTGTTCAAAAAATAACAAAAATTGTCAAAATTCAAATTAACATATTTCGATTTTAAAGCAAAATTTTAAAATTCTGCATCTTGCATTTTGTAGATTGTACTTTTATCTTCAACAATATCTTTAGATTATTATATTTAACAAAACAATAAACGCTGTGGAGTGGCGCGCGAAATCCATGTTTTTGGCTGTTTTCTGGATCGTCTTAAGGAAGTAGACGGGTCTCTTAAGAGCGCACCCCTTATTTCATACATTTATACAAACTTTTTATTTTCGCCTATTTACCTATAATAATTGTGAATAAACCCTGTTGAATGGTTATAGTCCGGGAGCTGGCGTCAAATTTGACCGGACCATTTCAACAAAGCTGATTTTTATAATATAATTAGTTCTATAATAACTAATTAAGAATTGCAGTGTTAGCTGGTCCGAAAGCGTGCATCAAGATTTTAAGAGGCTGTGGAACTTGCAAAAAATACAATATTTTTTAAGTGAACCAGCAAAGCTAAAATTTGTATAATGATAATTTACCAATTATATTTAACAAAAAAATATGTTAGTTGGACAGGGCAGGTAAACAGTGACAGTGTCAAAATAGTGACACATCGTTTATATATTCTTCTACTGTTTACATAATGCTGGGTCCACACTTGAACATTTTAGTCCGAACGAACAGAACGAACTGAACGCGCAGAGCAGAACAGTCCGAACAAAAGCTCGTTGCGTTCAGCAGATTCGCCGAATTATTAGTTTTCCAACATGCTTGAAGCAATCGTAGGAAATGTCAATAATGGATTCCAATTTGACGGTAGCATTTAGTGTCTTTATTATTTGTAAGCCAGAAAAAAATAAGAAAAGGCGAAGAAATATGGGGTACGAATAAAATGCTCACCATTGCTGACCTCGTGTAATCTTAAATATAAGGCGTTTTATACGCTTGCCAGGTAATTATATTTAGCTAAAAAATTTAAATGACATGGTGACCATTGCAGAACATGTTTATTTTCAATCAATATTGTGATATCTGGCATAATTATGTAGGTATATTTAATGTGTTTTAATAAACCAAGTAATTCAATTTAGCTGACCGCTAAAAATTTAAGCTGACCTACACTGACCATAAATTTAACTAGAATACACAAAGTCAGCATTTTTTTGGTTCGGCATTTTATTCTTACCCAGAAATGGGTAATGGGACACTTTATTATTTCAGCTTTTATTTCATCCAAGCGTCATGTTTTTTTTAACTTCTTGTAATAAAATCCATGCATAGGGTTCCATAAGACAGGGTGTTGCTCATAAATGTCTATTAATTGCAAACACTTTTTCCTCTCCCACTCCATACACACAATAATTTATAATTACCTTCAAATACACACGATACAGCTGTCTATGTTTATACAACGAATCTCAACGAATGCTCCGATCAGGGCGATCAGCACGAACGGTGCGAATTCCCGTCAACTGAATGATTCGGCGAACAATTGTTTTCTTTGAGCAAGTCCGATTTACCGACAAGCAACGGAAAACATTTGGCTCGTTCGGTTCGGCTCGGAGAGACGTCCACACTTGGCGAATTCGGCTTGCGCGTACTGCTCGTTCGGTTCGTTCGGACTAAAATGTTCAAGTGTGGACCCAGCATAAAATGAAAACGATGTGTCACTATTTTGACATTGTCACTGTCACTGTTCACCTGCACAGCAAACAAGGTTTTCCACCTGCCCTGTCCAGCTAACATATTTTTTTGTTAAATATAATTGGTAAAGTATCATTATACAAAATTTTAGCCCTTAATTCTGCAGGCCACACGAGCGTGCCATGTTTAAGTGGTTAAACCAACAAAAAATACCACCTACATATAAGAAAAGTTTTGCTGCAATTACCCATGAAAATTTGACGGCAGCTCCCGAACTATTATCAGCAAAATAAAATAAAATTCTTAACAAACCTTCCAATAAAAACTAACACGCGTTAGCCTAAACCGCTTTTATTCAAGAAACCAACCCTCTCCCCCACTCCTCTCAGCAGGGGGGAGGGGAGGTGGACTCATGTAACACAACTCGTCGTTTTATTTCCGGGTCGCTCACGGAAGTGCTGAATTTATCGTATCCCGCAGGATTTGGGGGCTGATCCCCAATTTATTAAAGATTTAGAGGGTGCGCTGGTCGCCACCAGCGCCACTGTGACTGTGAGAGGAACTAAAGATGGAGCAGCGCTCTCACATGTGTGGGTCCTGTTTGTGTGTAGAATTGGGTGTTTATATCATCTGGCGTTTTGGAGAGATAAAGGACGTAAGAGTTAATTAATTTATTTTTCATGATGTACACAAAATAAATGAATTTATTGAGGGATGGAAACTGAACCGAATACCAAACAGAAGAACTGTATTTTATTTCTGGGAATATTGATGGTTATAAGAATAAATATACTCGTAAAAGATTGTAAGGAATTTTCATGTTGTATTTTAAATAAAAATAGAACAGAATTAAATATAAATAAATAATTTATTGCTATTTTCATTGTTGAATGTATAAAAGTTGTTGTCCTTTTCATTTCGTAGATCCTGGTCATGGCACCATTTTTAACGCGACAAAATATTGGATCCCATAATCAACTGCATTATGAACGTTAATAGCACTCTTAATTTTGCGAATTTTTGAAAAATTATTATTTTTTCGTTATAGGCGGTTTGCACATGAGTAGTCAGCGCCGCCCTGGGCCCTGGCGGGAAAAAATGCATTAACGTTAGGGTAAACCCTTTGACAGTTCGACCGTAGTTGTAGGTACTGTTTCAATTCAACCAGTTCTGTTCTAAGGTTCTATAATAAGATGGTATGAGGACGAGAGATGTAAAATTTGGATTCACAGAGTAAAACGAATTTCGTAAGTAGATACCTACATAACTGTAAATATATTTTATCACGTTTTATAATCTATTTATTAATTGTATTTTGAGAATTGACGAAAAGCGCTGGGAACCAGTGCTCATTTTATTTTATTAAACATTCAAACGTGTTGTAGGTATACCTAATACTTTTGCCGAATCTCCCACTAGAGGCGCTCATGCTCGATATGTGCAAACCGCCTATCAGTAGAACATGTTACATATACTGCCGTCCTTAGGAAAAAGGTCCTATCTGCAAAAATTTTGTTTTAGCTATTATTTTATATAAAAATTTGTGTGGAAACATCTATGCGGATTTTTACTATTAAAATTGCTTTATATAAATATAATAACCATGAATAATAAATTCTACCTTTTCTTAGAGCAGCTGGACATTCTATTTTGGTATATTTGTAATAATTTATGCAGATTACAAAAATCTCAAAATTTGCAGATAGGACATTCTTCCTAAAGAGGGCAGTATACTACTCTTAAAGATTGATCCATAAGTACAGAAACACGCTGTATAAACAACTATTCCAGTACATATTTTTGAATATTGACATAGCATGCGTATATTCACCGTCACCATAACACAACAAACAATAATAAATGTTTGTTTATTTTTCACCAAATGTCAAAATATTTAAAATGAATTTAAAAAGTATGCTAATAAATAAAATTGTGTATTTAAGATTATTAAATTTGTTTTATTCATGAAATAGTCAATAATAAAAAATAATAGAAAATACTTTTGCCTCCTGGTTCGACGTATTTCCGCAAAACACCTCTCGACCTCCGGTCTCGAGTTGTTTCTATGGAAATACGTCTCATCAGTCGACAGTATTTTCGATTATTTTCGAAGTTCTTGTGGTATAATAACTGACTATACTCCCAATGGGGGTTTTCACGATTTTTTGGTTTTTTTATATGTTAATCTATACATTAAAATATAAGACCCGTATTTTTTCTTTTCGCTTAAAAGTTGCTAATAAGCCAGAAAAAAATTCATAAAGTTTAAAAAAATAAGTGCCGCGAAAATCGATGCCGCGTGTAACAGTGTGACGTCACCAACATCTAGAACATACGTTCAACGCGCTGAAAAGGACCGATACGTAGGTCTTACCTTACACAGTCAACATCTTGTCAACTTGAACAGAAAAACATAACCAAACTGTTTCATGCCGTTTCATTTCGATTAAAACCAACACAAAAATTCTTCAATAAACTGTAAGTAATCGTGTTTGAACCTAACCAAACTCGACAACGTGAACCCGTGAACGTTGGTGAACGTGTCAAAAATCGAAAAATCAACTGGTGGTCCGTCGTCCAAACGACAAAAAACGAACTTGCACGAACCAATTCCTGGTTTGCTAGCGATGTTGGCTACGTCACACATGGCGCATTTCAATAAACGATTCAAAAGACTTACATTTTCATTTCGATAAAGAGGTAATAATTCTATCAAAATTAACAATTATTATCACTTTGCTATAACTTATACATGCTGAAAATTGATATCCAATAAGTATTTCTTTAAAAGCCGTAGGCTTGAAAACCCCCATTATAGAATGGTTGAAGTTATAATAGTGCAACCACTTGGACTCAATGGTATTATTGTCAGTTTCTGGGATCGAATTGAGGACCTCTAGGGTTCTAAGCGGACACACTACCACTGGTCGCAAATATTTGAAAACTTGAATAATGTATTATAAACAAAATCACCAAATTAAATTTAAACCAACACACAAAAGCACAAAATATTTTACCAGTCAATTAAAACATAATTTAGATCCTTACGATAATAATTGGCCATTTCCGTTAAATTCCCAATTCAGTAGTTCTGAACAATAATTAATAACCCGGTATCCAAGTTTACAACCACTGTCATAGTTCCTGTAGTAGGCGTTGACCGAGTGATTACCCTGTCCCTGCTAGTCCTGCAGGCTTACCAACTGCACAAGCAGGAACACCCTGCGCAGCCAGCCTTGTAATTTACATCTGATAATTGGAAGAAGCCGCCACGGCCTAAAAACAACCCGAGTTCAACAACTCATGCAGGGACGACAAGTCAAAATGTCAACAATGATCAGGAGACCCCCATCAGAGAGGGCTGGGAATTGAAGGGTAAGAAAATGGCGGGATATAAGGTTTCAGGATGAGACGTTATTTATAGAAAATATTGGCTGAGTGCGTTTTCTGGTTGGTTGATTAAAAAATCTGAAAAAATCTCCCGCCATACTCTACCTACTCTTTTTACTGTACTATACAGGTTGGTAGAGGTGAAATACGAACATAGGGAACATACATGACAATCGAACTTTGATGTCAGGTATCTTGATATATTTTGTAGTAGTGTCACAAAACGAAGTAATGTGAATTTGTGTGGCAAAAAGAGTAATCAATAACAGAAATAATAATAAAATCTAAAAGTGCATGTAAACTTTCTCGTTCTGCTCGTACACATACATTATTATGCAAAAAAAATATTTTAGTGAAAATAAAAATTTCAATAATATGACAGCTACTTTGACATTGACAGTACTTATTACACGTATATCAAGATGCCTAGCATGATAATTCCATTGTCATATATATCCCTATGTTCGCATTTCACCTCCACCAACCTGTAGATACTCAATAGTTATATCACAAGTGCATGACAAATTTTTTCGAGTGCACGAGAGAATATATTCCGATGTATTTGTTATTGGTAGAATAATTCTCGAGAAAAATTCGATATTTTTATTATAAAATAATAATATTTGATCTGTCACATAAACGTCAGATCAAGGACATTGGCACTTTGTCAATTTTCAATTTTTTGATAAAAAATATAATGTATATAGTAAAAATCTGACGTGGACACCACATGACTTCCTTGTACGCCTTGTGTGTTCATACTTTTCTTAATAACTAAAATGTAAAATAATATAACAAATTCTTTTAACTTATTATACTATACTCACAAATATATTTTAGTCATTTTATTTAAACTGCTGAAGAAGATATAAAGCATATTTTACTATTGTCACTGTCATGTCATAATCATTTAAATTTTACATAGTAACAAATGTTAATCGATCATGGACTACAAGATACCGAAATACTAAATTATAAATATATACTTTAATTATTCTTAAATGATACCAGATACAAAAATATTTATAAAATACCGATTGTAGGTAATAATCACACAATCTTTCATTTAAAATTTGTCTTAAATTAAATATTTATTGAAATTTTTGGAAAAATTACTACTTCCGGTTTGTAGATTGAAACCAAAAATAGGAGGTGCACAACTAGATGCTATAACAGTTCTAAATACAAAATTTCAACTTTCTACGTCTAACCGTATTTGAGTTATGCGACACACATACGTACGCCCGTACGTACGTACGTACGTACATACGTGCAGACGTCACGACGAAACTAGTCATAATGTTTTCACAAAAGGTCAAAACGGATATTTCCATCAAAATCTGAATACCGAAATTTTTCGCGATTACAATACTTCCTTATTACTCCGTACAAGGAAGTAAAAATAGCTGTATTAGTACAGGCTGTAATATTAATAAATAACTAATTTCTTGATTAGTTGATTCTTGTGTTGACAGCTGTCAAAAATACTCGGGTATGCACTTGTGCAAATACTCGAGGGTACTGCACTTGTGCATGTACTCACTGATACTTGCTTGTTTTGGCTCGAAATTTTAAAAAATACTGTAACCTGATTTTTCGAGGGAAATAATCACAAACATATTTTAAGGATGCGGTAAAGTACGAGTTTCGAGCAGCTGCAGTACTAGGGAATAAAGTGGAATAGAAGGAAAAGTAGACGGGCGGCTGAAGATCGCCCTTGAACTCCTGCTGCAAGTACTTGTGTCAGCCTGACTGTCCACTCTTAATTAATAAATAATGTAATTACCCTGAACCTTTTTAATTAGTCTCATAATAACAGACACATCTTTTCAAGATTCGAGTTAATTATTTGCTTTTCAGTACCGCAGTGGTATCCTATACAGGGTTTTCAGGTTAGTTCCTTTCAGGTCGGTTTTAATGAAATGTAAATATTAAAATGTTTTACCTAAAACAATTTACGGTTATTTTCAATTGAGAAAAGGAGGAAAAAGTTACATTTTCTTTTTATTCAACGATGCTATTAAAAATTAGTTCAGGTGGAAATACGCTAATTATGGGGAGAAATGCTGGAGGGCTCTTATATTTTGTTTTCATTATTCGCCGTCTATCAGTTTAAACACTAGCGTCATTAAATTTAAAAAAACAATTTTATTTCTTGGTGTACAATAGCAAACCATATTTTTATTAATTTCAAGTATTTCTGTTAATTAGTTATTAAGGGGCATGTTTTGCTATCAAATTTAACGCAAAAAATCTGATGTGGTCAGCAGATAACCTCCCGGCTTGACACTGTAATATGTGAATTTCATTAACAGCTTTTTGCAAAATGTTATACTTCTGCCACTACCATTTCCAATTTGCACTAAAGCAAATATTTAGTCACGAACGGGTTCGAATTGAAACACGAGCGCAGCGAGTGTTTTAAGACCCGTGAGTGACTAAATATGCTTTACGTATGTGTATCGTATAAGATTTTATCTACGATAGAATTTTAAAAAACTCGAAAAATATAAAAAAATCCCTTTAAATTTGAATTAGGATCAAAACAAGTTTGCTTTGACAAGAAAATTTCACGTTAGTTACCGATTGTTGTGCGGATGTTTAATTTAAAAATTTGCGTGTTTTAAAACTTTAACCACTCGTTGCTGCGCAACCCGTGACTAATGAAATCTTGCTATTAAACAATTGTTTTACAAACTAAAAATTGACAACTAATTGTCAATTTCACACACTATCGTAGATAAAATTAATTATATATTTCTTTAAAAAATTTAGAAACTGTATTGTATACGTCTCTCATCATTCATTCATTATGATTTTAATATATGGTCACAACCTCCTTAAGAAGCCCGTCTACTTCCAAAAATCCAGCATAAAATGTACTAACGTAGCGAGTGTTTTGTGGCCAGTACAAGAATGGTAAAATTTTATTTCACCATTTAATACAGAAAGAATGGATCTACAGATGTGCCTTTTTAAAATTTTAATTAAAAAATCTGACGTGGACACCACATGACTTCCTTGTACGCCTTGTGTGTTCATACTTTTCTTAATAACTAAAATGTAAAATAATATTAAAAATTCTTTTAACTTATTATACTAGTATACTCACAAATATATTTTAGTCATTTTATTTAAACTGCAGAAGAAGATTAAAGCATATTTTACTATTGTCACTGTCATGTCATAATCATTTAAATTTTACGTAGTAACAAATGTTAATCGATCATGGACTACAAGATACCGAAATACTATAAATTATAAATATATACTTTAATTATTTTTAAATGATAGCAGATACAAAAATATTTATAAAATACCGATTGTAGGTAATAATCACATAATCTTTCATTTAAAATAAAAAAAATTGTCTAAAATTAAATATTTATCGAAATATTTTTAAAAAGTACTACTTCCGGTTTGTAGACTGAAACCAAAAATAGGAGGTGCACAACTAGATGCTATAACAGTTCTAAATACAAAATTTCAACTTTCTACGTCTAACCGTATTTGAGTTATGCGACACACATACGTCCGTACGTACGTACAGACGTCACGTCGAAACTAGTCTTAATGGATTCAGAAAAGGTCAAAACGGATATTTCCGTCAAAATCTGAGAACCGAAATTTTTCGCGATTACAATACTTCCTTACTTCGTACAAGGAAGTAAAAATTGTACATAATTATAAACATTTCTAAAAATTATACAAATTTTACATGGTTATATTTCATGATAGAAATTATTTTTTAAAATTATACAAAGGCACATCTGTAGATTCTTTTTCTGTTAAATGTTTATAAAAACATTATTCTGAAGTCAATAATAAACTGACAGTTTACCCGCAACGAAAACGCTTTTACAGCATTTTTCAACTTCAAAATGACATTACATAGCTAGGATGCGGAAAAGTATTACTTTCGGGCTGGTATCAAACAGCCGTAGTAGTGGGGAAAAGAGTGGAATAGAAACAAAAGTATTATAGCAATTCGGAAAAAGTGGAGAAAAATATGTCATATATTTGCTATACTTCAATTACAATTTTTTGTCCATTATAATATTTACAATCAAAAATTTGATGCCCAAGCTTAAAATGTTATTAATAATTAATGAGTTGTAATTTAACACAAAATACATTTAAAATACGTGGCACAGATTCAAATTAAATCGATGTCATTAAAAATTAAAATGAGGACAGCAAATTTTTCGGTTAGTAAATAAATGAATATGCATCCAGCTGCAATAATAAAATCTGGCGCATTTTGACAACTTGTGAAATTGTTGTTTATAAATTTCTATTTGAAAAGTTGAAATCAGCACAAATGCTAAATGATTATATATTGTCGCTGTGGGCAATTAAATTATTACTTTATGGACATTGAAAACGTCAAACGTTAATGGTTTTTGTAAATTTGTTTATCTCTGCATTTAAACATTTGAAGGTTTAGCTTTTCATTAGTTGTTTTAGCACTTTATGCTGGAAATAAAATTGATTTAGTAAAATTACATCGCCATCACATATTGTCACGATTTGTTGTATTCCATTAGCAAAATTGTTTTACTCAAATATAAATTAATTGCCGATTTATTCAAAACTGCCGTAAAAATATGCATGTTTTAGGTGTTTTCTTGAAGAATGTCACGTTGTACTGTGCTTAAACAAAAATAATTTTTATCAAAAATACAGATTTTAATTTTTTGTTCTACTAATATTCGTCAATATCTAAATCTGTGAAATAATATGATCGAATAATATTATAACACAAATTATTGTAATTCATAAATATAAAATGGACATATTACACGCATAATTTTTCTCCTAAAGTACTTTAAGAGCATTCTGTACAGGAAGAATATACAGGTAAAAAGCACTTTACACGCATACAGCTCCTCGACACATGGTTGCACATTTTAACAAAAACAAATTTTTATATGGTAGATAAGGGATAAAACTTCGTTCTATTAGTGCCATTTTTTCTATTTTGTACCGAAGTTTTAGTTTATAAAATAAAGAAAACTACAAAAATTCACATTTTTTTACCTCTAATTTTCTCGAAATCAGAAAGTTTTTTCCAAAAAATAACACTACCCCAACGTAGATTAAACTTTAAACTACATGATTCAAGTTTAAAATATCATGTTCTGCGAAATATAAAGAAAAATCTGAAGGTGCTTCTAAACGCCTGCAAGCGGTTGAAAGTAAGTAATTTCGACCGTTTAACGTGCTGAAAAATAAAATTTGCACTAATAGAACGAAGTTTTATCCCTTATCTACCATATAAAAATTAGTTTTTGTTAAAATGTGCAACCATGTGTCGATGAGGTCTATGAGTCTAAAATGCTTTAAACGTGTACATTCTTCCTGTACAGAATGCTCTTAACTGAGAGTATTATTTCAAATTTAGGGACATTTACACAAAATCTGACGATAATTATCGAATTATGACATATGATTGCAGGATGTATCGTTTCTGTATAAAATATTATGAATGGTATATTTTATTCATTATATTATGGGGGCAATAATTGTGCTATATAGTTTTTAGAAATTAATCTAGATTTATATTCAGTTAAAATTATTAAACAATATTAATAAACAACCATTCAACAGGATTATTGTAGAAGTACATACTTATATACTCGTATTATTATAGTCAACAATTTCGTATTGGTGCAGTCAGAATTTGAATTCGTGCGACGACTTTTAAAATTCAAAGCGACCACCGAGACATTCTTTTTGCAACTAAGACTACAATTAAGACGCTCAAGTGGCCAGCTTGAAGCAATCACATACTACTACTACAATCCATACTACCGGCCGAGGGACTTGAACCATTGAACTCCGGGTTCATACGTCATCATATGCAAAGAGCTGTGCTTAAACCTGCGCAGCTACTGCCATGACAAATTTGTGTCTACTCTTTGTCCACATTTTTTATAAAATGTTACACCACCTTATGCAAGACCAATAAATGATGCATTTCTGTTGGATTATAAATCTAATCATTAAGGCGTTCGTCTACCCTAAAATATTACAGCGTTGCGCCTCCCACGTTTACTTTAATTATACTTGAAATATATGATGTTTTTACATAATTAGTGTATTAACAAAGCTTCTATATTTTTATATTTTGTCTTTGGCCTAGAAATTTGAAGTAAACATCATTTTAAAATGACGTTTTTTGCGTTTTTTTTGTCATTATTTGATATTATAATATTATAAATGGCAAGAAAAATTTAAAAAACAAGAAGCATGCAGCTAAGCTTCCTTTTTCGAATAATTTTTGTTTTACTTAATTTCTTTAAAATATACAGAAGTTATTATGGGAATCTGGAGCCATGTTTACAGTATTTTTCAACTTCAAAATGACATTGCATAGCTAGGATGCGGGAAAGTACGAATTTCGGGCTGGTTTCGGGCAAGAGTGGGGAAGAGAGTGAAATAGAAAAAAAGTAATATCGAGAGTATTCTGGGAATTCGAAAAAAGGTAGACGAGCCTCTTAATGAAAAACCTGAAAAGGTATGGCGTTTTTTGCGCGGTTATAATATTGTGACCGAACGAAACATTCCTGCTGAAGTTAAAAACTGTGACAAAAAATGTATAAAATATAAATAATGCCTATATTTTCTGCTAAACAATATGTAAAATCTGTTGTGTTAGTAGTAAAAGTTTTAATTTCCTCGTCAGTTTTCCAATTAGGGCTTTATGAAAGCGTCATCACGTTGTATACACATCCGTATCCGTTACGACACGGAGCATAACGAAGACGTTGCTCCTAGTGGCGAAGAATCTGCTGAGATTTCCCCGAGGTTTCCCGGGGTTTTCCCACGTGTTTTCCTCGTATAATGTATCCGTTATGAGAACAGAACGCGTCTGTATTTATTTTTCACGGCGCGCGTTGCTAAGCAACCGAAAAATTGAAAATCTTATGGCAAATTGAAAATCATAACTATAAATAAATGTTTTCTATACTTACTCAGGAAGAATTTCAACACAGATACGTTTTATGAACAGGTCGGAAAATGTACATCGTTTCATAAACTACACTTTTATCATGGGTACTTCTTAAGAAGATGGATTTTTATTTTAATAATGTTGGAAAGTGGGGCTACTTTTTGACGATTTTGAAAGTTTTTTGAAAATATCTCATTGGCTATTGCTCCAAATGCTTACTTACAGGAAAAGAAAGATTGAACTTTAATTTGCTATACGATTTGTTAAAATATATGTTGCATAAAATCGCAAAATAAAGTAGGCTGGGGTTACTTTGTGATTACAATAATAGTAATCATGGTTA
This sequence comes from Agonum fuliginosum, assembly GCA_947534325.1. Lineage (NCBI taxonomy): Eukaryota > Metazoa > Arthropoda > Insecta > Coleoptera > Carabidae > Agonum > Agonum fuliginosum. Next base: position 2,113,332 of record OX384045.1, on the reverse strand, counting down.
TATACAAATTTTCACTTATATTATCACATGTGCATTAATTCTTTATTAATTTACGTTGTTGGAATGCACGATAAAAAATTTTCTGGACATGAATTAATGCACGAGTGCATATTCGGTAAGAAAATCGCAATGACACCGCCGCTGTATATTTGAATTCTTTTTACAATAGAAAATTGAAATATTTCCTAAAATTGTATTAAACATCAATAAATATGTAGTATTTACCTTATTATTTGCTTATTTACACTGAAAATGACAATTTAACCAATTTTTAATTTAATGTCAAAGTGACAGATGACGAAAAATTTCCGTTTATTAATTTCAGTTATGTTACTCAAGCTACTAGTACAAAATTACCGAGAAAATTTTTATATAACCATGGTTACTATTATTGTAATCAATTAATCCATTGGCTATTATTTGTGTCATGCGATTTTCTCGGAAATTTTGTACTAGTAGCTTGAGTAACTTAACTGAAATTAATAAGCGGAAATTTTACCAGCATCTGTCACTTTGACATTAAATTAAAAATTGGTTAACTTGTTATTTTGAGTATAAATAAGCAATTAATAAGGTTAATATTAAATACAAATTTAGTAAATATTTCAAGTTTCTATTGTAAAAACAATTCAAAAATAAAGCGGCGGTGTCATTGCGATTTTCTTACCGAATATGCATTAATTCATGTCCAGGAAATTCTTTTGTCGTGCATTCCAACAACGTAATTAGCTCGGGTGGTACATTGTTGAAAAGCACTCCAAAAAATTTCCGGACAGAATTAATGCACATGTGATATTATAAGTGAAAATTTCACTCCTGCATATCCCTAGAAGAAACAAAAGTCGATGATTGAGAGATGCATTTTTGTCGTAATTCTGGTCCAGTAAATTCAGACAAATTAAACTCCCACAATCTGCAACTTAAGAGCCTAATGTAGTAAAGTTGCGCGCAGCAAAAACATGCTTTTGAATAGGGATTGAAATTGAGACTAATTTTGGTCGGATCGATTTAATTTTTTTTTTTTCATTTAAAGATAAATATGAACTTTGTTTCAATTTTAAAATGTCATAAACTTGTCATAATTTGCCTTACTTCACATAACTGTTACTGAGTATATCAACAAACATTGCAAATTTCAATACTAGACGGATCTAGATTGAACTTTTATCTTTCAAATGAACCCTTGTTTGTGATGATACGTTTAAATGTAGTACCAATTTTAATCCCTCTACGAGAGCGCGTTGTATAAATCTATCCTTTTCTCGCAGACAGCTACATTCGGGCCTTAAAAATGCGGCATTATTGTCTGACAAATTTTCCGGTGCATAAATGCAAGTTCCACTATGATTGAAGCAAAATGCCGTTGAAAGTTCGCAAACGATTAAAATTTAAATGAGTTTCGTTACACTTATTAAGACCGCCTTGTAATTTGTTAATATTTGACGTCGAACACAAAGTGCCTTACAATCTCAAGAAACAGCGTGGCGTGCAGGGGGGTAATTAGGGCATTTTATTTCTTATTTGATGATTTAGGGCCTCAATTAACAATTTTAAGTTGCTGTAATTTGGGGAATGAATTGTGAACTGCACTTGCAAAGGAAGTTTGTAAAGTTTCAATAAAATTAAGACAGATTTCGTACTGCAGTATTGCACAGGGTTGAAAAAAAAACATGTTTTTTTCAATTTTAAACAAAACATTTGTTTTTTACTGTTTAAAACTGTTTTTTTGGTTTAAAACATGTTTTTAACTCTGCACAAAAAAAACATGTTTTAAACAACAAAAAAGCATGTTTAAAACATGTTTTAAACAGAATATCTGTTTTAAATAAATATTATTTCCATCGAAATATGTCGCCAATGCTACTTTTTGTGCGAGGACGGGGATTTACATCGCTCTAGCTGCGTAGCTAGGAGTCACCGATGGTCGGTAGTTGAATTTGTTTTGTTTGTGTTATGCGTCGTGAATGGATTTCGATATCATTTTTAAACACCTGATTTAAAACACAGTTTAAAACATGCATTAAAACATTAGGCCGTGTTTAAAACATGTTTAAAACAGTTTGTTTAAAACAAATTGTTTTAAACATAACAACCCTGGTATTGCATACTGTTGGAAGGTGGGTACAAAATTAAAAGCTCTTGTTTGATATAACGTGACTTAAAATACTGATTCAATAATACAGGGTGATTCATTATAACTTGCTTTTTTAAAATGCGTGCCATTCAGGTGTAACAAGTCCTAGTCATCACAATTAAGTAGGTGCGATGTCAGTCATTAGTTTAGTAGGTCAGAGTTACCAAATATAAATATAAATATATATGTTTGTATTGCTAATACTAGTTTTGCTTACTAAGCACTTGTACATGAGTATAAATAAGATACAGATAGGGAAATAGGTAGTTCCAATTCAGTTGCGTTCCGATTCCAGTATGTGACAGCATAGAGATAAGTGGTTAACGTAAGATGGTATTATTATTATTATTATTATTATTATTATTATTATACATTAACTTATTAAATATACTTTTATACTTTTGTAACCTTTGAGTATTAATTGATACTAGTTTCCCAGTCTCGACAAGGACCCAACAACTTATTATTTGTACACCCAATTTGGGCGGTACATAATTGGTGGCAGCGGTGGGATCTGTTGTCAAACCCAATTTGGGTGGTACACAGGTTGTATGGATCGTAGTGGGGAGAGAGTGATCTCGTTCGACAGGTGCACTTTTAAAGTTTTGTTCCCCACCCGGTCAGTAGCCATCATGCGTTGGAGCACGGAGCAGCGTGTGTTTTCAGTTTGAGGGAACACTTCCCGGGGCACCTCATCTCAATCAAGGGACGATTTGGAGTGGCCAGCCCGCTCGCCCGATTTGGTTCCTTGTGATTTTTTGTGGGTTTTTTTAAATCCCGCGTTTAAGTCAACCGTCCAAGGACCCTAGAAGACCTGAAGGCCAACATCCGGGCCGCAATTGACAACATACCCGCTGCCATGCTGGAAAGGGTTATGACAAACGCCAGAAATCGGCTTATTCAGTGTATAGACAATGGGGGGCGTCACCTACCTGATATGATTTTGAAAACTTTAGATACCTATGTACACTGTTTAAAATAAGAGTATTTGTTGGTACCCTTTTAAAAGAGCGTTCTAGTTTTTGCTCTTATAAATGTAAAATAATACACTTTATAAAAGAAACATTAATCAAAAATGTATTCTTATAAAAGGGCAAGAGTAAAATTTTATTGAGTACTAACTTTTGAGTATTTATTATACTTTTTAATATTTGATTTTACCCTTTAAATTATAATTTTGGTTATTGTATACTAATATAAGTATTAAATTACCCAAATTAGTGCATATGTTACACTTTTTGTGTAGATTGGTACCCCTTTAAATGTATTTACGTTTAATGAGAAACACTAAAAACAGCACAATGTGCACCATGAAAGGGTACTAATTCCTTTAGTAAGCAAAGCAGTTCTTTTCCTAGTCAGATCTAGTCTAGCAAAGGAACTGGAACTAGTCTGACTGACGTACCTAGATACTTAAATACATACAGCGTTTTAACCATACTAATATTGATAGTGAAATAGTTATTGTGTTTCTGGTTGATGAAGAATGTTATTTAGTCTTAAATATAACTAAATTCATTTTTAGTGAAAATCTGCACGCCTTTGAAATAGTTAAGGATAATAATACTTCCACTGAACTTCATATGCTGCAAACAACGTTATAGAGAACCATTTGAACTACACGGTGCCAAATTATTAAGTAAAAGTTTATATTTAGTACCTAAAGTACCTAAAGTACATATTGTTATGTTATTAAATAATCAACTTATATTGATATGATATTCTTGTGTAAATAATTTTTACTTTTCATGTATAATAATGTAATCTTAAAAAATACAAAATTGTAATTTAATAAAGAAATTTATTACTCAAATAAGTGCAAATTTTATACATTTTTAGGAATACAAAGTACCATTAATTGATTAAAAATAATTACATTAAAATAATTACATTTTACCCATATTAGTTTAATTTAAAGAACCTCTTTTAGTTTACTACATTTTTATACAAAAAAGTATTATTTTGTATTTTACCCTATTTATATTACTGAATTAAGTGCCCTTTTTATTTTACCCTTATCATAGAGCGTTATATGGCCTTGGTCTTATATAAACATTAATAAGGGTAAAAAAAGTGCTCTTTTTTAAACAGTGTACCTACATTATAAAATAAAAATAAAAAGTTTCTGATTCATAAAATGGGCATTATTGCGTTTTGAAGAAAGTAAGTTACGATGATATTCCCCGTCCAAATATGACAAAACCATGATCGGTAATAACTTATTTTTTATGAAAAATAAATCAATAGGTCTATAATGTGTTATTTCCCTGTCAACTTTCTTTGTTTATTAACAAAGTAGAGTCAACAAACAAATGACAAAACGATTTTATTTAAAATGGTGCGGGTAAACATGATGACTTTTTTATGGCCTCATTTGCCACGAATCTAAAAACAGAAGTGGTTGGAAACTTAGTGATTTTGTATTTGAATTACGTCTGTTTGTGTGTTTGTAAGACGCAAATTGACTTAATCTGACCTCATTTCAACTACTTGGACACTGGACTTCATAAACAAATAAATAATAAAACTAAAGAATTTCGTAGAATTAAATTTTGCTATAAATACATACATGCATACGTCCTTTACCCAACTTGGGAGTGGCAGACCCAGTGAGGTTCCAGTATATTATTATAAATATTTATGCAGGGTGTTCCACAACTTAGGACAAAAAATTAAAGGGTATAAACTGTTTATATTTTTTTTAATACGCAAAGTTAAGAGTAGTTTACTTGACGTGTGTACATTTCAAGTATCACTGTTCTGATGCTATATAGGATAATTTGACATTTATTAGTATTAGATATTATGAAGGAAAATGTTAAGCGACTGTGCGTGTTGTAGTAGAAAGAGAGTACACAGGAATGCAGTCAAATTGAATCTTTATTGATCTAAGGCCAACGTTTCGCCACCTCTTGTGGCATCATCAGGGCAAACTACGAAAACAAAAAATATCACATACACAATTTGTAAGAAATATACAATGTAACACTTACAGATTTAAAAAATATACAAAAATTAATCATCAAAGAGATGTTGTCAAATATAAATCAAAAAATCGAGCACTTCTCTCCATGCACTCACAGAAAACAAGAAACATGAAAAGTGAGGAACAAGTGGAAACTAGTCATTACCAAGAATCAGTTAATCATTTAAACAATTTGCAGATGTGACAGTAGATGCTGTTGAGGTCTTCTACATCAGTCCTAAAATTTACATTATTTTTATTTTCCTGTATGTGAAGCATCTCAAGAAGAAGGCGTTTGTTGAGGAAAGAAGCACGATCCAGGACTTCAGCGTTTTCGAAATCGAATGTGTGCCCAGTGTTGATAGTGTGATGAGTAAGGGCGCATTTCCCAATGTTATTTTGTTTTGCAGAGTTCCTTTTATGCTCCGTTATCCTGGTTTTAAGGTAACGCTTTGACTGCCCCGTGTAAGTTTTGTCGCAATTATTACAATTTATTTTATACACAATGTTTGATTGTTTTTCTACCTCGATTTTATCCTTAAGTTTAGAAAATAATTTTCCCACAGTCTTTACTGGCTTCAGAGCAATATTGGTGTTGGTTGACTCTTCAAGTAAATGTTTTAAATTTCGCGCCAAAGTTCCGACATTTGGAATTGAAAAATACTTTCTGTCAGTGTTCAGGTTGTTGACATATGGAGTGGTATTGCCATTGTTGTATAGTATTTTATTAACAATCCGTTTGGGATAATCATTCTCGTATAAAATCTGCTTGAGTGTGTTAGTTGCTTCAGCCCTGTATTCTGGTGAGGTGAGACTGTACGCTCTTTTTTTGAGGTTAGTAGCGACATAATTCATGTCATCGCTGACGTTGAAAACGCTATTTCGATACTTCCTGACAAGGAAACTCAAAACGAGGTTAGAGCACGCGCTACCAACATTATTACCAATTTCGCACATAAAAACAAACAGATTAAAAACATTGACACTAGTATTAAAATATATGATAAAACAAAGAAATTCCTCAACAACAATAAAGACGTTTTAATAATAAAAGCTGACAAAACCAACAAAACAGTAGCAATAGAAAGAGAACAGTACAATCTCAAAATGGACGCACTTTTGAGTGACAACAATACTTACGAACAAGTAACTTCTGATCTTACAACCAAAATACAAAATGCCAATAATAAAATTGTTAAAAATTTATTCGACAAAGGATATATTGACAAGCAAACTAAATATCGACTGACATCAGACACTGCAGTTCCTCCATGTTGTTATGGTCTTATAAAATTACACAAAATTCAACAGCCTCTGAGACCCATAGTGGCAGCGAATAATGGGCCTACATCTCGCATGGCATCCTTCATTGCTGAAACATTAAAAGGATTTGAAAATGAAGAATACTACATCAAGGATTCTTTCGAGTTTACTGACTTTATTTCAGAAGTGCGCCTCGATACCAACTCTGTCCTAGTGTCTTTAGATGTGGTTTCCTTATTCACGAATATTCCACTTGACCTCACTCTCAAAGCTGTGGAAAATAGATGGGATTTGATCAAACTACGCACTAATATTCCTAAAACAGAATTTCTAAATATGATCACCTTCTGCTACACCAAAGGATACTTCAGATTTAACAACCGGTTCTACATTCAAAAGCAAGGTTTCGCAATGGGCAGTAGTTTATCACCAATAATAGCTTGCCTCGTCCTTGATGACCTCTTGACAGCTATTCTGCCGGTTCTACCAGTGAAGCCTCCGTTCATCAAGAAATATGTAGATGATCTTATAACTGCGTTTCCTGCCGATCAAGCTGAAACTATATTAAATATTTTCAATACTTACGATCATCATCTACAGTTCACGATGGAGGTAGAAAAAGACCGGAAAATTCCTTACCTGGACATTACTCTTTGCAGAAAAGATGGAGGGAGCATCATCCACAAATGGTACCGTAAACCAACATCGTCCACCAGGTATATAAATTTTAACTCGTGTCATCCAACTACACAAAAAATTAATGTCGCTACTAACCTCAAAAAAAGAGCGTACAGTCTCACCTCACCAGAATACAGGGCTGAAGCAACTAACACACTCAAGCAGATTTTATACGAGAATGATTATCCCAAACGGATTGTTAATAAAATACTATACAACAATGGCAATACCACTCCATATGTCAACAACCTGAACACTGACAGAAAGTATTTTTCAATTCCAAATGTCGGAACTTTGGCGCGAAATTTAAAACATTTACTTGAAGAGTCAACCAACACCAATATTGCTCTGAAGCCAGTAAAGACTGTGGGAAAATTATTTTCTAAACTTAAGGATAAAATCGAGGTAGAAAAACAATCAAACATTGTGTATAAAATAAATTGTAATAATTGCGACAAAACTTACACGGGGCAGTCAAAGCGTTACCTTAAAACCAGGATAACGGAGCATAAAAGGAACTCTGCAAAACAAAATAACATTGGGAAATGCGCCCTTACTCATCACACTATCAACACTGGGCACACATTCGATTTCGAAAACGCTGAAGTCCTGGATCGTGCTTCTTTCCTCAACAAACGCCTTCTTCTTGAGATGCTTCACATACAGGAAAATAAAAATAATGTAAATTTTAGGACTGATGTAGAAGACCTCAACAGCATCTACTGTCACATCTGCAAATTGTTTAAATGATTAACTGATTCTTGGTAATGACTAGTTTCCACTTGTTCCTCACTTTTCATGTTTCTTGTTTTCTGTGAGTGCATGGAGAGAAGTGCTCGATTTTTTGATTTATATTTGACAACATCTCTTTGATGATTAATTTTTGTATATTTTTTAAATCTGTAAGTGTTACATTGTATATTTCTTACAAATTGTGTATGTGATATTTTTTGTTTTCGTAGTTTGCCCTGATGATGCCACAAGAGGTGGCGAAACGTTGGCCTTAGATCAATAAAGATTCAATTTGACTGCATTCCTGTGTACTCTCTTTCTACTATTAGATATTATGTACACAATTACTTTAATTGTAGAAGATTTAAAAAAATATATTAAAAATAACTACCGGCAAAAATGTTTTCTTGAAATACGATGCAATTTTGTTCCAATTTAAAAAAAATTGTTTTATGATCAGCACGTCGTACAGTATACCCTTTAATTTTTTGTCGTAAGTTGTGGAACAACCTGTATAGGTACAAGGTGGCACAACAATAATTATCACCCGATTTTCTAAGACAGTAACTTTGTAAATAAAAAAATTGTTTCTGGTTGCTAATTGTCTGTACTGAAACCTCTAAATTTTTTTCATTATTCCACTTCTTTTCGGATAGTCTTACTTAGGAACGCTAAAATCAGTCTTGTTCGTATAGACCCGTAACTTCAGAAAAACCCAATGGAACGATCAAATTGGGCGATCTCGCGGGTCAGTGCAAATCTCCAAAACGAAAGACCAAGAGCCGGGAAGTTCTTCAATTTGCGTCAACAATATGTCATTGGTCATGGTTTTGTAGCGCTCACCAGTCACAGTAACAGCGATATTCTCGTCCAAACGGCTGATTCAGCGCCGGCCACGTCTGCTACTGTCCCGTGTTGAGCCAGTCTCCATAGCCGAGCGTCTAGTGTTTTTCCAGTTAATGCCACATAGTGATGGGTCGTTCATGAACGAGTCGTTCAAAATGAACGACTCATTTTAGTGTGCCGTGAACGAACGACTCTTTAGTTCGTTCAGTACGGCACACCAGTTCACACTAGCACCGTGCTAGCTCCGCTCACCGCTCCGCTCGCTGAACGCAGAAAGACGAACGAGTGCGAGTGGAATGAACGAAACATACAGACAGCGCACGGTACATAACATATTTCAGAGCACTATTGGCTTGACTGAGTGCAGTGTATTCTGAGAAGAATGCATGCGTTTCTGTTGTACGGCCAACAATGAAAATAATCAACAATATGGGAAGTGGGAACAATGTAGGACTGGACAACAACAACAAACGTTTTGTTAAATAATTTGTTGAACATTCTTCAAAATGTTGCCAGACAGTACTCCTTTTGCTGAATTTTTATTTTGTTTATTTTCCATTGTCAATATACATTTACAACAACAATAAGCAACACAACTAACAACTAAAATGTTCAGGTTCAGGTTCATACAGTTTGGCACATGTGCACATGCCACATCGCTGCGCATCGCATATGCACACAAGGCGAGCGCACAGTGCTGTGAGCATGAGCAGAGCAGCTCAGCTGAGCAGCACACTAGCACGGTGTCATTTGAAACACACAGTGCTCTTTTACAGAGTCGTTCGAATGAACGACTCAGTGTGAACGACTCACTTTACTGAGCGGAGCGAAATGAACTGACTCACTAAAAATGAACGAAAGACCCATCACTAATGCCACAGGACCAGGGAATCGACGTCCAAAACGTTGAGTCAAAAATATTTGACACAATTATTCCACGTTCTTGAAGAGTATATCGATTCGTGTATAATTTGTATTTTATCTGTTTACTTCCCTAATGCCCATGTCACACCGGCGTGGCATGAAGCAAGGTGCTCGTTGTGGCATTTTTCTTCGTTCAAAGCTGTCAAAAGGGTGTCACACCGGTATAGCAAAATGCCATACGAAAATTTCTATATTTCTATGTTCACTTCGTACTTTGAAGGTTTTTAAAAATTATTTTTGACAGCTTAGAATTAAAATTCATCAATTCTTTGTGTTAATTAAATCAATAATTAGGTCATATATTGATAAAAAATTAAAGTGTTATTACTTATTTCAAAACGCAATAATGCCCATTTTATGAATCAGAAACTTTTTACTTACTGTTATTATTTTGACATCAATTATTCACCAAATGTCAAAAATTAAATTGAGGACTCACTGTGAAATCAGCAACAAATTTCTATAAGTATGTCAAAATGTTCGATGGAATAGCGGCGATAATTTTTTACGTTATTCATTTGTTCCATCGAGCACCGTGCTTCGTGCCATGCCGGTGTGACATGGGCATAATATCAAAATAGCGATGATAACTTTTGCGCCACCTAGTGTTCGTTTCGCAACTAAATAAAAAACAAAAATACCCCTCATGTATAATTCACAGCGAAAATAAAAATCCCGTATTTAAATTCCTATGCGGGGTTCGAACCCGGTCCCATGGGGGCGATCAAGCCATCACAGCTCGTATTGTTTCATAATGAAATCACACACCCCTGCACCGGCCCTGTGCCTCCTACTGCAGCAATGTAGGACAATCCAGGGCCGAGTCAGCCACATTACACATTCAAATGTATGCGCATGAGGACTGCATGGCGATGGCCAATTTCGATTTGGTTTTATTTCTGGGGTAAAAGAGATTTTGTAACTAGGTTTTGATATTTTTTGGTTTGCTAAACTGAGATTTTAAATAGAAATTTGTTGGGGATTTTTAATACACGTGTTCTATTTTAAATGACTTATTTAGACTTAAAACCTAAAAATATTTAGTTACAATGTCTCAAATCACATAAACCTCTTTTTCTTTTAATATAACACAAAATCGTTCCGTTTATGATATGAGTAATGTATCCAGATTAGTGTATGGTGTAAGGTTTGATACAAAGATCGATAAAATGTATGAGTCAATGCAAAAAACCAAACACAACACTAACTGGGATACAAGACTCGACACTAGGTTGATCACGACGCGTTTCGATCTTTCGATCATCTTCTTTTTCTTTTATTCCACTCCCTTTCCCACTACTGCAGCTGCCCGAAACCAGCCCGAAACTCGTACTTTGCCGCTTCCTAGCTATGCAATGCCATTGTAAAGTTGAAAAATACTGTAAAAGTGTTTTCGTTGCGAGTAAACTGTCAGTTTATTAATAACGTCAAGATAATGATTTTTTAACCATTTAATAGAGAAAGAATGGAGCTACAGATGTGCCTTTTTAAAGTTTTAAAAATAAATTTATATCATGAGATATACTCCGGCGTGTAAAGTTTGTACAAATTAAAAATTTTAATGAATTTTTCGGAATTTATATAATCATATACAAATTTTTTATTAAAATTTTAATAAAGCACAATCGTTAATTTATCCTTTAAGTATATATAATTCTTGTTTAAATAAAATTGTACCATTCTTGTACTGGCCACAAAACACTCGCTACGTTAGTACTAGACGATCAAGTGTCCGAGTAAGATTTAATTGTAAAATGTTTTACAATAATTATTAACGACAATCACACACTGCCGGCCGAGAGACTTGAACCACGGAACTCCGGGTTCGTACGTCATCACATGCAGAGAGCTGTGCTTAAACCCGCGCAGCTACTGTCTCGGTTAAGATAATACAGTGTCCGAGTGCGATTTAATTGCAAGATGTTTTACAATTTAACAACAATCGCACACTGCCGGCCGAGAGACTTAAACCACGGAACTCCGGGTTCGTACGTCATCACATGCAGAGAGCTGTGCTTAAACCCGCGCAGCTACTGCCTCGGTTAAGATGATCAAGTGTCCGAGTGCGATTTAATTGCAAGATGTTTTACAATTTAACAACAATCGCACTCTGCCGGCCGAGAGACTTAAACCACGGAACTCCGGGTTCGTACGTCATCACATGCAGAGAGCTGTGCTTAAACCCGCGCAGCTTCTGCCTCGGTTAAGATGATCAAGTGTCCGAGTGCGATTTAATTGCAAGATGTTTTACAATTTAACAACAATCGCACTCTGCCGGCCGAGAGACTTAAACCACGGAACTCCGGGTTCGTACGTCATCACATGCAGAGAGCTGTGCTTAAACCCGCGCAGCTACTGCCTCGGTTAAGATGATCAAGTGTCCGAGTGCGATTTAATTGCAAGATGTTTTACAATTTAACAACAATCACACACTGCCGGCCGAGAGACTTGAACCACGGAACTCCGGGTTCGTACGTCATCGCATGCAGAGAGCTGTGCTTAAACCCGCACTTCTATTTGACATTAAGACGTTTTCGGTACAAAACCAGGCTATCACAAGCATATAAATTAAACAATTATAAGTGCATATTTTCGTTGTAATTCTATTTTAATGACTTAAAACCCAACAATATTGTATTCTCATTACATGAAGGATATTTTCCCCATTTCGGTTTGAATGTACTTCCTGGTACAAAAGGAAGTAAACCATTAGAGTAACTACAAGACGATGCATATTTGTATTTACGGAAGTAAATTCTACCTACAAATTTTACGCGAATTGTTAGTCGTTAAAATGGGGAATACGACAAAGAGAACGAAAAAGGAATTAAATTTATATGCGCCGATTGTGCAGTGTGGTTTAAAAATTATTTGGAGGGAACATATATTTTTGAATATATAATTCATGTGTCACGTGACACATATTTGACTAATTTGATTGGCTAAAATAGGGCAGTAAGAGGCTATCAAATCGATGATATTTTTATCACCGCTGTTACATGTCAACTGTTTCTGTCAATTAATTTCCTACTGTCAGTTTCATATTTAAATATTGCTGTTTGTCAAAAATAAGACTTAAATTGAATGAACCTGATTGTATTCGGTTGGGTAATACCAGTGAAGACAAAATTGAGAAAGTAAAACAGAATTTAAAACGTTCTTGACAGCTATTGAAAAAATATAACCAAACATTTTGGTTTCATTCATTATAATATATTCTCCCCAAATATAACTCGGGCTATGATTAATCATAGGTGATAGCATTTGTTATGTCTTCAGAAAATTGAACTCGTGCTGCGCACTCGGTCAATTTTCATCGACTAACTCATGCTATCACCGATGATAATCATAGCACTTGTTATATTACCCCCGATTATATTTTAAAGCTGAGTAAGGATTGAAATTGTTGACATTTACTTACTAATTGATGGTAAATCACCGTTGAGTGATTAAGAAACGTACCTGGAACAAAATTTTATTTGGTTAAAACAATTACTAAGAGGTAACAATATTTTTTGTAAAGAAGTGTAGCAGTTTATTATAATGTATAGGTATATGTAACCATTCAGCTAGATTTTACCAATGACATTATAGTTATTATAGTAGAATCCAACCACTCGAGTATTGATACTTAAGAGGCCCGTCTACCTCCTAAAATTTAGCATAAAATGTACCTACTAACGAAACGAGTGTTTTGTGGCTAGTACAAGAATGCTAACATTTTATTTCAACAAGAATTTAATACAGAAAGAATGGATCTACAGTACAGATGTGATATTTTAAAATTTTGTTTAAAAAATTGTACATGAAGAACTCAAAAAAATTCCATTTTATACAACCAGTTGTCGTTACATTGCAGAAGGAAAAAGATGTGCTGCAAATTGTTTATAATTTTTTTTTTATAATAATTTTCCACAATATGTTCTATTTTTTTAATCAATCGTACTGTAAAACAACTTCTGAGCATTGAAGATGGTAAAATATTAACCGAAACGTCTGCATCTAGGAGTAATTTATTTATCCTTTTTATCATCGATCATCCAACGATCCTTTGAATTAATATCAACATCTGGATACGATTTTGCATTCTGGATACGTTCAGGCAATTATAATTAAGAGGCTCGTCTACCTTTTTTTTCGAATTCCTAGAATACTCTCGATATTACTTTTTTTTCTATTGCATTCTCTTCCCTAATACTATGACTGCCCGAAACCAGCCCGAAAATCGTACTTTCTCGCATCCTAGCTATGCAATGTCATTTTGAAGTTGAAAAATACTGCAAATATGGCTCCAGATTCCCATAATAACTTGTGTATTTTTTAAAGAAATTAAGTAAAACAAAAATTATTCGAAAAAGGAAGCTTAGCTGCATGCTTCTTGTTTTTTTTAATTTTTCTTGCCATTTATAGTGACCGAGAAAAATAGTATCAAATAATGACAAAGAACCGCATAAAACGTCATTTTAATTTTTTTTACTTCAGATTCCTAGGCCAAAGACAAAAAATATAAATATAGAAGCATTAAGACATCCTTTGTTAATACACTCATATGTAAAAGCATCATATATTTCAATTATAATTAAAGTAAACGTGGGAGGCGTACACCTCTGTAACGTTGTAAAATTTTAGGGTAGACGAACACGTTAAAGTAAACATGGAGGCGTACACCTCTGTAACGCTGTAAAATTTTAGGGTAGACGTACACCTTAAGGGAACTTAACAAAACAGCGGCCAATCCATGCACCTATTGTTTCGTAACAATTCACGCTCTTTTAAACCATATCGACCAAACCAAGCGCTCTCCTTGACAGTTCAAAGCACTCTTGATATTGTTGGTGTTAGGTTATGAAACCCCTCCCCTCCCTGGCGCTAGTGGTGTACAGTTTGGCCGCAGTGAAGAACGTATTATTAAAGTAGGCCGTGAAGGAGAAATGTATAATATTCTGTGTTTCGTGGCAAGCACTCGTGCAATTACTGCGAACACGCAACCAATGCATTAGCGATCGAAGTTGCCTGCGCTGTCGACCAGCAGCTTGGCCTACTGAGGGATAATTTTACTCGATTTAAATTATATAAGAAGCTGTCATAATTTGTTTCAAGATAATACACTACAACAAGACGAAGAAATGTGCTTCGTACAATACAGTCTCTGTATTTTTCTTTAATCAGAAGTCAACTAGAATTTCTTGGTCTCCCGCATATCTAATTTATACAGGGTGTATCATAACTTCGAGTACATACGTTTAATATTCTGATTACGAATCAAAAATAATTTTTTTAAAAGGTAGTTTACCTGCAGCATTTTTTGTAGTACTGCACTGGATTCGTTTTCCTATTAAACACAAACAAGAGAAATAGGTAATCATAATCAAACATCTTAAATTACATAATACTAGTAAAATAAACATACAAAATTTAATTATTTTTAATGAACAATCATTACTTCACCCAGTAGCAGTGGCAATGAAAATTCTTTGACTGGGAAACATGAAAATTAATTTTGCAATTTAAAAAAATCATTTTTATTCGTAATCAGCATATCAAACTACATATTATACCCTTAACCTTATACCAGAAGTTATGAAACAACCTGTATTAATAGAATTGAAAAAATTAGAAACAAATTATTGAAGTTCTTTGCAGCTAAATTTCCAATCTATAACATAAACTTGTTATCTTTAGAGAAGAGAAGAGTATTATCAGATTTTATGTTTCTTTTTAAAATTGTAAATAATCTATTGATGCGCGGAATATAATAAGTTAATTTTCTTTTGGAACTCCTACATACGTTTCTAGATCTCTAAATATCTTTTTTGTAGCTCAAACTCGTACCAACTCTGTTACAAACTCGACGATAAATAGAATCTTCCTTCTGTACAACCGTATTTTGAATTATTTTTCCCTTCCAGACATATTTAACTTCACAATGTTAACTTTTAAAAAAGCAATTATTTCTAAACTTAAAACCTGAGTCCTGAGTATATTTCTTCTTTCTATATGTTCTGTTATATTAGATCTTTCTTGTTAGTTTATTACTGCTTATAACTTGTTTTATTAATTTTTCTTGTAAATACAATGTACGCGTCACTCTGTTATTGGGACCTTTTTTGTCCTGTTGAGTGTCCTATTTCCTAAAAAAAAAATCTGACGTGTCCATCACACAACCTTCCGCCATATCTAGACTTTAAACAGAAATGTATACGTACAATCCGGTGCCCATTTAAAATATACAAATAAAAATCTCAAATATTCAAACACAGAAATTTGCATCACCTGAATAAAAAGATTCATTCACAGGAAAACTCTGCTGTGTTGAAGCCATCCTGCGTTCAATTACTACATTTAATATCTTACTTAGGACTTATATAGCGCTAGTATGCCAACTTGTCACTCGTCTCACCTGTCAATATTTTTTACGCAGAAACAAAAATCAACCGATCATGGATTACAAGATATCAACGTTTTATTTGATAAATTTATTTTTTAAATTTTACTACAGTTCTTTAATGCTACCAGATAAAGACAATTTTTTTATAACGTAAGTTGCAAATAACTTTTCCTCTTATTCTTATTACAAATAAATACTATATTTTCCCAAATTTATATACAATTTTGACAATTAACCTTTTCAATCTTCAAAAAATATCACTTCCGATGAAGATATTTGTACCAAAATCTACGGAGATCTTCCAATTTATATACAAATGTTAAATACCAAATATCAAAATTTTCGGGTAATTCGTATTTGAGTTATGCGACTAACACCCCTTGACCACACACACACACACATACACACACACATACACACAGACATCATCGTGAAACTATCAAAAATGAGTTGTAAGGACCCTAATTCGTGCTCATCCACTAAAAATTCACCACCCGATTTTTTGCATGATTCCAATACCTTCCTTTACAGGTAAGCGGAAGGTAAAAATACAGTACTGTCCGCGCAGCTAGAGTTGGCTGGACCGGTAGGGAGAGAAATAACATGTCTATATTCTACACAGAGTTGAAACAAAGTTTGCCAACTCATTACTCGTCTGAACCCAACTAGTCAAGAGAAAACCCGAGTACAAAAAAACAATTAAAAAATTATATTATCATGTCAACTGGCAATATGTCAAATGTATGGTTTGTCAGTGTCAATGTCAAAATGACAATGTCAGTTTTTTCGATGTAACATTTTTTGGCACAGACGATCGCAACCAAAAATATGAGGTGATCAACTAGATGCATACAAAATTTCAACTTTCTACGACATACCGTTTTTAATTAATGCGAAAAATACCAAAAAGTGCTTCAAAAATAGGAGGTGCACAACTTGATGTTATAACAGTCCTAAATACAAAATTTCAACTTTATGTCTAATCGTATTTGAGTTATGCGACACACATACTTCCGTACGTACAGACGTTACGACGAAACTAGTCATAATGGATTCAGGAAAAGTCAAAACGGAATATTTCCGTCAAAATCTGAGCACTGAAATTTTTCGCGATTACAATACTTCCTTTTTACTCCATACAAGGAAGTAAAACACTCAACTTTAGTAAAATTTACGGTAAACATGTTTGCCCACTTGACAAAGTAAAATCCCCAGAACATTTCAAGAATGTGAACATCCCGGCTTGTTACTTGCTATATTTGCCCATTAACATCCTAATAATATCTTTGCGATTGCTAATGTTCGCCCTTGGTAACATTATCTATGTTACATCCCAATGTTGTAATTTGGTAATATCACAATTATGCATCCCATGTAATTCCCTGAGATGTTTGTTTTTAGTATGTAATTTTTGATTGTACTCTTGATGTGGCTAGGATAGACTTACGTAACATCACTTAAAGTACAAGAATAAGATATTTTTAAATATTCCATGGACGATTCATGTCGTGGGTGATTGTCGTTTTTACTTCTTTGTACGAAGTAAGGAAGTATTGTAATCGCGAAAAATTTCGGTTCTCAGATTTTGACGGAAATATCCGTTTTGACCTTTTCTGAATCCATTATGACTAGTTTCGACGTGACGTCTGTACGTACGGACGTATGTGTGTCGCATAACTCAAATACGGTTAGACGTAGAAAGTTGAAATTTTGTATTTAGGACTGATATAGCATCTAGTTGTGCACCTCCTATTTTTGGTTTCAGTCTACAAACCGGAAGTAGTACTTTTTAAAAATATTTCGATAAATATTTAATTTTAGACAATTTTTTTTATTTTAAATGAAAGATTATGTGATTATTACCTACAATCGGTATTTTATAAATATTTTTGTATCTGCTATCATTTAAAAATAATTAAAGTATATATTTATAATTTATAGTATTTCGGTATCTTGTAGTCCATGATCGATTAACATTTGTTACTACGTAAAATTTAAATGATTATGACATGACAGTGACAATAGTAAAATATGCTTTATATCTTCTTCTGCAGTTTAAATCAAATGACTAAAATATATTTGTGAGTATTAGTATAATAAGTTAAAAGAATTTTTAATATTATTTTACATTTTAGTTATTAAGAAAAGTATGAATACACAAGGCGTACAAGGAAGTCATGTGGTGTCCACGTCAGATTTTTATCCAATAATGTCCAGTTAACGTGTTGACTATTATAATTGGCGTTCAGGGAGCACTATTTGTTTTTCCTTGATATCTAGGGGACAATGCCAACGTTTATACCTTTAATTACCTGATGATTTATTAACCCAGTGTTAAAAGCTTGATTAACAGTTGTCACTGTTATGTTGAACAAAACATCAAGTACTATTATTTTTAATTGCTTTTGTTAAGAGGATTTAGCCTTCTTTTTCACGCGCGTATTTCAGTATTTAAATAAACAGAATAATATTCAAAGCAAGCATATTATATTTTATGACTATTTGTACCTTTTCTCTGTTAAAGTGGAACTGTATTTGCTGCACGAAGTATAATAAAACAGGAGATGACACTCCATTGTTGACCATGTCACATGTTTTTACTCCACGAGCAACTAAAATGAAGGGGAGAGGGGGCCACATAGTCTGAAGTTAGATGCGTATACAAATGAAAATACATTTGTACTTTTGAATGTTCATCCAAAATAACTTGTTTTTCTATAAAGGGAATATTCTTTGCAGTTAGTGATAATTTAGTGAATGCAATGTAAGTGTTATTCTCTTCAATTTTAGATTTGATCCAAGAATCATTTGGTAATTTCTCGGGTAATTTAAACTCAGTTGTATATTCTTAAATTTCAAAAACATATTTCGTAGGACTTGATGGAGATATTTGTTCATAACTGTAATCGTACGGAGGTGAAGAACAGTCAGTACTATCATCTGTGATTTTAGATTGTAACCCCAAAAGATTACATGCATTACCTATAAAAGTGTGAAAATATAGAGGGACACGCACCTTTTTTCAAACGAAAATGTTTCAATGAAACCTAAGCAATGAAAATAGGTTAGTACACTATAATCATTTTTTATTCGAAGTACCTACTGGACTATATTAATTTATCAAATAATAAATACTTACTACTGTAGATCCACTTTCACTTTGCCACTGTTTTATAATATTTTCAGTTTTAAAGTGGTTCTCACAAATAAAATGTTTTGTTGACAATTTTCTGCCATTTCTGGGAATTACTTCGCGCCAAATATTTAATAATGTTCTTCTTTCGGAACACTAGATAACGTCAATTTATCTTTATTTGATCTGTAACCGGAGGTACACAAAGGCACGAAACACTTTTTCCCATTTTTATACAAACATGTATAATACAAAGAACCGTGAAACAAATTTATTTAAAATACGCGCCGCGCGCCTTGCGCGCGCCAACTTCACTGTGGCCTCCTCTTCCCGCCATAATTCGTTTGTTTTGGAGTAAAATTGTGTGACATGGAAACGTATACAAAATCAACGGAGTGTCATCTCCTGTCATATATTATACTTCGTGTTTTGCTGTTATACTTTTACAGGTAAATTTCAGTGTAGTGAGCCTGCTTGTTGACCTGGAAATAAACGATTTCCAGCGTTGTAGGTTGTATACAATATTTATAAAAGTAGAAAAGCACAAAAAACTTTTTTATTCATCGGTATTTTTTACATATTCAAATTGAAACATTTGGAAAAAACATCTAGACGTTTATTCTCCTCATATATGAACAATTTTAATATTTTTAGTAGATAAAGAAACCCTCCGACCCTTAAAAAATTGATAACAAAAGTTGAATTACATAAAAGAAGACACGACATTTGATATACCTATGACAATTTTTACAATTTCTTAATGACAGAAATATAAATAAAAATTTCAGTTGGTTGATGACTGTTCAGGAACATGTACGTGTGTGTTGAGTTTTATGGAGTTTTATCTTCTTTTGACGAAAGATTTCTGTAAAATACCTTACATAATTTGGAAGATAATTCTTGACTGAATTTGGAATTTGAAGAAGGAAAAATAATGGGTGCACCAGTCACTGTGATTATTATTATGAGTATTTATTCATAATGTCGACGTTTCGGTCTTAATTGAGACCTTCCTCAGGACAACTACAAACAATACAAAAATTGGAATGTCTCATAATACAAGCAACAATCAAACAATGTCGACATAAGTTCTACAATAACTGACAAAACAGCAATATTAAATAATTAATTTAAAAATGTTTTTACTTACATGAATTTCACATAATATTGTCAATATAATAATAATAATTTACATTCGATCTTGTAAAATTAAATATTCGGTACCACATGGCAAACTTGAGACTTTTTATTTAAAATTGTTATAAAACAATTCAACGGAGAAAACAGACAGCAATGAACTTGACAAACGCGCGCACAAGAATATCAACCAAGGAAACAGAACTACCAACCAGAGAAAGTGAAATGTTTAAGAAAGAAATGTCAAACCTAACAACAATAATAAGAAGAAGAATTTATAGAGACTATTTTTTGTCAATTAAATTACAATAAATATTATTTAAATTTTCCACATCTGTTCTTACATTCACACAATTTTTCTCTTTGTAAATATATGCCATTTCCAAAAAACATCTCTTAAATAAATTCTGTTCTTGATGAATGTAAATTATTATTATTATATTGACAATATTATGTGAAATTCATGTAAGTAAAAACATTTTTAAATTAATTATTTAATATTGCTGTTTTGTCAGTTATTGTAGAACTAAAGCCTCATTCACATAATCATTTAGTTTTAAGGTTTAGATTTATGTTTACGTTTAAGAAAGTTTGAATACATCTATCTAAATTTGAGCATTCACAGTGCTTGAAAGTGGGAAGTGTGAATGCTCGTATTTAGTTATATGAATTTAAACTTTCTTAAACGTAAACATAAATGTAAACCTTAAAACTAAATGATTATGTGAATGAGGCTTTAGTTCGACATTGTTTGATTGTTGCTTGTATTATGAGACATTCCAATTTTTGTATTGTTTGTAGTTGTCCTGAGGAAGGTCTCAATTAAGACCGAAACGTCGACATTATGAATAAATACTCATAATAATAATCACAGTGACTGGTGCACCCATTATTTTTCCTTCTTCAAAAACCTTACATAATATTCTTTAAATTTTAATAACCAACTATCACCCTGAGTAAGACTGAATTACGGTCAAAACGTCGGTGTTATATTGGAATTTTAAATAAAATTGACTGAATAAATTGATTTTGATCCCACACGAGCGAAGCGAGGGTTTCATTTACGTGAATGCTGGGATTGTGTCTTCTCGCAAGAGGTTTCTACAATGTTTTTTGCAACTAATAAAACTATAATCAAATACATTCAAGTTGTAATTATTGTAGTCTGATCATTAAATTTGAGGTTACGATGTTTCTTCTACTCGCTACCAGCGACAGATAGCGCGCTGCACACAAGTTTTATTTTTAAATATTGGCGGTTTCCGGTGGCCTTGATAATTTTCATGAATTAGAATTTCGAGAAGTAACACTTTATAAATTAAATTTTATTATTTTTAAGATGATTGTACTCTGAAATGTCTAGAAAAGCCAGTGTTCTTTGCATTTTTCCTGATTTGACTACACTGGGAAATTGACATTTCCGATTGTCAATTGCGTGTTTAATATGTCATTTCCAAGGTGATGAGTACAAAATAGTATTTTGTGCACCTAGGGAGGGAAGCGTGCTATTACTCCCGCGGGCGAAGCGGCGACCCGAGCCGAAGGCGAGCCGCAGGCGAGTCCGAGCGAGGGCGCCGTCTTCGCCCAAGGGAGTAATTGCTATTACTCCCATGGGCCAAGCGGCGGCCCGAGCGAGGGCGCCGGCTTCGCCCAAGGGAGGAATAGCCTTCCCTCCCGTGGGACACACAATATTTTACGTCACGAGGGCCTCGAAATCACCTTTCTTGCAATGTTTTCCTCCCGCCAGTACCAGGAAGAAAACAGTGTTTTCCTCCCGCTCGGGAGGAAAACAAGTACGGTCCTCCCGAGCGGGAGGGAAAACTCGCTTCCCTCCCTCCATTAGCAAGAGGAAAACACTGCTTTCCTCCCCCGAGTGACGTAAAATATATTATGCCCTACGGGAATCTAACGGCATATTACATCCATCAGCTTTTGCTGCCCTCGCTCCCTTCACTCGCTCGTGCATCAGAAATTTTCGGGATGTAATATGCCTATATCTTCCCTTATGACGCAATACTATTACCAATTCCGGACATCTCTTATTTCGCGTACTGTAATGCATCGTTCGGCAAACTACTCGTGTTTATTCCAGTCAATAAGCTAAACAAACTAGGCAATGTTCCGAGGTCCACACATCGACCACACAGGCCCGGACTGAGTGTGTGTGCGCAGTCCGAGGTACATTGGTGCGAGTAATTCGCGGGTGAATATATGGACTAGTCATTCAGTCGATGGGATGTTGAGCACTGCATGATTAGAGTTGATTCGTTGACCGAGAAGAGAAGATATTGATTCAGTATAGGTGATGGTGTTTACCTAGTTCTAGTTCACATTTCCAGGGTGTGGTACTATGTTGAAAAAATCTCATGTGGCCAGCACACAACCTTCCGCCATATTTAGACTTATAAACAAAAATCTGAAATGGTCTGCACACAACCTTCCGCCATATCTAGACTTATAAACATAAATGTGTACGTACAATCCGGTGCCCGTTTAAAATTTACAAATCAAAATCTAAAATATTCAAACAGAAATTTACATCACCTGAACCAAAAGATTAATTTACAGGTAAACTCTTCTGTGTTGAAGCCATCCTCCGTTCAATTACTACATTTAATATCTTATTATGAATCAAATGGCGTTAGTACGCCAATGGGTCACCCGTCTCACCTGTTAATATTTTTTACGCAGAAACAAAAATCAACCCATCATGGATTACAAGATTTCAACGTTATATCTGATAAATTTAATTTTTAAATTTTACTACAGTTCTTTAATGCTACCAGATAAAGACAATTTGTTTATAACGTAAGTTGCAAATAACTTTTATTCTTATTCTTATTACAAATAAATCCTATTTCAAATTTATATAATTTTTTGACAATAATTATTAACCTTTTTAATCTTAAAAAAATATCACTTCCGGTGAAGATATTTGTACCAAAATCTAATAAGATCTTCCAATTTATATACAAATGTTAAATACCAAATATCAAAATTTTTGGGTAATTCTTATTTATAAAAAGCCTTAACCACATACACACACACACATAGACATACATACAGACATCATCGTGAAACTATCAAAAATAAGTTGTAAGGAGCCTAATTCGTGCTCATCCACTAAAAACTCACTACCCGTTTTTTAGCATGATTCCAATACCTTTGCAGATATGGCGGAAGATTAAAAAAATTCTTGATAATCTATGTTCGCTCGTTTAATATTGCATACCAATTTGAAATTCGTTAGCCATCTCTCATATCACGAACTACAGAAAGACGGTTGGTCATTTTTATAGTATATTACTTTACTAGTGGGAGAAGTAAAATGCCTCTGTCATGAGTGTCTCATTCGTCACGAGCGAAGCGAGTGGCCAATCAGAACACGAGTTAGAGCAGCATTTTACTTCTCCCACATGTGAAGTACGATATTTTTCCTCACTGTGAGGAAAAATCCTTTATATTAACTTCACCGTCTTACGTACGGACGTACGGCAAAAAAACAAAAGTCAAAAATGACCCACTTCCCGGGATCCTATCGAGCTGAAATTTTGGAAATAGACTTTTGTCACCTAACAATGCACTTTGGCACAAGAAAAAATCTGATGTGGCTAGCACAAGACCTCCCGCCATACCCTACTCTTTTTAACTCTTTCTTGAAACACACTATCTAAGAAAGAGTTACAATGAAAACAAAAATTTAAATAAATATCGATCGAGTCTCATAAATAAAGGATTTATAGTCAAAAACTTTGTTTTTACGGGTTCATTTTTTGTTGTCAATTTTATGTTTCAATAACAAATAAAGGTGTCTGAATTTCCATGTTGAATGTAAGAAGATTCAAATATGAAGTTTATAATCTATAAGTTATAATGCATATGAGTCGGCGGTGATATCATAACAGATGAAGACAGGCCGCGCTGTGTTGAATCGAATCAGGGTTTGGATATTAAACAATTAAAACTTTTGACTTGAAATCGACGTCTAGGGCGGCGCGTGGGGCCGCTGTCAGTGCTACCAACTTTAATTAGTTAGTCAATAAAGTTACACGCGTGACTTGCGCATGAGTTGCCAGCCACGAATACCAAAATATCACTTAAAATTCCCTAAACTTTATTTGCCTACTTATAGAATGATTTACCGCAAAAAAATTACAAGAAAACTTCCTCGAGTGAATGAAATTCTTCCAGCTATAATTTATTTATTTTTATTTTGCTGGTAACCATTCCACAGGAGTTACTCCCAATTATAGAATGACAGATATTATTATGGAATTTAACCAATTAAGGGAACAGATTTCTAATGACAATTACATTGTACAGTCAATCTTCAAATGAAATTTTGACAAACGATAACATGACAGAACACAATTTAATAGGATTTACTCCCAATGACTGAATGGTAGATGTTATTATATTATTATACTGGCGAAAAAAAATGAAACACTTAAAATTCGTACAAATTTCGACCATTTTCAAACCGCCATAACTCGGCGAATTTTCAATCAATTTCGATGAATCTTCGAGGGAGAAAAACTTTGAAGTGTCTACTTTAAAGTCATGCTTAAACTTAAACGCAACCCCTCTAGCGCACCCATGTGAAAAATATTTAATTTTAAAAATGTCCAAATTTGACGATGTGTAAGGAGTTGAAATTTTTTTTTGCTTGATCCACTAAAAGGGCACTAAAACTTGTTCAATTCCCTGTGCAGGACTCAAAGAACGAAGTTCCTACCATGATTTGGCACAAAGTTATGGATGTTTTAAAAAAATGCATTTTTAGGTTTTTTGAACATTACTCAGCGACTTTTCAACCAAATTAGACGATTCTTTCGAGAAAAAATCCCATTGTGGTTCTACTTTAAAGAAGTAAACTCAGATTAGGATGATCTCTTTTCGTAGTACCTTTCAAAACCCGAACAAAAAAGACACGTTTTTGGGCAAAAAAACGTCCAACTTTGGCGATGTGTACCGAGTTGGAAAAAATTTGTCTACTCGATCCACAAAAAGAGCATTGAAATTTACCTGTGCATTACCTGTGCAGGACTCAAAAAACGAAGTTCCTACGACGATTTGGCACAAAGTTATGGGCGTTTGAAAAAAGTGCATTTTGTAGTTTTTTTGGCTTTGAAATTCAAAGCGGCAACGGAGAGATTCTTACGTAACCAGGACTACATTTAACACGATCAAGTGGTCAACATTTTAATTTAACGACTACACACACTGCCGGCCGAGAGACTTGAGCCACGGAACTCCGGGTTCGTACGTCATCACATGCAGAGAGCTGTGTGCTTTTAAACCCGCGCAGCTACTGCCTCGGCTAAAACGATCAAGTGATCAGCTTCAAACATCTGAGAGCGATTTAATTGCAAGATGTTTTACAATTCAACGACAATAACAAATTGTCGGCCGAGAGACTTGAACCACGGAACTCCGGGTTCGTACGTCATCACATGCAGAGAGCTGTGCTTAAACCAGGCAGCTACTATCTCGACAGATTAAACGTGGAAATTGTTCAAATAAATTCGAGTACTGTTACTCAAAATATAAACGTCATGTGGTTTGTTTGAGTGATGAAAAATTCCCTGAGCTGTTCAAGTAAATAAAAAGAAATTGTTAGTAAACTAGTGGCATTCCCATGCGTCGTCCCTGAATTAGCTCTTCTCAGGGCTGTCATTATTGTGAACAGAAAGCTGTTGAATTTTTAATGCCAGTATTATGCCTCGTACGTGCACACTGCACGGTGTTTTTATTTTTTTCAAGTTTCCTTTTTGTTCTAGTAACTTGTTTCCCATCATATTCATGAAGCAGGGATAATTTAACCTAGGTAATTTATTATTTATAGGCAAAAAAGCTGACTGTAGGTGGCAGCACTGACGTGCTTCGAGTGAAGGGTAACAATACATCGTTTTATTATATCGTGCGATAATTTAAGTGGCTTGTTAAAATAAATGACGTTTTGTTTAAATGGGGATGTACTTTCAAAATAATTGTTGATAAATCTTGGAAAAACCCTTACTTGCAGCTTATTTTTCTGCCACCAGAGGTCAGCCACTTCGACTTTTTTCGCCTATTAGGTTTTGTGTTTAATGGAAAAGTATTCTTATTGACTGGCGAAAGTATGATTGAAAAAATTCGACAGGAATGCAGTAAAGATGTTTATTTATCTAACGTTTCGGCAACACTTATGCCTTCATACACGAAAAAAGAAAATTAGATTGAGGATAAACAATGTGGAAGCAATATATTTACAATATAAATAACTTAGGTAACAAAATACATTAAAATATAATTAATTGTCATAAATTTTAAACTTCTTTCTCTTGCAGAGGGGTCAAAAAAACAGTCACCTGATGATGATAGAAAGATCGAAACGCGTCGTGATCAACCTAGTGTCGAGTCTTGTATCCCAGTTAGTGTTGTGTTTGGTTTTTTGCATTGAATCATACATTTTATCGATCTTTGTATCAAACCTTACACCATACACTAATCTGGATACATTACTCATTGACGAGTTCATAAACGGAACAATTTTGTTTTATATTGTCAAAAAATATGTTTAATATTGGTGAACTTATACTAAGATAAGAAAGATAAGAAAGAAAATTAAATATTTTGTAGGAATAAATCTAAGAATATAACGTGTTGAACAAATACGGCCGTCAATTCAATTTTGGTTGTTAGTGGGTAATAAATCAGAAGAGATATTTTTGTGCAGTTAAACTAAAATGTGTAGGTACTGACCTGAGTTGTCATAAAGCACTATTCATCATTAAGGAGCCCGTCTAGTAGTTAAAATAGTGAAACAGAGGTGTGCGCGTCCCAAGATCATTTGGAATTTAGAGGTTTTTCCATTATTTACATTATGAACATGTCACCAAAAGATGTTAGAAGGTCTCTCTGTTTTCATTTTTCTTCTTTAACTTATGATTTTGGAAAACAATGACTTTGAAATCAGCCATTTTTCTCGATTTTTCAGATTTTTTTCTGGTAAACAAAAAGCTATTTTAAATATCTGAAGACAGAGGGACATAAATTGAACCTTTGTTTTGTTAACAAGATTGTTTTTCATTCGTCTGTGTTATAAATTAAATGATATATGATGGGACAACGATGCTATGTTTTCGCTGTTGAAATTGTAGATTCTATAGTTAGCCAGTACATTCTATGCTCTTTACCTACATTTTTTGTTCGATTGACTGCAAAAAGAAGGGCTTGACGTCACCTGAACCCACCACACTTTGAAAATGACGACTGAAGTTCAGGAGTTCGGTATTTTCCGAACGCGCCTACTAAAACTGCAACGATCTACTTCTATATAGATGTTTTTTATGCCACTGTTAAAATATCTTTTTGTAAAATAACTGCAGAAATAATTCCAGTTCTCATAGTCATTAGTGCAAAATTTATCCAACTGAACTAACGCGAAACATAAAGTTTAAAACAGTATTGTCGACGAAACTACACTCGGAAATTAATAAACAAAATTTCTCTCATCTTTGCGTAGTTCTCTATCGCCATCCTTGTCCATACTTCCTCTTTCTAATGAATCACAAATAGTTCCATCTCTGTCGCAATTCCAGTGGAGGTGTAGTGGTCTCTCTCGCACCACTTTGAATATGGATAGAGGAAAAGATATTGACGACAAACCAGAACACGGTTCAACCCATTCAAACTTATAATTATTATTTGCGTGGCGCTATGAATATGAAGACCAGTGCCGGGGAATATTTAGATTTCTGGGGGGGCGACAATTTTTATCCTTATATTACATCATAATCATCATTACAATGATTATTCACATCATCTGTAAAAAAAGACCAATAAAAATGCAGAATATTAAATTTCACAGCCAATCAAAATCACTAGACTTGATTATTTTGTACTAGAGTAAAATTCAAATAGCTAGAACCCTGCGCGAAGTACGAATTCTCGTCTTAGAGAGAGAAGCATAGATGATAAACAAGAGGAAACTACGCTACTGTCTGTTCTACAGAACATCAGCTTCAATATCTGTTATTCTCATGTTGACATTCGTAGTGTTTTGCTTCGTGTAACCCTGTGAATTTTGTAATTGATTGTGATTGAGTTATATTTTAGTTTTGTTTGAAAATTAAGTGAAGTGCAGCGCAGCATAAACTCGCTAGCACCGCTTTTGTAAAACGGACAGTACATGATAAGCTCTGCCTTCTCGCGCAGTCCAGGGTCCTAGCTATTTGAATTTTACTCTAGTAAGGTTGTGTGTCGACTATTTACTACTAGTACTTTTAGGTGACTATTTAACAAATGAACATTTTTATTATAATTTATATTTCCCATTTTTATTGCACCATTTCTGTCTCTGGGTTTTCTTCAAAGGTCTAGAACATATTTCACTTGAAATTCACTATTTTATTTGTAAAGAATCACACAAAAAACACATAAAACACATTTGACGTTATATCTAAATTTTATCAAAATATTTGTTTTCTGAAATCAATGGATAACTGCATTTTTTGCAATTTTAATTTAAAACTGGATCTGATTCAATGAGTAATCTCTTGAATACCATTCATAGTCATAGTTAAGTACTACTTATGGTATTATAAGGGAAAATTTATTTATAACTATAAACGACTTTACCCCTGTGTAACTCCACCTTTATTTTTACAACTGATTAAATTCGTTGTGGCATAGTATCTACAAGTCCTAAACATACTTTCCTGGTGTAAAATATTCTGCAGTCTTTGTCACAATTTTTTGGTTGTCCTTGCAGGACGATTTTTCTAATTTTTAATAATTGACTAGTAAGTAAGTAAGTAAGTAAATAGTTTATTGTTACCTTTCGGTGTACAAAATCTTTACAATATTACATTTGCATTTACATTTAAATTAATAATTGACTATAATGTTTGAATTTGCTGAAGCACAAACCACAATAGAAGTGCTAAGTTCTATAACAAAAACCCAATAAAAACATTTGAAACACTCACAAAATTTCAGATCTACAACCTTCTCCACCACTGGCTTAATTTCCAACTCTAAACCTACTTCAATTTTACTTCACTAGTTAAATTTCTCTTCTAAAACTACTCATCACATTGGAAATGAATAGAATTACATTCTTTAGTTCGTTGGCAACTAGATTAATGCACCTAGAGTATGATTATTATTTGCTGCTCGCGAGTTCTACAAAAGAATCTGCTTTCAAAGACCGAAGATTAAACCACCAAATCTTTGTTAATTGCAGATTCCAGCCAGAGAAAAGGTAGAAAATTTTGAGGTACATACACACCCGTCTATCCAAGTTGATATAAAATGTAAAACATTTGTTCTAAAATTCAATTTATAATTAAATTATTAATATTAATCAATATTAATGACAATAGCAAGAAAATTACTTTAAGGTGAAAATTAATGTCAAACTAGAAGCCCCACAATTCTTGCAGCCTTACCAATCTATTAAAATATAATAAACAGTCCCCATTTTGATACGCCGTCACCAAAACGAAACATGATTAATTATTCTACATAATTAGTAAAATACTTCTAGAGCCACAATTAATTTAGCCACAATTAATGAAAAGCGTACAATTAAAAACCATTCTTCTCGAGACCGAAACGCAAGGGAGGGAAAACTCCCCCCAACTTTTGCAATTAGCAACAGGGACTTTAAGTTTCTTTCATTTGGGGATATTTTTTCGCAATGTTGGTACAGTTCCACAAGTTTGAAATTTAATTATTTTTAAAGGATTACAAGCTAGTCGGAAAGATTTTTTCACGTTCTCGAGATTTTAAAATGTATTTATACAATCTAATTTTATTAATTGGATTTAAAAGGCCGTTACGATTTGCGCCCCGGCCTGGGAATATTGAATTTGCCGATTAAGTAAATACTTTGCTATACCGGATACGATTTCCGATAATTAAATAAAATATTACCTGCGAGTTTTGTCCAATATTTACTGATTAATTTGTATTAATGAATTAAATATACAAATAATTTGCAGAAGCTTCCATAATGATATACAGGTTGGTGAAGGTGAAATGCGAACATAGGGCAATATATGACAATGGAGTTATCATGCTAGGCATCTTGATATACGTGGAATAAGTACTGTCTATGTCAAAGTACCTGTCATATTATTGATTATTTTCATTAAAATATTTTCTTTGCATAATAATGTATGTGTACGAGCAAAACGAGAAAGTTTACATGTACTTTTAGATTTTATTATTATTT
Source organism: Agonum fuliginosum (assembly GCA_947534325.1). Taxonomy (NCBI): domain Eukaryota; kingdom Metazoa; phylum Arthropoda; class Insecta; order Coleoptera; family Carabidae; genus Agonum; species Agonum fuliginosum. The sequence continues at coordinate 2,082,910 of OX384045.1, read as the reverse complement.
CTGTTATTGATTACTCTTTTTGCCACACAAATTCACATGACTTCGTTTTGTGACACTACTACAAAATATATCAAGATACCTGGCATGAAAGTTCGATTGTCATGTATGTGTATGTTCCCTATGTTCGCATTTCACCTCCACCAACCTGTATACATTTCGATTGATATCCAAGAATTCACAAAATGATTTATTTATGATATATTATTTTCTGAACTAAACTAATAGTTAAAATTTGGATCATATATCTGGTACATCTTTCAGTTTAATGGGCTTTTATCACAGTAAAAAAGTATTTAACAAATTACTCCCAACCTATTAATCCTATAAATCTAAAAAAAATACCGTATAAGACAAGGGCAGTAAAAATCTAGCAACGTTGTCGAATTTTTTAAATTGTTATTATTATTATTATTTATAAACAATTAAATAATAATAATTTTGAGAAAAACTCTTCGTAACTATGATTGCATTGTAAATTTAAATGTTTGTATCACATTATTATATAAAATTTTCAAATAGTAGTCGAGTAATTTGTTAAATAAATTTAAAAATTGCATGCGCGCTAGACAATCAAATTGAGTATTTTCTAAAAAAGAATGGAGCGAAACATAGCAATCATTTTTGATTGAAAGTTACATAGTTTGATCTGCAATGTTTATAACAATAAATATTGTAGCGAAATATGAAATACTCATCAAATGTAAACAAAGATCAACAAAGAACAAATAGGACTTGCTTGCTATTTGTTGGAAAAGAGTGAGGAGTAAAGTATGTAACAGAGTGGCTTTATACTGAGTATGGTTGACTTCAGTAAAATTGTATTTGAATAAATAAATATGTTTGGTATTACATGAAGAGTTTAAAAGTTAGATACTGAACTAATATTTGGATATCGTATGAGTATAAAACCATGGCTACTTGTTTGAAATATAGCGCCTATGGCCACTCTTTTTATAGTGTTACAGTATAGGTAAATGTCAAATCCAGTGTCATTATGAACCGTAACATAAAAATACCAATAGCTCATGTTAACAGAAAATAGAAGAAGTCACCAGTTACATCCATTATAAACAAGCTTAAAGTGTTCGTCTACCCTAAAATTTTACAGCGTTACAGAGGTGTACGCCTCCCACGTTTACTTTAATTATAATTGAAAAATATGATGCTTTTACATATGAGTGTATTAACAACGGATGTCTTAATGCCTCTAGTTTTTTATTTTTTGTCTTTGGAATTTGGAATTTGAAGTAAAAAATATTTAAATATGACGTTTTTTGTCATTATTTGATACGATTTGATATGATTTTTTCGGTCACTATAAATGGAAAGAAACATTTAAAAAGCAAGAAGCCTGCAGCTAACCTTCCTTCTTCGAATAATTTTGTTTTACTTAATTTCTTTAAAAAAATACAGAAGTTATTATGGGAATACTGGAGCCATGTTTACAGTATCTTTCAACTTCAAAATGACATTGCATAGCTAGGATGCGGTAAAGTACGAGTTTCGGGCTGGTTTTGGGCAGCCGTAGTATTGGGGAAGAGAGTGAAATAGAAAAAAAGTAATATCGAGAATATTCTAGGAATTCTAAAAAAGGTAGACGAGCCTCTTAACAGCACAGCCCGAGTTGGTTCAATCTACTAATTACTTGCAATCACCTCACCTTAAATTCACAAACTCTTTTACAGTAATAAAGTTGAACCATTAATCACAAAAAATGTAAAATCCTGCTAACCACGCTCATTATTTCCTGCTGAGAATGCCATCCATCCTGCTGCAGCCTGCACGCATACCTAAAGTGGTAAGTAGCCGTGGGCAGTGAAACCACGACCCCTGGAAGAATTCCACCCAAATTCCTACCGCGGATTCTTCAAATTTCTCAAATAAATCAAGTCTGCTGTGTCGAAATTAACTCTACAATGGAATCACAACAAAAGAAAGAGCTGCAAAAATGTTTTGATACTCCGTCAATTTATTAGTTGCATTTATTTATTTTGACTACACTGTCCAATATGAAGAACCCATTTAAGATATCCTAAAATTCATCATAAAATATACTAACGTAGCGAGTGTTTTGTGGCCAGTGCAAGAATAGTAAAATTTTATTTCAACAAGGATTTAATAGAGAACGATTGGATCTACAGATGAGCTATTTTAAAATTTTGATTTAAAAATTGTACATGATTATAAAAATTCCGAAAAATTCCAACTTATGCAAAATTTACACGATTATATCTCATGATAGAATTTAATTTTTAAAATTTTAAATAGGCGCATCTGTAGATCCATTCTTTCTCTATTAAATGTTTATAAAAATATTACCCTGTAGTCAATCATAATCTGACAGTTTACTCGCAACGAAAACATTTTTACAGTATTTTTCAACTTCAAAATGACATTGCATAGCTAGGATGCGGCAAAGTACGAGTTTCGGGCTGGTTTCAGGCAGCCGTACTATTGGGAAAAAGAGTGGAATCGGAAAAAAGTAAAATCGAGAGTACACGAGCCGTTTAAATACATAAATACATTAATGATTAGTAAAACTGTTATTCAAAATCTAGAAATAATGATGCGTTGAGACGAGACGAGACGAGATTTTTCACTTCTCGTCTCGTCTCGGTTGTGAATTATTTTATCTCGTCTCGATTATTGTCTCGATTTCTCGATTATTTTTACAAAATAAATTGACATTAAAAGTGCTATTTTTTGACAGGTGACAGTCTCACTTTTAGTGCCTAACAATTAAATAATTAATAATAACCTGCACCGAAAACGTTACCTTTCGTCCCTATTATTAGGGACGAAAGTGAGGTATTTCTGACCAATCAGTACCTTTCCTACCTCCCTAGGGAGAAAATGTACTGACCGGTAGGAAATACCTCACTTTTGTCCCTAATAATATGGCTACGCTTCGACTATGAAACTTTAGCCGCGGCAGTAAATTTTTGCCTAGTTAAACAAATAACTATTGGTTTTGTTGACACGTTTTTAATTAATAACTGCATTATTTACTAAAATTGATAAGCGAGGTGCTCGCAATATTCGTAATTACGTATTGGTAAATTGTTATATTAGGTACTTCAAGTAATAGTACAAGTTATTAAAATTAGAACTAATGGTGGAATTCTGGGCATTATCTTAAAATTCTATAAACTTATATATCTATAAGTTATGGAAAATCCGTAACTAACAGTCATATAGGTTTCGCTAAAATGGTATTCTGACTGCATGTCTATAACTTTTGACATCTGTAAATATTTCTTATAGAATCTTAAAAACAGTACCTATTACCAATAGTTCCATACTATTATTTTTGTAACATGTAAAAATAATGAATTAATTGTTGTACATTGCTTTTCTTGAAGAGAAATAATATTTTAGTATAAAAATAAAGACATTCTTAACAAAATTTGCAGCAAAACATGCAAAATCTTATGAAATATTTTCTTGCAATTTCAATTACATTATTAATTTTGAAGAAGGCCATTGTCACATTGACGCGACAAATGATTATACAAATTTGACACAATGAAATACACATGACACGTGCTGATAAAATTTGAGAATATATGTCGAAAATATGAGGTAAAACATAATATGCTACATAACTAAAGATTTTTTAGCGAAAAATTAAAAATATAGCAAACACAATAATTGATTAATTAATTTTATTTACAGTTAAAGGAAAATAAAAATTATAATTATAGTTTTCAAGCTAATACTACACACTCGAAGACAAATATACCTAGAGAATAAATTAAATGCAATAGGGGATGGTGCAAGAACCTGGTAAACTACTACTACTGATAATATTTTATCAGAGATTTTAATTAATCAAACTATGTTTAAAATAATCAATGTCATTCATATTGAATGAATTCAGTAGAACTCCTAAATTTGACTGTATTATTTCCAAGCGATTTCCAATCATGATAACATTTTTATAAACTATGAAGCAAATTTTAAATAAAATATAACACATTCTATACACATATACTTCTCAGCAATAATGTTCTTCTGATAATTGGTTTGAAATTGTAAAAATTTGCTAGTTATGATTCATTTTTCAATATTCCAGACACATGCCAATATTTTCATAACGACTTATGGTGAGTCAGTAGCTGTCTATAAATTTATAGAAATCTATAAGACATTTATAGAAATCTGTAAGCTATAGGTTTGCTCAGAATAGCATTTTTTAAGATCGGTCTATAAGTTACTATAGATACGCTTATAGAAGTTATAGAACTGCATAGAATCCCAATATAAGTCTAGTAAAAATTCATAATTTTGTTATGAATCTAAACATAATATAAAATAAATAATACTTTACAGACAGATGTAGTTATATTATCACCTAGGTATAAAAAAATTAATCTAATAATTTTACAGGATCAATGCCAGTAAAATGATAGATTTATGTTGACAGGTTGACTTGAAAATTTAGCTGAGTTTGACTATGACAACAAATAAAAATGTCCCTAAGAACACGCAAAATAGGCGAATTGGTGGAAAAAATATTAACAATTGTTGAACAATTAGATCTGGATCAGTCATAACACTGCTGAAAGGTAAACAGAAAGGCCACATTCTTTCAACAGAGCTATGTGCAACGTTTTATAAAATATTAGTTGAATGTTTTCAGGCTTCAATTAAAAATAAATAAAACTCTTATCAGAATTTCAATCAAGTTAATGAAACTTAAATGCTTACACCATACATGAACCATCAGTCAGTGTAACAAAGCATCAAATGAAAAGCAGGTTAAATAATTTGGTAAAGATATTATCAAAAACACATTAAATCCGACCTTCACAATTTGCTGAATATTATTCTGTGATTATACGCCTGGTTGCATTAATAAAATTGATCTGAAATGTGAAATGTGAATGCTATTTATACGAATTAAATGTGTAATTAACGAATATTGCTGTAGACATGATCAAATTGTTTATTGACGTTTTTTGTTTGAATAAGCAATAAAATATATCAACAATATTGAAATATATATTGGTTTTTCATCGTTTTTTCTGTGAGAGACAAAATAATTGGTACTGTAAACTAAACAAACGTTCAATATATAGGCTGTTCCACAACTTAGGACAAAAAATTAAATGGTATATACTGTACACGATCTGATCATGAAACAATAGTTATTTGTATCACAAGGCCAGAAACTGACCTTTTGCAAGAGCGAGTATTTTTGACACGCCGAGCCACAGGCGAGGCTTGCAAATTACGAGCACTAGCATAACAGTTTCTGGACGTGTAATACACAATATTTTATGTGCCGATTTCATTACAAAAATATAAAATGAATTTAATTAATTTGTATTTTATTATACATAACCTAAAAAATTGTGCACTGAATACTTGAATTTGAGCTTAAAATATATTTATTTCAGTTTCTATTAACGATTTACGTCTAAAATTTGTCAAAATCTTGTTAATTCTTGTATAAAAAATATTCAACGCATAAAATTGACAACTGTAGTAATTTCAAGATGCCAACCTATAACTTCCGGTTGTTTGCCGGCCTAGGCTGGCAACAAAGAGTTTCTGGCGGATTTTGAGATATGGAAAACTAGCGATGCCGACCAGAGGCATATAAAAATATTTTTTGCCACTGGTCGGTAGTTATTTTTAATAATTTTTTTTTTAAACCTTCTACAGTGAAAGTAATTGTTTACATAATACTAATACTAATAAATGTCAAATTATCAAATATATCTTCAAAATAACAGTGATACTTAAAATGTACACACGTCAAGTAAACTACCCTTTACTTTACGAATTTTAAAAAAATTCTTTTTTTCACGACATGCGGAGAAAACACAATTTTCTTCTAGCGAAATAGTGAGGAAAGTAAATTTTCCCTCTCTAGAGAGGAAAGTAAGCAGTGTTACCACCTTTGTAATTGTACGATGAAATATTTTAAAAATTGTAAGTAATTTTATTGAAAATATGATTTTATAGTGATATACTGTAAACTATTATTTTACAATTATCATGTTTTATACTTTCTTTTTCTACAATTTCACGATTTTACAACTTACATTTTATTTGGCATATTGGTCACAGTGAAACATTCTATTGTTTTTAAACGTTATTCTGACAGGTGGCAGTTATAACCTAACTTTTAGGTATGTGTTTCTGCTACATTTTAATTTTTTTTAATATGTCGTGAAAAAAATGTTGTGTCTGACACGAGAGGAAAGCTCGAGTGGGAAAAATAAACGCTTTCCTCTCTAGTTGGACAAATAACTGTTGTTTTAAGATCAGCACGTCGTACAATTTATACCCTTTAATTTTTTGTCCTAAGTTGTGGAACACCTGTATTACTATTACGCGCCGTGATAGTATCTTAGCAATAGTTTAGATTCGTGGCATTTCTGTTTACCCTGTACGAGAATATTTACATTATAAGTGCGGTAGGGTTAATTTTACAACGCAAGGTTCTATTGCCTTTTTTCCAGGATTTAAATTCATGAAAGAATCCTTGTGAACTGGGATACCATCTAAGTTGGCAACGGGCATAAAAGATAATAGTGAAATAATTCTTGACTGAATTTGGAATTTGAAGAAGGAAAATAATGGGTGCACCAGTCACTGTGATTATAGTAATGCTTCTTTATTCATAATGTCGACGGCCAGTGGTTAGCTCAGCGGTAGAGGGTCCGCCTAGCATGCTAGCGGTCCCCAGTTCGATTCCCAGCACAACCGACAATAATACCACTGGGTCCGAGTGGTTGGATTCCACTATAATAACATCTACCATCCTGTAATTGGAAGTTAATTCTGTAGGTTGGTTACCATCAAAAATAAAAATAAAATAAATTGAGACCTTCCTCAGGACAAATGAATTTCACATAATATTGTCGGGGGTAATATAACTAGTGCTATGATTATCACCTATGATTAATCATAGCCCGAGTTATATTTGGGGAGAATATTATAATGAATGAATCCAAAATGTTTGGTTATATTTTATCAATAGCTATCAAAAACGTTTTAAATTCTGTTTACTTTTCTCAATTTTGTCTTCACTGACATTTCCCCACCGAATACAATCAGGTTCATTCAATTTAAGTCTTATTTTTGACAAACAGCAATATTTAAATATGGAACTGACAGTAGGAAATTAATTGACAGAAACAGTTGACAGGTAACAGCGGTGATAAAAATATCATCGATTTGATAGCCTCTTACTGCCCTATTTTAGCCAATCAAATTAGTCAAATATGTGTCACGTGACACATGAATTAAATATTCATATATAATACCACTAGTGTTCCAAGTTATGTCGACAATTTTTGTTGCTGTATCACGAATGGTTATTACGCTTGATTAGCACGAGTGCTATTTTCTTAAGCGTAATAATCATGAGTGATGCAGCCACAAAAATTGTCTATATAACTTGGAACACGAATGGTATTCGGAGGACAATTCACCGAATAAAAATGTATTCTTTCTTTATGAAAATGATTTATAAATATCTTCACTTCCATTACAACAGTTATAACAATAGGATTTTGATTAATAAGATATATTAATTGTTTAAAATTGTCGATTGGATCACTAGTGAAAATTGTTGAAAAGTTACGTCGCTGCGAGCACTAGTGATAAATTGTCGAAAAAATTCGTTTCAATTGGTGGAAAATTTATAAATCCTCAAAATTGATTGGTCCATTTTTGACAGATGACACATGAGTTGAATTGTCAATACAATAATTTACAATCATTCTTGTTCTAAAAGAGAATAATATTTACTGAAAATTTTCCCTTCTGCTGAAACTAGCACGGCTAGGGAAACAACATCCTTTGTCCTGAGTTAGCCATGTTAATATCGCCTATCAAAGGTTATATTGTTCCCTAGGGATCTCTCCCCTCCCGCAGGACTCGGCTGAATCTCATCCCCGTGATATGATTGTGAGGGAAGATTGTAAAAAGAAATAGCGATTAGGGTAACTGTATTGTCTTTATTATACCGGATTTTTCCTTTTCCTGCGGTGAATTGTGTGTTTAAATGAAGGTTTTATTGATATGGTGGGATAAAAATTTTATTGTTACTGCAATAAAGCTTATTATTTTCTCTAAAAGGTATTATGTTGGAGAGTGGGATCAAATTGACAAACTGATGGACAATATGTATGGTTGTATGGAGTACAATCTCGTAAAATAAATACTATATTGCCTTTCTTTCATAAGAGGACAAAGGGTTCTAACAATCTCGGTATAAAAGCTGTACTTTGTTTGACACAAGAACTAAATACTTTCGTTTTTAATGGATAAGTACGAACTTGATGCTTGTCAACCCATTTTTACCTTCCGCCATACCTGTAAAGGAAGGTATTGGAATCATGCTAAAAATCGAGTAGTGAGTTTTAGTAGATGAGCACGAATTAGGAGCCTTAAAACTCATTTTTGATAGTTTCACGATGATGTCTGTATGTATGTCTGTGTATGGATGTGGTCTGTCGGATAACTCAAATACGAATTACCCAATAATTTTGATATTTGATATTTAATTTTTATATAAATTGGTAGAACTCATTAGATTTTGGTACAAATATCTTCACCGGAACTGATATTTTTTTAAGATTGAAAAGAATAGTTGTCAAAAATTTCTATAAAAGTATTTATTTGTAATAAGAGTAAGGGGAAAGCTATTTGCAACTTAGGTTATACAAAAATTGTCTTTATCGGTAGCATTAAAGAACTGTAGTGAAATTTTAAAAATAAATTTATCAAATGAAATCTTGTATTGCATGATCGGTTGATTTTTGTTTTTGCGTAAAAAATATTGACAGGTGAGACGGGTGACACGTTGGCATACTAACGCTATATAAGTCATAAGTAAGTTATTAAATGTAGTAATTGAACGTAGGATGGCTTCAACACAGAAGAGTTTTCCTGTGAATTCATCTTTTGATTCAGGTGATACTAATTTCTGTGTATGAATATTTTAGATTTTAATTGGTATTTTAAATGGGGATCGGATTGAACGTATACATTTATGTTTATAAGTCTATATATGGCGGGAGGTTGTGTGCTGGCCACACCAAATTTTTTATTATTCAGTCCATGTAATTGTTTTCTTTCTCAGCGATCCAATTTGCAAAAAAAGTTAATCGTTTCGTGTTAAACGTTTCGTGTGTATTTCACTTATGAATAAAATATCTCCAACTTCAATTATCCGAAATTATAAACCAATGACTTCTGTGTATTAAAGTATTTTAACCTTTGAACCTAAAAGCAGTGATAAAACTTTGAGACGTCTAAAACCATAAATAAAAGAATGACTTACTGTTATGGTCTATTCCAATCTTATTTTATATAAAAAAAAGCAATTAAAATGGAACATAAAATAATAATTAAATTTTGTACATTTTCGTCATATGAAGAAACAACAATATAAAACAAAATCGTTCCGTTCATGAACTCGTCAATGAGTAATGTATCTAGATTAGTGTATGGTGTAAGGTTTGATACAAAGATCGATAAAATGTATGATTCAATGCAAAAAACCAAACACAATACTAACTGGAATACAAGACTCGACACTAGGTTTATCACGAGTCGTTTCGATCTTTCGATCATCTTCAGGTTTGTGATGAGTTAATAACTAACTTTTGTTAATAACTATTATTTTTATTGTGATGATATTTGAAAGAATTATAGTAAAATAGTATATAAGAAATAAAAATCTGACGTGGACACCACATGACTTCCTTGTACGCCTATTAAACTGTTCATACTTTTCCTTATAACTAAAATGAAGAAATATAATATTATACAAATATATTAATATATAAGTACTGCTACTATACTCACAAATCTATTTTAGTCATTTTATTTAAACTGCAGAAGAAGACATAAAGCATATTTTACTATTGTCACTGTACTGTCATAATCATTTAAATTTTACGTAGTAACAAATGTTAATCGATCATGGACTACAAGATACCGAAATACTAAATTATAAATATATACTTTAATTATTTTTAAATGATAGCAGATACAAAAATATTTATAAAATACCGATTGTAGGTAATAATCACATAATCTTTCATTTAAAATAAAAAAAATTGTCTTAAATTAAATATTTATCGAAATATTAAAAAAAGTACTACTTCCGGTTTGTAGACTGAAACAAAAAATAGGAGGTGCACAACTAGATGCTATAACAGTCCTAAATACAAAATTTCAACTTTCTACGTCTAACCGTATTTGAGTTATGCGACACACGTCCGTCCATCCGTACGTACGTACGTACGTACGTACGTACAGACGTCACGTCGAAACTAGTCATAATATATTCAGAAAAGGTCAAAACGGATATTTCCGTCAAAATCTGAGAACCGAAATTTTTCGCGATTACAATACTTCCTTACTTCGTACAAGGAAGTAAAAATGGCAAACTATTTCGAGGTAAAAACGTGTTGTATTTTTGAACAGAGCTGATTGTACTTCGGGACAAATAAAATATAAGGACAAAAGAAAGAATCAAACGAACAGAAACAATTTTTTAAGTAAGAGTAATTTTAAACGAATGTATTTATATTATTTATGTTACGCATATTTATTCAAAATACAAAAATTCGATAAGTATACGATCAAAAAATAAATTTCCCTCTAAAAAAATCATCTTCAGTAACTGAACAATAACTGCATGTGCCTTGAAACAACGTGTATCACTTTATTTTCAACAGTGTTGTAAAATTCTACTTGAAATTATTATATTTAACTCTAGAATAAAAATTAACTCCTGAATAAAAATTGATCGTTTAGTGACTCTATAAAATGCAATGTTGTGCTCAAACCTACTTATCACGGGTAACCCTTATATATGGTCTTTCATTTAGAGTGATAGGATTTTAATTTTAAATAAAACGTCAACGGTTTGACATATCATTTAGTTTTTGCTTTATTTGGAAGCTTAGACAACGCAGTTATGTTCGGAACAAGATATCGTTCAAATGTCCACCACGGCTTTGTTGACACTGATCACAAGATCGCTCCAAGTTGGCAGAATTTGGCTCATTTGCAACACTGGCCGCTACAGCTGTGATTTTCTCCTCACTTCGAACGTTGTCTTCTTGGTGGCTTATTCTCTTAGTAATGTTAACTCAAACTATATCACAGTGCGTCTTATAGCCTGCGCAGAGTAACGGTGAGGGCGACCCAATTCTGGGGTGAATAAACATTGAGCACCCACAACTGAGCTCAAACTTTGGTAATATTTTTTTATTATTTCTAGTCTAGAGGCGTCAAACGCTGCATCATAAAACTGAACACTATACTAAATAATTTGACACCTAGAAGTAAATTAAATATATATATCAGAAACCGAGAAATCTTTATTGAAAAAACTATCACTCCTATTGAAAGACCCTATATTATGAAACATTTGCCGCTTCTTTCATATAGTGAACAATTGATCGCCTGTGAATCACATATCCGCGAATCTTCGAAAAATTGAGTAAATATTTATCTTTCAACAAAAATTCCTGGAAAATATGACTCGGCATAGCACAATGCATGACCTGACCTACGGAGTATAAATATTTAAACGAAATTTGACCTACACTGAAAAACACATCAAACACTGTCACAGATTCTATAAAAAAGTTTGATTGGTAAAATATATCTGAAAAATGTCCCAACACTAGCTTGACATGGGTTATATTTTCACGTCAAAGCGTGAAGTATTTTTTGCTGTATAAATTTATTATTTGGATTTTTGCGGATTGGTTAATATTTACATTGTAATTATAAAGGTTGGAAGTGAAATAATTTTAGTTGCAGTTTTAATGAAATTGCTATTATTTTTGTTTTCGTTTACATTTTAATTATGAAGGGGTTGGAAATTAATTATTTAATTATTAATTAATTCAGATTGAAATGTTATTTGTTTGTTCCATGCGAACTGTACAAAAATCTACTCCGTGATGTACTATCCATTAAAACCCATTTTACATTGAACAATATTGCAGATGCAAGTGCAACTTTTGACAAGTTGCTTCAATATTGCATGAGTGTAATACAGAAATTGCTCGTTCAACAGGCAGAAGCATTCTTGAGCAATCTTGAGGAAACGGTTGCATGGAATAGAACATGTTCTAATTTTTGTAAGGCTTGCGGCAATTCACAGTTATTTTTAGTTCGTTATGATGCTACTAACTGAACATAAACGTCAAAAAGATTAATTTCTGTTTGAAAGTTAGTGCGTTAGTGGTTATAATGCCATTCTATCCTTATTTTCCAACAATATACAATACAACAAATCCAAGAGGTTAAGTTGACATAATATAGTAACAAAATATTGGTAAATTTATTAATAAATTTATAAATTAAATAAGTAATTGCTTGTTGCTGATGTTGCTCAATGTAAAATGAAAAAAATGTCTTCTGCAATTTTCTTGTTCAACTCTGACTTGATGATTGCAGTTGCCCGTAGCGCTTGCTCAATAAAATCGATGACCCATAGTATATGAGGCTACCACATCCAATTAAGATAAAATGCGACAGATAAACCCACATTTGCATAATAATATATAAAAATTACTGTTCATACCTTTTATTGTTTTATAAAGTTCCTGCAAAAACTTTACCATAATTTCAGGTGTACAAAAAGTATATCAAGTTTTTATGTAGAACATTAGAAGGTAATAACACCCCTCGAATATCCATTCCTAAAACCATCTATTACCAAATTAAATTCATATTAATCCTAAAAAACCAATAAATTAAAACTTCATCGCATTGAACAAAAACATTCCACCCATAAAAAAATTTCGTCGAAAATGCCGATCGCCTAATTCGTATATACGCGTCTTCATTAGTCATTTACGAAGGGTAAACCAGTGGCGTAGCCAAGAGAGAGGAATTTACCCCTTGAAATTTTAATTCTTTAAGCCTCATTTCCACCGACTGTTTTAGTGCTTAATGCATAATGATTTGTGCGTAAGGCGAAATGCATAATGATTATTTATTAGATGGCCATTTCCACCTATTTTGTTTAAGGACTAATTCGACAGAGATGACATTTGTTGTCGAATTTTGTAATTTAATCATTGCCGGCATTTTTTCGATATTAAGGAATGGAAGAACTGTTAATTTCGTATGTAAATATTCATTTCCATATTTTCTTGTACATTGCCTTATGTTTGGAGTTTGCAAAGTTTTGTTCTTATGCGTTGCTCTTAGTACTTATGCATTAAACATAGTTCTTAAGCTTTAAAACAGTCGGTGAAAATGAGGCTTTAGACCGACCTATTAGGAAAATAATATATCGCGGCAGAAGCCTACATATAAAATTTAAAATATCTTGAACTACGAGGGTTGTCCGGAAAGTAAGTACCGTTTCATTATACTGCCACCGCAGCGCTAGTATCGCAGTTCCGCGCAAGCTCACTCGTCTCTCTGGTTCATTGGTCATCCACTGATACCATTATTAGCCGGTTTATGTTGTGTTTACATTTGATAGTAAGCGTTCAAAATGTTTAAGACAATACCAGATCCCGCCGACCAATGTTCATGACGAAACACGCTGTGGGCGGCCTTCTGTTATCAATGATGAGTTGGTTCGTCCATCATTGAACTGCCTAACCCACTTTCTCACCATTCCGTCCGTCATTACATTTTCCCCATAAATCTCTACAAGTTGATGATGAATTTCAGCTGGATTAACATTCTTTGCGTTCAAAAACCGTATTACAGTCGGCGGGATCTGGTATTGTCTTAAACATTTTGAACGCTTACTATCAAATGTAAACACAACATAAACCGGCTAATAATGGTATCAGTGGATGACCAATGAACCAGAGAGACGAGTGAGCTTGCGTGGAACTGCGACACTAGCGCTGCGGTGGCAGTAGAATGAAACGGTACTTACTTTCCGGACAACCCTCGTATTATAACTTTTCAACTTCAAATTTGGACGGAACAATTTCAAATTGAGACTTAACAATATCAAAGTATAGTACTAAAAAGAACAGGGTATGGCGGGAGGTTTTGTGCTGGCCACAGCAGATTTTTTTCTTATAGTGGAATCCAACCACTATGTCCGATTCGTCTTGGTGCAGTCAAAATCTCAATTCATGCAACAATATTTTAAGACTATCACGTGATCATCTTGAGGCTTTTTAAATCCTTTATATTAACTTCATCGTCGTGAGTACGTACGTACGGCAAAAAAACAAAAGTAAAAAATGACCCACTGCCCGAGATGATATCGAGCTGAAATTTTGGAAATAGACTTTTGTCACCTAACAATGCACTTTCGTACAAGAAAAAATCTGATGTGGCCAGCACAAGACCTTCCGCCATACCCCAAACCCATTTCCCCATATCCAATCAATCTGAAATTTGGTACATAGACTCGTTGTGACCAAACATTTACTTTGGCACAAAAAAAATCTGATTTGGCCAGCACAAGACCTCCCGCCATACCCTACTCTTTTTAACTCTTTCTTGAAACACACTATCTAAGAAAGAGTTACAATGAAAACAAAAATTTAAATAAATATCGATCGAGTCATAAATAAAGGATTTATAGTCAAAAACTTTGTTTTTACGGGTTCATTTTTTACACTCACACACTGCCGGTCGAGAGACTAGAACCACGATACTCTAGCTTCGTACGTCATGTAGACAACGTAATTCAGACAACATTTGGTTTCTGTAAATGTAAATTCACGGTTGCCCTTCTCGGATAAAATTCCCCGCGCCACTGGTGGCAACTTAGGGCTAGTTCACGTTAATTCGAACATAAATCCCTCGAAATTGCGAGCACTGGGTTGTCCACAATCGAGGCAATAATGTTTAATTGGGCAGCTATCGTAGCCAACTAGATTCAGACGCGATAGGAGTTATCACGCGAAAGAACCATAACTTATTGATTTTACTTTACCGATGACGATGGCTTGGTTTAGACCAAGTGGGAGAATGGGTGCGCGGCAGGTTATTAATTCGGAGAAGTGTTGCCAATCGCAGATTCCCGGAGATATGACTCAGGATTCCGGGAGTTTCATTGTTTCTGATGATTGATATGAATTTTTAATAAGGATAATGTTGAAAATTGTGTCATAGTTACTTAGGAATTAAAGTGAAATCACGAAGTACAGGATGATTCATCGTAACTTACTTATTTCAAAACGCAATAATGCCCATTTTATGAATCAGAAACTTTTTACCTTCCGCTTACCTGTAAAGGAAGGTATTGGAATCATGCAAAAAATCGGGTAGTGAGTTTTTAGTGGATGAGCACGAATTAGGGTCCTTACAACTCATTTTTGATAGTTTCCCGATGATGTCTGTATGTATGTGTGTGTGTGCGTGTGTGTGTATGTGTGTGGTCCGGGCCGAAGTCGTCTGTCGCATAACTCAAATACGAATTACCCAAAAATTTTGATATTTGGTATTTTACAATTGTATACGAATAGGAAGAACTCATTAGATTTTGGTACAAATATCTTCACCGGAAGTGATATTTTTTGAAGATTGAAAAGATTAAGTGTGAAAAATTTCTATAAATTTGGATAAATATAGTATTTATTTGTAATAAGAATAAGAGGAAAAGTTATTTGCAATTTACGTTATAAAAAAATTGTCTTTATCTGGTAGCATTAAAGAACTGCAGTAAAATTTAAAAAATAAATTTATCAAATAAAACGTTGAAATCTTGTAATCCATGTTCGATTGATTTTTGTTTCTGCATAAAAAATATTGACAGATGAGACGGGTGACAAGTTGGCATACTAGCGCTATATAAGTCATAAGTAAGCTATTAAATGTAGTAACTGAACGGAGGATTGCTTCAACACAGAAGAGTTTTCGTGTGAATGAATCTTTTGATTCAGGTGATACTAATTTCTGTGTTTGAATATTTTAGATTTTTATTTGTATATTTTAAATGGGTACCGGATTGTACGTATACATTTCTGTTTAAAGTCTAGATATGGCGGAAGGTTGTGTGATGGCCACGTCAGATTTTTTATTATTTTATAATGTAGGTACATATTTAAAGTTTTGTTTCGCCAAGTTTTCAAAATCATATCAGGTAGGTGACGCCCATCATTGTCTATACACTGAATAAGCCGATTTCTGGCGTTTGTCATAACCCTTTCCAGCATGGCAGCGGGTTTGTTGGCAATTGCGGCCCGGATGTTGGCCTTTAGATCTTCTAGGGTCCTTGGACGGTTGACGTTATTTAAAAAAACCCACAACAAATCACAAGGAGCCAAATCGGGCAAGAGGGCTGGCCACTCCCTTATTGAGATGCGGCGCTCCAGGAAGTGTTCCCTCAAAACAGCCATCGATGCTGCTCCGTGCTCCAACGCATGATGGCGACTGACCGGGTGGGGAACAAAACTTTAAAAGTGCACCTGTCAAATGAGATCACTCTCTCCCCTCTACGATCCCTACAGCATGAATGGCACGCATTTTTAAAAAGCAAGTTATGATGAATCACCCTAATATATGAAAGAAAAAACACTAGGGCGAATGAAGTGTGGCCTTTCTGTTTACCTTTTAAAAAGAGACAGATAATACGGGCTTGCTCGGACTATAAACAACAGTAACGATGGTAACGCACGGGCCGAGTACTGATCTTTTGGTCTCTTGAACTGTGAACATTATCAATTTCACATCGTTGACGTCTATGGTAGTTGCCATATCTGTTTCTGCATATATTTTGTTTTTCCAAATTTCTAAAATACTCTTAATTTTACTTTTTTCTATTCCACTCTTTTCCCCACTACTACGATTGCCTAAAACCAACAAGAAACTTGTACTTTACCGCATCCTAGCAATGCAATGTCATTTTGATAATGATGATGATTTTGAAGAAAAGTGTTTTCGTTGCGAGTAAACTACTAGTTTATTATTGACTTCAAGGTAATGTTTTTATAAACATTTAATAGAGAAAGATTGAATCTATAGATGTGCCGTTTTAAAATTTTAAAAATAAATTTGTATCAAGATATTACCGTGTAAATTATGCATAAATTGGAAATTTTTCTGAATTTTTAGAAATTTTTGTAATCATTAGGTACAATTTTTTTATTAAAATTTTAAAAAGGTAAAACATATTTATACTTAAGTACAAGTAGTATTAAGTACTACCTACTACTTGTTATTAAAAATTGATACTTACTTGAGTACCTAAATACTTACTTAAGTAATGTCCAGCTCTGTGAACAGGACTTTATATATTATTATCTGTGACACAATTTTCTTAGTTTGGGAAATCGTCAATAGTTGTTATTCAACTTGTTAGTTCAATTTCTTAATTTTATAATTCAGTTGCTCGTACCACCATTATCGGGAATCAAGGATTCTTTGAAGATTCTTTCAAGTTTCTAGATTTTGATAAAAATTATCCTGGTAAGAATTGCCAGTCAAATAGCGGCGCCGCTAAATCGAATCGTCAATATAATCTTGGAAAAGAATAATTTCCAACTAATTGATAGTGAATTTCTTTTATTCCAGGAATCATAATCTCAAAGAATCAATAATTATTGGTGCTTACCAGCTATGACCCGATTTATTGTAATCAATTATAATAAGAATAAGACGTCGAAAATAATTTATGGAGTTTATATTTACGCTGGAAAAGAATTCTGTTTATGCCACTTCATAAACTCCTTCAAAAGAATGGCTGAAATTTTTGTGGGATTCCAGTTCACTGTTCTCTTTAATAAATTTGACGAATTGCGTTATTTGCCGTTTCTTGACTGTCATTTCACCGCGGCGATATTTCAAATTGTCTCTCTAGACTTAATTGACTATTAAAATATGATAATGCGATTAAGGAATAATGTTTTTTATCGGAAACTCCTTTCATAAGATTTATCGCTCAGTCAGAATCAGTTTCAGAGACCATCATTTTATTATAATTGGTTTCGCGGTTTATTTGCATATTGATTTAAAATTTTCTTTATAATTGCGCTTACATTTTTAATTTATTGAACATATTTAAGAATGAGAGAACGTTTCTGTGTCTTAATCTATGTTCACATAGCTTATGTCATGGCATGTCTGTGTCATGTCATTATATTATGTTATTTCTATTGACATAGACATTTTCAGGCTTGGTCACATAGCTTATGTCATGTCATGTCTGTGTCATGTCATTATATATACATTTTGTGTAAAGTATCACAACGGAGAAAATTAATTTGGATTCGCAGGCATTTACTAATGGAAAATAAGATAAATTTGTATTAGTAAATTTACACGAAACATTTTTATAAAGTTGGGAATGGTATATTTTAAATTGTACTTACTTTTTATTGCTTTTATTATTTTATTATCTTCATAATCAGATTTTATTTTATCATACAAGCTTTATTCTTAATTTATTGGTAAGTTTTTATCTACACATTAATAATAAATGTGTAATTTTGACAGATATAGACATAGACATATAGCAGTGAAAGTTGAGTTCAAATCAACAGTTATGTTATGTCAAAACAAATAACATACGAGACATACCCTGTGTGAACCACTTCATTAGTTTACCGTGTGCTCAACATATTGACATGACACAGACATGACATGACATAAGCTATGTGAACCAAGCTTAAATACAAATAAGAATAGTTATAAACGGATTTTTTGTTTAAGGGACAAAAAGGTTAGTTTTAAAATAAAGTGCGGATTATATGCGGGCAAATGGGATTGAAATATGCATGCAATATGCATTGAAATATGACCAAAATATGCTCAATATATGCACAAAATATCAGAAGTATGCAATATTTTTCAAATCAATGCAGATATGCAACATAATTTTATTCATATTTACTATTAATTTATAACTATTAATATAACAAGAATATTATGCGATTTATAATACCGAGGATGTTGCTAGACGACGAGGTGAAACCAAGAGGGCTTAAATCGCATATATTCGCGTTATATTCAAAGTTTAATCATCAACGACAGCGATGTTAAAACAAATCAACAATTTTATCTGTCAATTAATTGACAGTTTGCATATTATGGAAGGTTTTGATGATATCATGGTTGTATCTAATGTATTAAGTCCGTAACTAATGAATTATAAGTATCTAACGTATTATAAGTAACTAACGTATTATGTTGTTCATAATTATTAATAAATGTTGCATATTAAAAGTTAATAACAGTTTATGATACGATTAATTATATAAATCAGCAAAATAAACTACATTTTGTAAACATCCCACTTGACATGAATCGTCCATGGGATGTTTCAAAATATCTTATTCTTGTACTTTAAGTGATATTACGTAAGTCTATCCTAGTCACATCCTGAGTACGATCAAAAATTACATACTCAATACAAACATCTCAGAGAATTACATGGGATGCATAATTGTGATATTATTTCCAAATTACAACATTGGGATGTAACATACTAGATAATGTTACCAAGGGCGGGCATTAGCAATTGCAAAGATATTATTAGGATGTTAATGGGTGAATATAGCAAGTAACAAGCTGGGATGTTCACATTCTTGAAATGTTCTGGGGATTTTATTTTGTCAAGTGGGAAGGTTGTGTGTCGACTATTCACTACTAGTACTTTTAGGTGACTATTTTACAAATGAACTTTTTTATTATAATCTATATTTCCCATTTTTATTGTACAATTTCTATCTCTGGTCTAGAAATTTACAATATTTCAAACATTTATTTATAATAATAAATAACACCATAAAAGTAATTCCAAATGCTTCAGCCATCAGAAAAGTTATAAATTGTTCGCCACTAGTTTCAAACTCCATTTTAAACTATTCTAACAACTTAATACTTACAACATAATGCAGTATCGATCTGTAGCAAAAAAACCCACACACATGTTGGTCGAGTCAACCATCAACACTGCCAGTGCACTCTAATTCAATTCTATTATTAATACAAGGATGTTATTCACCATTCACGCTAACAGCAAAGCACGATTAGCGTTTTATCATTTTATACCCCGCAATATACGATCTATAAAGGTACTTCCATCAAGCACAGACGTACTGAGGGTGCTTGTGTCTCTTTCTTACACATTTAACCCGGCAGCCACCGACCTATAGGGTCTTTCATTAAGAGTGTTAGGATTTTAATTTCAAAGAGGTTCCCTAGACATTTTAAAAAATGTTCTAATGCAACCAAACTTTGAATTTATATTGTCGGTGTCATAAAAATGATACCTGAATTTTTTGGAAATTTTTGACCACGTAGTTTGAACGAAAAAAATTGTTAAATTTTAATATTTTACATGGGCTCTTATGGCTTTCCATTAATTGATTAAAAAAAAAGATGTTAGAAATGTTCTATTTACTTAATTTTTGGTATATAAACGTATGCAAGCACGGACATCAATTTCCCAAAATTTGAAGAAGGTTGACCACATAGTTGTAATAATATTGTTGTTGTAAAAAAATCTTCAAGCATTTTTTGATTAGAGAATTAGAAATTATTGTAAAAATATATCACCGCAACTAAACGAATTGCAATATTAACTAACACCCGTTGACCGAATTTTGTTTTACATTAATAAAAATATTTTTATTAATTAAAGGCTGATATCTGAGTACGCCACTGCATGTGTAGGGAACCTCCTTAAATAAAACTTCAACGGTTTGACATATTAATTTAGTTTTTGCTTTATTTGGAAGCTAGGACAATGCAGTTATGTTCGGAACAAGATATCATTCAAATGTCCACCACGACTTTATTGACACTGATCACAAGGAGGCTTATTTTGGCTCCAATTTGGCTCATCCACAACACTGGCCGCTACAACTATGATTTTCTCCTCGCTTCGAACATTTCGTTGTCTTCTTGGTGGCTTGTTGTCTTAGTAATGTTAACTCAAACTTTATCACAGTGCGTCTTATAGCCTGCGCAGAGTAACAGTGAGGGCGACCCAATTCTGAGGTGCATAAACGTTGAGCACCCACAACTGAGCTCGAACTTTGGTAATATTTTTTTTATTATTTCCAACCGGTCTAGAGACGTCAAACTCTGCATCATGAAACTGCACACTATACTAAATAATTTGACACCTAGAAGTAAATAAAATATATATCAGAAACCGAGAAATCTTTATTGAAAAATCTATCACTCCTATTGAAAGACCCTATATATTAAAAGCGATTCCACCATGGAGCCTTCCATTTTGGATGTATTGGCAGCACTGTTAACCCCATAATTAGTGCCTTTTATTTTTTATGTTGCCTAAAGTTAGTGACTTCTGTAACGATACGTCACGTCGGGTCGTCGACAGCCGTTTTTATAATTGATTATCAACTACTCGGCAATCAGTCGGGAGAATTTAGGAATGAAATATAAGTTTTTCACTCACATTTTAATGTTGTTTTTATTCGCATAACGTTTCGACCGCACAACGGTCATCATCAGATGTTCAAAAATCTTAAAATGTAAAAAACACAATAGTAGAAATTGTACAAATTCTTTGGTGAAAAATAGTTACATAATGTTAATCATGAATTAAAATTATTAAAATTAATTTGTGAGTAGTAGCAGTAGTAATAGAACTTATATTAATATTATTTGTATAGGTAATAAGTAAAAATAATATAGTAGGTATGGCGGGAGGCCTTGTGTTGGCCACGTCAAATTTTTAATACTATTTTATGGCTTTGCTGAATGTCAACTTGTCGTAGCTTGTTCTGCTCTGTCACAAACCGTGTAAAATTTTATTAGCTTACAAAAGTGAACGTCCCGCCATTTCTAAAGTTACAATGCTGTTTTGTTAATCGGAAAATTATCTAGAGAATGGGATTTTCATTTGAGTTTTATCGTAATAGTGAGAATTAGCGTTTAATTGCGAGTTGAAGTCAGGGCAACGCGCATTTGCATACATATTTCAAAGGAAGATTACATTTAGTCTGTTTTGAGGTGCAAAATCAATCTCGGGCTATATTTAGCTCCCTTATCCTGGGTAATTATTATCGATTTCATATGCACTGCGCCACATGAGATAAAATTACGCAGAACAGGAACATTGCTTCCTGGTTCTAATTATTTAAGAGTTATTATTGCAGGTGCGAAAATATTACAAGCATGCTTCTCGTTTGTCTTACTGGGCGAATCTAAGTTTTGCATTTGAAATGAGAACATGAAACTAGGAACAATATTAATAGAGCGGGCATAAAGTCTGTCCGCGATTTATAATAGTTATTTATGTATCAAGGGCATCATGATGATGTTTATGCTCATCCGAGGGCGACATGTTTACAAGCCCAAGGGCCTCTGGCCCGAGGGTCTGTAAATCGCCCGAGGGCTATAAACATCAATGATGCCCGTGGTGCATACTAGTATATTACATACCGAGCGGGGAAATGGTTCATTACAGCCGAGCGTTTCATTAGATGACTGAGGTGCTTGCACCGAAGTCATCTATGAACGCGAGGCTGGAATGAGCCTTCCCGCGAGGTATGTATACTATTTTATTCACAATCCAATTGGTTATTGATATGCCCGTTTTAAATATTCATTTTATTCATATTTTATGACAGTTTTATTATAATTTGTTTTGATACTTCAACATAGAGATCTATGAAAAAGTTGCTAGGGTTGCCAGGTAACTTGAAAAAATGTTTATTGATTCTGTCAATAATTAGTTTCTTGCTGCTTTTTATCGAGATCGAGCATATTAATTATCATGTTGTCTGATAGTGAAGATGGTGAAGACGAAAATATTCCTTTAGAACTGCGAGAAGCTGCAAAAAAAGCTTCTGAAAGTGACGTTTACCTAGCTGGAAAACGCTCACTTCCCCGCTAGCCGGGAAGTTTTTTCCGGCTAGCTGGGAAGTAAAGTAAACAATGCCTCGCTTCCCAACTGTTTAGAAGGTTGGAAACGCACATATTGCCAACCGATTGTGAATAAAATATTTTATGTCTTACTATTTTATTTAAAATATTGCGCGCGTGACATTTCGCTTTGACGTTTCGAATTTTGTTAATATTTTTGGTATCCTAGTAACAGACAGAAAATATATTAATTTCAGAAGAAAAACATTAGTGATGTCTCAATATTACCATGGCAATTTCTTAATGCCCTAGGGTATAATAATTAAACAATTACATACTAGGCAGACATAAATTAAAATTTATAATCATTTTGAAAAGGCACATCTGTAGATCCATTCTTTCTGTATTAAATCATTTTAAAATAAAATTTTACCATTCTTGTACTGGCCACAAAATGTTCCTACGTTAGTACATTTTATGCTGGATTTTAGGAGGTAGACGAGCCTCTTAAATTATTGCAGTAAGTAAACAAAATATTACGTAAATGAAAACTTCGACTATACCTTGATGCAGAAAATGTTTCAAACGTATAAATGAACATCTTGCTTACCTGAAACAAATTAAAATAGTTAGTATTCGATTAAATGGCAGTTTAATAATGAAAATCGCATGACACAAATATCAGCTAATAGATGAATTGATTACAATAATAGTAACCATGGTTATATAAAAAATTTCTCGGATATTTTTTACTAGTAGCTTAAGTAACTTAATTGAAATTAATAAGCGGAAATTTTACCGTCAGCTGTCACTTTACATTAAAATTAAGAATTGGTTAAATTGTTATTTTGAGTATAAATAAGCAATTAATAAGTTTCTATTATAATAAGAATTCAAAAATAGAGCGGCGGTGTCATTGCGATTTTCTTACCGAATATGCACTTGTGCATTTATTCATGTCCAGGAAATTTTTATCGTGCATTCCAACAATGTAATTTAGATGTTGTTGGAAAGCACTCAAAAAAATTTCTGGAAATAATTAATGCACATGTGATATTACAAGTGAAAACAGCTCATTATACATTTTTTGCCATTTATTAATAAATAAAATACAATATTCCATGCTAATAATTTAATTCTGCCCTGTTCTTGAATTTGTTGGAACTTTGAAAAAAAAATGGCTGTCAAATAACGTCGCCGCTGAATTGAATATTCAATGAGTGTTGGAAAAGAAAAATTTCTAATTCATTGATGTCATTGTCTCGGATTCAGAAGCATTAAAAAGTCCCAGTGTGAACAGGGCTTTGTCTAACAATACTACAATTAACTCCTGCGTAAATTCCGCCGCAAAACACGTCCGAACCCCAATTACAACCATCAAATTACCGAGCAAGCCACAATCACAAACCGCATTTTTCATCGCCCGTCACAACTCATCTGTAGCCTCTCAATCCGCTTAGCTGCTTAGCACAAGTGTGGAGAGCAAAACCAAGACCAACTAGAGTGTAATCTTGTAACTGGCGAAACCACGGCCCAGTAATCCTGACACTAAAGCGCGGGGGGATAATCGCTGAAGCGAAAGTTTTGATTGAGGAGAATAGAAACTAGAGGAAACGAAGGTTTGAAGATTGAAGACTGAAGTAAAAGGTGTGTGATGGATTAGTAATCCGATACTGAAACGGGGGTGGGCATGATTGGTGAAGTGAAACGCTCAAAGGTTGAGAATAAAGGGTGCAGGTTTTAATATTGTAAATAACAAACTATTGAAGGAAGAAAAGTGTACAGAAAGTTTCGTTTTACTTTAAATCTAAGGTGTTGGTTAATAATCCGGCTGAATCGAATAAACCAACTGTACCTTAGCATCTAATACAGCATAAGATATCTGTTAAATTTAAGGGTCCCGTCTCCGTAACAAAATATTGCGTATTAGCCCACTTGACAAAATAAAATCCCCAGATCAAGAATGTGAACATCCCGGCTTGTTACTTGCTATATTTGCCCATTAACATCCTAATAATATCTTTGCGATTGCTAATGTCCGCCCTTGGTAACATTATCTATGTTACATCCCAATGTTGTAATTTGGTAATAATATCACAATTATGCATCCCATGTAATTCTCTGAGATGTTTGTATTGAGTATGTAATTTTTGATCGTACTCAGGATGTGGCTAGGATAGACTTACGTAACATCACTTAAAGTACAAGAATAAGATATTTTTAAACATCCCATGGACGATTCATGTCAAGTGGGAGGAGATGCTCTATTTATAGCGTATTGAAAATTTGGAGGAAAAACCTGTACTAGATGTTTGTGAAAGAATTAATCTAGTTAGAATTCTCAAAAAAATCCTTGGGATCCATATAACTAATTAATTAAAAAATGTTTTTAAGCAATGACATATCTTATGGATTAAGAGATTTATTGGCATAAATCTATACCTAATTCATTTCAAGTGAGAAAATGGCGTTAGATAAGATAGGGCGATCTGATTGGTCGAGATGAGAGGTGGATTTACAACAGCAAACATTTTCATTTCCGTTAACATTACATAATAGACCAGGAGCTCATGACAGGTGATGGTCTTCGATTTAAATACAGCATGTCTTTTGGAGGATAAAATATTGACCCTATGACAACATAGAAAAGCGGGTATTAAATCCTTGCACGCTTTCCGGTCATATGGAAAATTGCATTTTTCCACTTCCACTGTTTTTCTCTGATTTAGTAATGCATGCCCTTTTATCAAAAGAAACTTAAACACATTTAAAGCCTTAAAAATTATTGGCATGCGATTCGCAGGATCCCAAAGGGCTCAAACGGTCACGTGATCTTGCATGCCGATGAAACTTTTTTAGTACCTAGCTAAGCTACTTTCCCAGTATCTTAGCTACTTCATAATCTAAAAGCTACCGCTACTTTAAAAAAAATGTAAGCTACCAGCTAAAAGCTACCAATTTTAGAAAGTAGCTAAGCTACTGCTACTTTTGGGTAAAAAGTAGCTTAGTTAGCAGCTTAGCTACAAAAGTAGCTCTGTTTTTAGGTTTGGTTGTAATTAATTATTAATTAAATGAGATCAAAGCAAGCCTATTTAAACAAATCAACAAAACATCTTCCTTCAACACTTGTTTTTCTTTCTCCCGAATGCCCCTCACCCCTTCGCTGTCGCCGCCACTGTGCTAGCCGGGCACCAATGCATCGGCACAGTGCTCGCCTAATTCCTTACAGTTTCAAACTCTTCAATTATTTAGCAAGTAAACTTCACCCCACCGGCGTTGTAGCTGAAAATACGAGCGCGTTTCAACAACCTACGAGCGAATGTTATGGAGGATTTTAAAATTTAAACCCGACGCCCTTACGAACCAGCAAGGTTTGCTAAGTTTAAACAGCGCAAGTTTACAGCCTAAGCGATCGTAAAGTCATCTTTGTTACCAAGAGGTGGAAATATTAAGGGATGCTTAAAGTACTTTTACCCAACTTGGCAGCATCGCATGCTGCAATCGTGGACATAGATATTTAATCCCGTCTAAATGTGGCTCAATACAGGGTGTAACAGCGAAACCAACCAACGCCTATATTTTCTTTATTATTATAGTTACAAAAAAATGTTAAATAGCAAAGTTGTAGGAGACCAAGGGGGACATCTGATTAAAGAATAAAATAATTTTTTAAACCAGTGGTTCTCAAGTTAAAACACAAAGTTATATTTTTTCAAATGGGAATATACATATTTTTTAGGCCTATCCGATAGAGTAGTTTTTTCTGAATTCAACCATGTATTCGTTTTATATCCTTACATAATAAAAATATTGAGAAAAATTCAGTTGAAATTTAAATAATTTTTAATATTAATGTGCAGTAATCTATGGATGAAAAACAAGTGATAAATTAAATATGGACGTGGTTTCTTTGGATATCTCGTGGCATAAATATCGCAAGCTTGTATGGTATTTTTATTTATTTTTTTAAATTTATCACTTGTTTTTCATTCATAGATTACTGCATATTAATATTAAAAGTTACAAATTATTTAAATTTAAATTGAATTTTTCTCAATATTTTTATTATGTAAGGATATAAAACGAATACATGGTTGAATTCAGAAAAAAATACTCTACCGAATAGGCCTAAAAAATATGTATATTCCCATTTGAAAAAATATAACTTTGTATTGTAGCTTGAGAACCACTGGTTTAAAAAATTATATTATTCTTTAATCATATGCCCCCCTTGGTCAGCTACAACTTTGCTATTTAACATTTTTTGTAACTATAATAATAAAGAAAATATAGGCGTTGGTTGGTTTCGCTGTTACACCCTGTATATTAAGCTGATCCTCTACCATGACAGAAAACAGTCAAAAACATTGATTCCTCACGATATTCTATAGTTTATTGTTTTGTTAAACATAATAACAAATAATTTATGTTTGAGGGGGAAAATAATTTTAATACCCATATTTGTAAAAAAGTGGGTTTTCGCGCGCCACTGTACAGCTTTAATTTATAAGTGAATTAGGTAACTTCAAATTTTAATGTTGTCAACAAAGCTTGGATCTGCGAAATAACAGATCGAATTTTTTAAACTCGTTTTAAAATAAAAGATATTTGTGTTAAAAAATAACAAAAATTGTCAAAATTCAAATTAACATATTTCGAATCTAAAGCAAAATTTTAAAATTCTGCATCGATCATTTGGTAGATTGTACTTTTATCTTCAGTAATATATTTAGATTATTATATTTAACAAAACAGTTAACGCTGTGGAGTGGCGCGCGAAATCCATGCGCGGATTTAAGCACAGCTCTCTGTTATGATGATGTACGAACCCGGAGTCCTGTGGTTCAAGTCTCTCGGCCGGCAGTGTGTGATTGTAAAACATCTTGCAATTAAACGCTTCAAACTGACCACTTCATCGTCTTAACCGAGGCAGTAGCTGCGCGGGTTTAAGCACAGCTCTCTGCTGTAATGACGTACGAACCCGGAGTTCCGTGGTTCATGTCTCTCGGCCGGCAGTGTGTGATTGTAAAACATCTTGCAATTAAACGCTTCAAACTGACCACTTCATCGTCTTAACCGAGGCAGTAGCTGCGCGGGTTCAAGCACAGCTCTCTGCTGTGATGACGTACGAACCCGGAGTTCCGTGGTTCAAGTCTCTCGGCCGGCAGTGTGTGATTGCAAAACATCTTGCAATTAAATCTCACTCGGACGCTTCAAGCTGACCACTTGATCGTCTTAACCGAGGTAGTAGCTGCGCGGGTTTAAGCACAGCTCTCTGCATGTGATGACGTACGAACCCAGAGTTCCGTGGTTCATGTCTCTCGGCCGGCAGTGTGTGATTGCAAAACATCTTGCAATTAAATCTCACTCGGACGCTTCAAGCTGACCACTTGATCGTCTTAACCGAGGCAGTAGCTGCGCGGGTTTAAGCACAGCTCTCTGCATGTGATGACGTACGAACCCGGAGTTCCGTGGTTCATGTCTCTCGGCCGGCAGTGTGTGATTGCAAAACATCTTGCAATTAAATCTCACTCGGACGCTTCAAGCTGACCACTTGATCGTCTTAACCGAGGTAGTAGCTGCGCGGGTTTAAGCACAGCTCTCTGCATGTGATGACGTACGAACCCGGAGTTCCGTGGTTCAAGTCTCTCGGCCGGCAGTGTGCGATTGTCGTTAAATTGTAAAACATCTTGCAATTAAATCAATAAGGTAACCACTGGATCGTCTAAAAATTTGCCTTTGTAAGTAGGGTAAAAGGTATATTTGTAAATATCTATGTTCGAAACTTATAGGTCAAGCATGTTTCCATTCACTTTTGTGCTATAAAACATTTCTAATACCTTCCGTCATTACATAAACAGCTGGCCCAAAAATTTCACTACACAATAGCTGAAAAACTTTGATAGCTTACAAAACAGTTCGTCACTATTATTATCCTTTGTGCGTATTCCCATTGGCTGATATCAATCATGTATGGCGTCAGGTATAAAACGATAATAACTCATCCCCCCCCCCCCCCCTGGTACGAATGAAAGATCAAAAGAAAATCGAATTCAACAGCAGTGTGACTTATACAGCAACTCATCGTTTATAAAGCAGTGATTGATCGTGAAGCGAGTTTAAACGACGGTTGGGTGGGAATTGGGCCGGAAAATGGGGCTTGTGCCCCGGATTTTATTTACAGAGTTTTTGCGTT
The DNA here is from genome assembly GCA_947534325.1 of Agonum fuliginosum. Classification (NCBI taxonomy): domain Eukaryota; kingdom Metazoa; phylum Arthropoda; class Insecta; order Coleoptera; family Carabidae; genus Agonum; species Agonum fuliginosum. Next base: position 2,053,956 of record OX384045.1, on the reverse strand, counting down.
GTTGGCGCGATAGTGATTCTCGCTTTTAGTAAGGTAATTATTGGGAGAAAAACGAATTGTTTAATTTGTATTTGACTTGTTTGATAACAAATGGACAATGGGCTATCTGGGATTACAGATTTTATTTGATTTTACTGAATCGTCTATATTATAACCAACAATAATATTTAACTGTTTATTACCTCTCGCCACTCATATCTGTAAGAGAGGTATTGTAACCATGCTAAAATTTCGATAGTGAGTTTTCAATGGATAAGCACGTTTTGAGGTCCCTAGAACACGATTTTGATAATTTCGCGATGATGTCTGTGTGTGTATCTGTGTGTGTGTCTGTGTGTCAGGATGGATATTGGAGGTACGATAACTCAAATACCACTGAATAAAAAAATTTGAAATTTTGTATATAATATTCTGACACCCTAGATTAGATCTGATTAGATTTTGGTGTTGATCGTGCTACCGGAAGTGATAGTTTCTTGAAGATCTGAAGAGTTTTTCTGGAATATCCTCACAATTTATGAATTAATAGGAATTTTTGTAATAACATTGTATACTAAATGTTACTGTCTACAATATGTATTCAAAACGTTGTTTCTATCTAGCACCATTTTCCAATTACAAGAAGTTAAAAATTCTACAAATTTGTTACAATTTTGATTTATCTGCCTACCTATGGAAACAAAAAATAAAATATTTGAGTGTTAATGTCATATACATTTTTGACTTTTTGGCAAATTGAAATGGAAAATATGAAATGTCATTTAGTATTTATAAGGTGATAATAAACTTTAATAATATTATAAATACTACAATTCCCGAATTCCCTTCTAGTACAATGGTATATTTGTGAGTAAGTAAAGTAGTAAAATAGTAGAGTATATGGCGAGAGGTCATGTGTTGGTCACATCGGATTTTTTATTATGTTGTTTATAAAATAAAATTATAAATACTATTAAGCTGCGTTCACATAGAGCTTAGTGCCGTTGCCTTGTTATAGCGGTGTTGCATTAGTATTGCATTGGTAAGGACAGCGTTCACATAAAAACTTAGTGACGTTGTTGTAGGTAATACAGTATTCTGTTATATATTGAAATAGCTGTCCTAAAAATATTTTAAAATTTAATTTGATAAAAATGTCAGAACAAGAAATATTTATGACCTGTAAATTTAAACATGAATGCAAGAATTTTACTTTCTTTTTTTATATTTTCTCAGTACAATGAGCATTTTTTGTTCTAAATTGCTGGAGATTGTACCAACAATTCAGCAAATTTACTGTCTACACTCATATTTATCTATAAAAATAGATAAATTCGAAGTCAATGACAATTTGCAATAATTCAAAAATTTTCGCCACCTTTTAAAATCCACATTAAATTTTGATTGGCTGTTGCTTGGCGGTGCGGTGCTTGTGCGTTGTAAATGTTTGGAGTTTACAAACTATAGCAATGCATTGCACCAACGCTACCAACGCGTTAAGTCATTGTGAACGCTTCCATTGCTTTGCGTTTGCCAAACCCTGTGCAACTGCAAGACCGCTGCACTACCGTTACAATAAGTCTTATGTGAACGATACTTTAGACTTTCTACATTCTTGAAATGTTCTGGGTATTTTTTTTTGCCAAGTTGGTAACTAGATTTTTGACAAATAATAATAAAACATTTATTGGAAGGAGTAGACCGAAAAGTGGCATTGCAAAACAATTGCACATCAGGCGTTATCTTCCATTAGTTTTCATTATTCATCGCCAACTCAATCATCTACAAAACTACAAAGGGATGAATAGAATCTGAATCCGATTTTAGGGTAATTCAAATCACACAGTTGGCAATATGTGGTCTTGATTTGTGGCTCTATAGATTCGAAAACATAGATCCATAGATTTCAGCCGAGGATGATGAATGTTCTATTGAAATCGTGTGTCAGAAAAATCAAATTAAATTCAATGCTCTCGAATTAAATTGAAAGATGAAAAACAGATGATAACACGAGTTGTATATTTGTCAAAATCTAAATGAATTTATTCCGAGCCGAGTGTAGTTTTTATAAGATTCGAAATGAATTACAGTAATTGAATTTCCAAATAAATCCGGGCAGAAATATTCACTGAAATGCAATTATGAATCGGATTAATTATTAAACGACAAATGGGTCAAACTTTTCTCAATAAATAAAGAAATTGTACATCTGTATCTGTATCACATTTAGAGCATAATTTAAACGAATTTTTTTCAATAGTCTAAAAGACATTATTCATAATTTATACAGGATGTTACTTTATCTACTTCCTGAAAAAAATAGATTCTTATTCAACCAGGACTACATTTAAACGATCGAACGGTCAGCTTGAAGCATTCGATTCTAGTCCGAGTGGTTGGATTCCACTATAAAGGCATCTACTATTCTGTAATTTATAATGAATCCTCTTGAATGGTTACCATTAAAATATTAAATACTTTAATTGATATTACGTAAGTCTATCCTACCTACATCCTGAGTACAATCAAAAATTACATATTCAATACAAACATCTCAGAGAATTACATGGGACACATAATTGGGAAATTATTACCAAGTAATACATAGATAATGTTACTAAGGGCGGACATTAGCAATCGCTAGGATATTAATAGGATGTTAAGGCCCATCTCTTGCTATCAAATGCAAAGCAAAAAAGCATGTTACAATAAATCATTTTGTGCCTTTGATTTTGAAACCAATGACCTCATATTTTACAATGATGTACTAATAGGTTGTGCTTACATGGCTATAGATTGAAATTTGCCGTATTTTGTTAAATAATTTCTAAAAGTTACTAAAAATGCGAGTTTTACATAAATTATTACAGTCAATGGGTTAATCTCTCTATACCCGTCTTCCGACTAATGTATATTATCGATTTCAAAAGAAAATTTTGATTTTTGTGCATTATTTAACGTATCGTATGGATTATTAAATGATAAAAATTAGCTCCAAGTTTTGCTAATTGATTCACAGCAATTAATAATTTGCATTTATTGATTCACTAATGAGTCATGATTCTTCATGTTAAATTTCAATTTGAAATTTTATATAATACAGCCAGAATCGTTCAAATTGTTAATCTTCTGGATTTACAAGTGTAGCGCCTTAATGCCTACAATGCTCACGAAGTTTTATAGATAAATCTAAATTTTACAAATTTATGTACAGACGAAGAATGCAACTAGGATTATGCCGAGTTACATTTTCTAATAAATCTCTTAATAATAAGAAAAAGCATGTAAAAATTGCTTAAAACACACTTTTTCATTAATTTTGAATATGGATTTCAAAGATTTTTTCAGAATTCTAACTGGGCATAATCCTAGATTAATTCTTTCACAAAAATCTAGTACCTGTTTTTCCTTCAAATTTTTAATATGCAATGAGTAAAGCAGAAACTGCTACACCTCTAAACACGCAATATTTTGTTACGGAGACGAGGCCCTTAATAGACAAATATAGCAAGTAACAAGTCGGGATGTTCACGTTCTTGAAATGTTCTGGGGTGGATGTTCAAAGTCAACCCCATATACCTTATCCATTTCCACCCGTATCTAATCCCCGATTTTATAACATCCCTGTATTTGTACTTCCCCTGTGGGCAGCGAATCCACAGAGCGGTCGAACGAGTACAAAAAGTTCTAGTGACTAGCACCGGACTCCGGGTTCACCGGAGTCGCCGGACTGGGATCCGGGGCTGAATGTGCAGGAACAAATGCCATTGAGGGCGCAAAGTACACACGACACACCGGTGCATACGGAGACTGGACACAACAGGGACGGACCGGAAAATTGTAGAAAAAATACATAAAGTCAATATTGGAGGTACGGTAATTGTTGTGGTTGAGGCAGAGGTGGAGCAGGAATATTTATCATTTTTGTTTAAGTACGCTAAATGTGAGATGGCCGGACATAGAATACTAGCAATTTTTTTGCAGAAACCGTTTCGCTACCTTGAAATTATGTATACCGGGTGTATCAAAAAAAATGGTACGTTCGAAATAACTGTTTTATTATTAAAGCAATTGCAATAAAATTTTATTTGGATAAACTAGGCATAAGAAGACCTCAAAATATATATTATTTACAAAAATATGATTTCATTTTAAGCCGGAAATGACATCAATTTCCTTATTTCAAATAAATATCCTATATATTTATACATATTTTAATTCTACTTACATATAAGTCTGAATCCAATGATGTATCAAAAGTTTAAATTTCATGCAAAATATCTCACAAAAATAAATAAATAATCAAAGGTTTAAGTATTATTTAATGAAATTTCAAACAAAAATAACAAATTTAAAAATTATAGAAGATGTTTAAAGTGGCCACCGTGACCACTATTTTCGTTTACGCACATTCTAGACCATTGATTAATTGTTAATAATTATTTTCACCTATCGCATATTAATTATTTTTAAAAATCTCTTTGTAAACTTTCTTGGTTTTCTTTATTTCGACTTTTTCTTGAGATATTTGCATGAAATCTATAGGGCGTTCTTTTTGTAATGTCATTTCCGGTTTGTCCGGAAGTGATATTTTTATAAATAATATTTATTTTGATGCCTCCTTATACCTCATTTACTTATATAAAATTTCACAACGATTGCTTTATTAATGAAAAAAGTTATTTCGAACGTACCATTTTTGGGACACCCGGTATAGGTGCAGCGAGTTTATTTTAACGTGAAACATGGGTTTATCATATCCATGGTTACGAATTTGACATCAATGTAATTTTTTACCTCTCGCCTCATATTCTATAAGAGAGGTATTGTAATGGGACAAAATTTTCGAGTATGAGTTTTTGGTGGATAAGCACGTTTCAGGGTCTCTAGAATACGAATTTACTATTTTCACGATGATGTCTGTGTGTGTGTTTGTGTGTTTGTATGAACCGACGATTTTTCGTCCACGATAACTTAAAAGAGTATCAAACCGTTTATAACCAAATTTCATATTTAAGGTTTTGATAAGTATCTTAACACCGGATAACATTTTGGTAGAAATCCGCAAACCGGAAGTAGTACTTTTTGATCCTTTATAAAGTTTTCCTGAAATATATTGGTACATTATTTATTTATGACAATTTTTGCAATTAAAAATAAAAGAAAATATAATTATCTATGGGTACAGTAATTATAAATACAATTTGCTGAATCTGGTAGTATTTAACAATAAAATAAAGTACAATTCATATTCTATCTTGTTGTCCATGATATGAAATTTGTTTCTACATAAAATTTGAATTATTCTGACAGTGACAGTACAGTTGACATATTTTGCTTGCATCTTGGATTACATTATCGTTTACGTATTACATGAACATGAAACTATTGAAATGTAAGTAAAACTATTTATTAGATTAGTCTCGAGATTAGTAGAATAAGCAGAATTAGGCGAGAGGTCGTGTGCTGGCCACAGCAGATTTTTTTAAATTCTTCCTAGAATAACATACGCATGTATTTAATATATAGTTTCTGACACAATAGAACAAACTACGTATGATTTGTCTGTGAAGAATATGCGCCATTTATAACAAGCCCTAATTTACTGCAAAGCACAGCAACTATAATTGAAGCTTCACTTTTGATTTATACCTTAGAGTGTACCATCCTCTCACAACACAATCCACCCATCTTATTAAGTGCTAGATTCATTACACATCCCTTCTCTTCACTCTACAAAATTCACCCCATAAATCTGCCTTAATACCGCTCTGTGACAGGCGACTGCATCCACTAGTGCAGTCAACAAACATCACACACACACACGGACAAACAGAGAGAGACAAAACAAACATCGCTAAATGGGATCACGCTGGTATTTGTTATTGAGTTAGACAAGGATGGATACAGGATGGCTCGCTCCTGATTGGTTGCACCATATTCTGTCAAACCTGTCAAACATTTTTTTAAATTATTTGATGTGGCTAACATATGACTTTTCGCCTTATTCTACTCGCCCTATTCCAATAAATAAAATATTTATTTTACTAGTAACATATCAAACTTGACATGAATCGTCCATGGCATGTTTAAAAATATCTTATTCTTGTACTTTAAGTGATGTTACGTAAGTCTATCCTAGCCACATCCTGAGTACGATCAAAAATTACATACTCAATACATACATGTCAGAGTATTACATGGGATGCATAATTGTGATATTATTACCAAATTACAACATTGGGATGTAACATAGATAATGTTACCAAGGGCGGACATTAGCAATCGCATAGATATTATTAGGATGTTAATAGACAAATATAGCAAGTAACAAGCCGGGATGTTCACATTCTTGAAATGTTTTGGGGATTTTATTTTGTCAAGTGGGATAGATCCAAATGTAAAGTATGTCAACTGTCACTGCCATATTAATTATTAAAATTTTAGGTTGAAACCAAAAATATATCAGGATCATGGATTATTACCAGATATTATATATTTTCATCGCTGTAGGCGACTGTCCGTTGACAACCATAAACCGCACACGGTAAAATATATAACGGACCGATCATCACAGTAACATTTTATTTATCAAAATTTACACAGCATAGTTTATTTTTGGGGTTCAATACTTTGTCGCTATTACAAATGGTGCCGTGGCCAGGATCTTCTGTTTTAAAAGCACAACAGGAATTTGATATTTTTATTAATTTTTTTGGTAGATCGAATTAAACTTCCAAAAATCAATTATTTTATAACTTTATAACACGTTTGCCTGAAACTCGTACTTTGCCGCATTCTAGCTATGCAATGTCATTTTGAAGTTGAAAAATACTGTAATAGTATATTACATACCGAGCGGGGAAATGGTCCATTACAGCCGAGCGTTTCATTAGATGACTGAGGTGCTTGCACCGAAGTCATCTATGAACGCGAGGCTGGAATGAGCCTTCCCGCGAGGTATGTATACTATTTTATTCACAATCCAATTGGTTATTGATATGCCCGTTTTAAATATTCATTTTATTCATATTTTATGACAGTTTTATTATAATTTGTTTGATACTTCAACATAGAGATCTATGAAAAAGTTGCTAGGGTTGCCAGGTAACTTGAAAAAATGTTTATTGATTCTGTCAATAATTAGTTTCTTGCTGCTTTTTATCGAGATCGAGCATATTAATTATCATGTTGTCTGATTGTGAAGATGGTGAAGACGAAAATATTCCTTTAGAAGGATTGGAAGGGATATTTTATTAGTTGAAAAGTTACGTTTACCTAGCTGGAAAACGCTCACTTCCCCGCTAGCCGGGAAGTTTTTTCCGGCTAACTGGGAAGTAAAGTAAACAATGACTCGCTTCCCAACTGTTTAGAAGGTTGGAAACGCACATATTACCAACCGATTGTGAATAAAAGCGTTTTCGTTCCGAATAAACTGTCAGTTTATTATTGACTTGTAGAAAATGCTTTATAAACATTTTTAATAAATAAAGCAAGGATCTACAGATGTGCCTTTTTAAAATTTTATAAATAAATTTCTATAATGAGATATAACCGTATAAAGTTTGATAATTTTTTTGTTATTTTAAAGTAGGTACAAATTTTAAAACGGCACAATTGTCTTTTCAGTATAAAATAACATTTTACCTTTCTTGTACTGGCCACAAAAACCTCGCTACGTTAGCACATTTTATACCTCCTGGATTTTATTCGTATAAAGTAAATTGTAAAACTATATATCTCTGACAGTACCTCCCTGGGTGGTACGTGAAATAATCGACGGTCCGTTCCAACAAATGTATTAATCGTGGCATTGTTAACCCGACTGTTTTTTGTTCTGCCAACTGCGTTTTTGTTCACAGCTCTGCGTACGGCAAAAAATTAACTTGTCGTCGTTTTTGTTTTATTGCTATTGAATACTTTGTTGTATGAAAATTACTTTTGTTAATTTAATACACAGGATTAAGAGGAAATGAAATAAAGTGATACTGTGAAAAGTTGCAGATCAAAGTGACCTTTGTTAATACCGTTCTGATATTCGTTCGTAAAGCATTTTCTATTCGGTTTTATTTTTAGATAATTTGTGTTTCTAAATGGACTTTGATATTGGTTAAAAGAACATTTGGTTTTGTTGTGTAATTAATTTTTATTTGTAAACAAAAGAATTTTAATAACGCATGCTAATTGGAAATTTAAATAATTAAAAACGAAAATGCAAAAATATGCAACTGTTTTATTTTTGTGTTGTTGGATTCTTGTATTCAATTGTTTGTTAATTGTTATTTAAAATAATAAAACACTTTTTCCGTAAAAACTACCCTACATCAAAATTGGAAATTTATTCATCTTATCAAAGAAAAACATAATCACCTCGTTTTAAAACAAACTTTGTCGCTTCAATTTTACTTTATCGCTAAACAGAAAACTCAATTTCAGAAAAACGGAAAATGTGCAATGTTGTTAACTTTAGATTACGCAACAGGAACAAATTTATGGTAAACTACACAAAATGTATAGCACGGGAAATAAGAGTTGGGCGGCCTTAGGAATTTTAAAGTAGTAAACAATATTAATGAAGCGGACGAAAACCACTTTGATACCTTGAAATAGTGTATAAAGAAGTCGTCCAGCTCGGTTTTTCTCTCGACTCAGTTGCGTTCAGGCGAGTAATAAGTTGGCGAACTTACCCGCGCAGCTACTGCCTCGGTTAAGACGATCAAGTGGTCAGCTTGAAGCATCCGAGTGCGATTTAATTGCAAGATGTTTTATAATCACACTGCCTGCTGAGAGACTTGAACCACGAAACTCCGGGTTCGTACGTCATCACAGCAGAGAGCTATGCTCAAACCCGCGCAGCTACTGCCTCGGTTAAGACGATCAAGTAGTCAGCTTGTAGCATCTGAATTAATTAATTGCAAGATGTTTTACAATCACACACTGCCGACTTAGAGACTTGAACCACGGAACTCCGGGTTCGTACGTCATCACAGCAGAGAGCTGTGCTTTAACCCGCGCAGCTACTGCCTCGGTTAAGACGATCAAGTGGTCAGCTTGAAGTGTTCGAGTGCAATTTAATTGCAAGATGTTTTACAATCACACTGCCGGCCGAGAGACTTGAACCACGGAACTCCGGGTTCGTACGTGATTACAGCAGAGAGCTGTACTTAAACCCGCGCAGCTACTGCCTCGGTTCAGACGATCAAGTGGTCAGCTTATAGCATCTGAATGATTTAATTGCAAGATGTTTTATAATCACGAATTGCAAGCCGAGAGACTTGAACCGCGGAACTTCGGGTTCGTACGTCATCACAGCAGAGAGCTGGATTTTCATTCGCAGCTACTCCAGCTACTTGGCTGACCAATCCTAATAGAGAGTGGGAGACACGTGCGTGTTCAATAAATTCAGTCGAACGAAGTCGCGACTAGGATTTTATTTAACTTTTTTGTCATACAAAGCTTCGAAGTCATACCAACCATAAATGAATGTCCCCATTTCTTAGTAACTTTGTTTGTAAGGTTGTTAAAATATAAAATAATTTAGAATATTGTGACATCATGTGAAAATAAAGATTCAAGAAAGTACCTCATGTAATATAATATAGGGTCTTTCAATAGGAGTGATAGTTTTTTCAATAAAGATTTCTCGGTTTCTGATTATATTTTATTTACTTCTAGGTGTCAAATTATTTAGTATAATGTGCAGTCTTATGATGCAGCGTTTGACGCCTCTAGACTAGAAATAATAAAAAAATATTACCAAAGTTCGAGCTCAGTTGTGGGTGCTCAACATTTATTCACCCCAGAATTGCGTCGCCCTCACCGTTACCCTGCGCAGGTTATAAGACGCACTGTGATAAAGTTTGAGTTAACATTACTAAGACAAAAAGCAACCAAGAAAACAACGAAATGTTCAAAGTGAGGAGAAAATCACAGCTGTAGCGGCCAGTGTTGCAAATGATCCAAATTCTGCCAAATTGGAGCGATCTTGTGATCAGTGTCAACAAAGCCGTGGTGGACATTTGAACGATATCTTGTTCCGAACATAACTGCATTGTCTAAGCTTCCAAATAAAGAAAAAACTAAATTGATATGTCAAACCGTTGATGTTTTATTTAAAATTAAAATCCTATCACTCTTAATGGACCCTATATAATATAATTTTTAATTGAATTAAAGTTTAACTGTCATGTCAAACGTGAGTCGAACGCGTCGAGCGAAGTCAGACATTGCCGCACAAATCTGCGCTGCGGCTTCGTTCGACTTTGTAGTCAGACGATGCCGCGAATGAAAATCCACCTTTAAGCAATTTAAAAAAAAAAAACACCCCCATTCTACGGCACTGGGTATATTACCACACCCCCGCCGAATGTTAGTATCGCAACTGTTATAAGTATACAATATTCAAGGCCCACTAATGAACATATCGCACCCCAGTCGTTTCCTCTGTGCTGCCCACAGGCTCACGTGGGTTGGGGCACATTATTTATTTAATCGCCACTCTGATGCGACCGCGAACAGCTGTGGTCAGGCCATAGACGTACGTGGGACTGGGAGTGGGCAGATATCGATTTCAATGACGAGGACAGCTTTAAAATAACCTCGTTTTTATTTTAACCATGAGAGTGTGTTACAATCATTCGATAAGTGTCTGTCATATCATTTAAAAAACTGGAAATCTCCAAATGAAAATGTCCACAGAAGAATCATACGCGGATGTATGATTGGTAAATCAATAGAGTACTTTACCATAGTAGCAAATTAGCAATCCAGCCAATTATATTGAAAGGAGACCTCAAAAATGAGTCACAGTAATGCATTTTCACGTGTATTCTTACTTACAGTAATAAAGAAACTACCAAATTGTATTTTATATTTTGTAACATTTAGAAACAGTTGATTTTATGAGTACATTTTAATTCCAGCCCCATAGTTTGAGAAGTTTTTCAGCTTTACATCTACGTCACACAAACTTTAAAAATTAATTACAGCTTTATTAAGAACAATTAAGACTTATCAGTACTCTCAATCGCTTTCAAATAACATTTTTAAAAAACTTTAAAAAAACTACTCTATTGTTCACTATACAGGTTTCCCAAAAGTCTCGGGACTGAGCTATACGTTTTGAACGAGTGAAGAAAAAAAATCTGCTGTGGCCAGTACACGACCTCTCGCCTAATTCTGCTTATTCTACTAACCTCGAGACTAATCTAATAAATAGTTTTACTTACATTTTAATAGTTTCATGTTCGTGTAATATGTAAACGATAATGTAAACCAAGATGCAAGCAAAAGATGTCAACTGTACTGTCACTGTCATAATCATTCAAATTTTATGTAGAAACAAATTTCATATCATGGACAACAAGATAGAATATTAATTGTACTTTATTTTATTGTTAAATACTACCAGATTCAGCAAATTGTATTTATAATTAATTGTACCCATAGATAATTATATTTTCTTTTATTTTTAATTGCAAAAATTGTCATAAATAAATAATGTAACAATATATTAAAGGAAAAGTTTATCAAGCTTCAAAAAGTACTACTTCCGGTTTTCGGATTTCTACCAAAATGTTATCCGGTGTTAAGATCCTTATTAAAACCTTAAATATGAAATTTGGTTATTAAAGGTTTGATACTTTTTCAGACGAAAAATCGTCAGTCCATACATTCATACAAACACACACACGCACACACACATACACACACACAGACATCATCGTGAAAATAGTAAATTCGTATTATAGAGACCCTGAAACGTGCTTATCCACCAAAAACTCATACTCATACTCATACTCATAGGATATAAGGCGAGAGGTAAAAATTGAAAATTCGGGGATCAATAAAGAGTCATAAAAACTACAATCTTCGATAGTTTAGACCTTCCATGCAACGTGGAGTTTTTTTAACAGATGACCACCCCAACATTTTAAAATAGCAACCCCTATAGAGTTTCAGCTTATTTTAAGGGAAATGAAAAAAGAAACATCCCCATAAACCAAAACCCGGTATATTAATTCTTTCAAGAATTTAATTTTGATTAATTTTACGAGACAAGTGTTTTTATCACCGAAGTTTCATTATCTAGCTATATCAAACATGTATTATTCAATATTTTATCTACGACGGCTTTAATTTATTGCTGCTTGATTAGATTTTTTATTTGTGTTTGACATTAGAAAAACATTTAGTATAAAATTCATAGCTTGATCAAAAACCATTTTATTCATTGTTATGGCAACTATTTGTTGTTGTTGTTGTTGGTAGTAAAGAATTTTCATTTGTGTTAAATTTTGTCTCTAAAAATTCTGGTTTAAACATATCTAATTGTAAAATTTTGTCCTGAATGTTTATAAAACATAAATTTATTTATAATATAAAACAATGTGATCGAATTTATATTTTTATTTGTCCAACAAAAATGCGTGCCATTAAAAATTCATAAGAACACAAGTGCCATTAAAAATTCATAATGACACGCAAATTAGTGGGCGAATCAGCTATTATCGCACCATCGTAGATAAAATATTAAAAATGCTTAATCGTCGTTTCTTCTTATGACGACAGTGTACAGTGATTCGCCAAGTTAAAACCTAGATATAAAACAACCACATCATCATTGTATTTCTCCCGCCAAAGTAAGATAAATACTTTCACTTTGCGCCCTGCCGCAAGAATGCGCGGTTTCCCGCCCCGGTACGGGGTAGTTTATCCCCTCCTTTCGCCCTGCTGTGAAAGCAGTGGTGTAACCCTGCAACGTGCAGGAGTAATACCGTTTCAGGAGTGGGAACGTAACCTAGTCCATGTTTTATAATTTATAACTTCAGGTTTATTAGGCTTTTAAGAAATTTAGGGGGTGGGGTCAAAAATGCAACACCCCAACTTGGGGTAATAATATGTTGGAACCTTGTCGAAATTGGGAGACTGGTATAGAGATGTCCCAAAAAAATGGTACGGTTGAAATAAAAAAAATTATCTGGGTAAAATAGCCATAAGGAGACAGCAAAATATATATTATTTACAAAAATATCACTTGCGGTCAAACCGTAAATGACAACTTTCTTATTTTAAATGGAACATCCTACACATTTTTAAATATTTCAAATATACATAATAATTCTGAATCCAATAATGTATCGCTAGTCTAGATATGATGCAAAATATCTCACAAAAAGAAATAAACTATCAAAGGTTAAAGTATTATTATTTAATGAAATACAAACAAAATATAACATATTAAAAAATTTGCTGTGGCCACCACACGACCTCTCGCCTAATTCTGCTTATTCTACTAATCTAATAAATAGTTTTACTTACATTTTAATAGTTTCATGTTCACGTAATATGTAACCGATAATGTAAACCAAGAAGCAAGCAAAAGATGTCAACTGTACTGTCACTGTCATAATCATTCAAATTTTATGTAGAAACAAATTTCATATCATGGACAACAAGATATACTGGAATTTCAAAAAAATAGAATATTAATTGTACTTTATTTTATTGTTAAATACTACCAGATTCAGCAATTTGTATTTATAATTAACTGTACACATAGATAATCACAATTTCTTTTATTTTTAATTGCAAAAATTGTCATAAATAAATAATGTACCTACCAATATATTTAAGGAAAACTTTTCCAAACTTCTAAAAGTACTACTTCCGGTTTGCGGATTTCTACCAAAATCTTATCCGGTGTTAAGATACTTATTAAAACCTTAAATATGAAATTTGGTTATAAACGGTTTGATACTTTTTAAGTTATCGTGGACGAAAAATCGTCGGTTCATACAAACACACAAACACACACACACACACACACACACACACACACACACACACACACACACACACACACACACACACACACACACACACACACACACACACACACACACACACACACACACACACACACACACACACACACACACACACACACACACACACACACACACACACACACACACACACACACACACACACACACACACACACACACACACACACACACACACACACACACACACACACACACACACACACAGACATCATCGTGAAAATAGTAAATTCGTATTCTAGAGACCCTGAAACGTGCTTATCCACCAAAAACTCATACTCGAAAATTTTGACCCATTACAATACCTCTCTTATAGAATATGAGGCGAGAGGTAAAAATTATACAACATGTTCAAAGTGACCACCATTTTCGTTTATACACATTCTAGACCTATTAATAATTGTTAATAATGATTAAATTATGTAGGAATCCGAATTGTCGTGAAAAAATTCCAACGGGTACATGTTATATTAAAGGATTTCGAAAGTTGACATATTCAAGTTGGATAAAAGGTGTTATAGATATGAACGTAATGTTATTGATTATTTTTCAATGACAGTTAAATTAAAAGAAACGAATGTTTTTTACCTTCCGCCATACCTGTAAAGGAAGGTTTTGGAATAATGCTACAAATCGGGTAGTGTTTTTAGTGGATGAGCACGAATTAGGCTCCTTACTAAGATTTTGGTACAAATACGTTGATCGGAAGTAATATTTCTTGACGATTGAAAAGATTAATTCTCAAAAATTTATATATATTTGAATAAATATAGTATTTATTTGTAATAAGAATAAGGGGAAAAGTTATTTAAAAAATATCTTTATCTGGTAGCATTAAAGAACTGTAGTAAAATTTAAAAAATAAATTTATCTAATAAAACGTTGAAATCTTGTAATCCATGATCGGTTGATTTATATTTTTGCGTAAAAAATATTGACAGGAGAGACGGGTATACTAACGCCAGGTAAGATATCAAATGTAGTAATTGAACGGAGGATGGCTTCAACACAGAAGAGTTTTCCTGTGAATGAATCTTTTGATTCAGGAGATACTAATTTCTGTGTTTGAATATTTTAAATTTTGATTTGTATATTTTAAATGGACACCGGATTGTACGTATACATTTATGTTTATAAGTCTAGATATGACGGGAGGTTGTGTGCTGGCCACATCAGATTTTTATTTATAATGAAGTAAATTAAAGCAACAACACAACCACAAAATATTGAGTGAAGATCTCATCTTTGACGGCAAATTAAATCACAATTACGCGAGTAAACAATCCGCCCTCTGCAACACTTTTGCTACTTTTGAGAGCTGCCAGTCGAAATGCCAGCCGCTAAAAGTTATTTTTGTAGCAATTAACTTCAGATTTGGGGAGTGCATGGCCAACTTGATCGCGCCACTGAAACAGACCCGGATCGCATATGACAAGCAACTGACGGCGGTATTTTTAGCTTGAAACACTGAGCTGTAGACGAAAAGTTTCCAAATGAAAAGCGCTAAGGATTAAAGCAGGGAATTTTGTTGTTTGGTGTTGCAGTTTTTGTAACTGAATAAAAATATGGCGAAGTTTTGTAATATTATATAGGGTCTTTCATTAAGAGTAATAGGATTTTAATTTTAAATCAAACGTCAACGGTTTGACATATCAATTTAGGTTTTTCTTTATTTGGAAGCTTGGACAATGCAGTTATGTTCGGAACAAGATATCGTTCAAATGTCCACCACGGCTTTGTTGACACTGATCACAAGATCGCGCCAATTTGGCAGAATTTGGCTCATCCGCAACACTAGCCGCTACAGCTGTGATATTCTCCTCACTTCGAACATTTCGTTGTCTTCTTGGTGGCTTATTGTCTTAGTAATGTTAACTCAAACTTTATCACGGTGCGTCTTATAGCCTGCGCAGAGTAACGGCGACCCAATTCTGGGGTGAATAAAAGTTGAGTACCCACAACTGAGCTCGAACTTTGGTAATATTTTTTAAATATTTCCAACCGGTCTAGAGGCGTCAAACGCTGCATCATAAAACTGCACACTATACTAAATAATTTGACACCTAGTAGTAAATAAAATATATATATATATATATATATCAGAAATCGATAAATCTTTATTTAAAAAACTATCACTACTATTGAAAAACTCTATATAAAGTTGTCGAGATAGTAGCTGCGCGGGTTTAAGCATAGTTTTCTGCTGTGATGACGTACGAACCCGGAGTTCCGTGGTTCAAGTCTCTCGGCCGGCAGTGTAATTGTAAAACATCTTGCAATTAAATCTCACTCGGACGCTTCAAGCTGACCACTTGATCGTCTTAACCGAGGCAGTAGCTGCGCGGGTTTAAGCACAGCTCTCTGCTGTGATGACGTACGAACCCGGAGTTCCGGGGTTCAAGTCTCTCGGCCGGCAGTGTAATTGTAAAACATCTTGCAATTAAATCAACCTCACCATCGTCTTAAATGTAGTCCTGGTTGCAAAAAGAATATGTCCGTTAGCATAAATTAAGATTATGACTACACCAAGATGAATCGAATCGGTCAAAGTGGTTGGATTCCACTTTAATAAAATCTATCACTCTATAATCGGGAGTAAATCCTGTTGAATGGTTATCAGAAAAATAATTAAAATTGTATAAATGAAATTGGGTTTTTGTGTTTGCCGCATTATAATAATATAAACTGACGATTCCAATAAAAAGACTAATCCTCTTTAGTTCAGCAACCCTCGAATATCATTCTCGCGTTACCAATATTTGGCACGATTCGAAATTAATTGATATGTATTTATAATTAATTAATTATTTTAATCATATTCAAATATACCAGGCATTAATGAACATTTATAATCTTTGCAGCCGGAGCGGATATTTGAAATGTTGAATTAATATAAAACGCAAAACATAGAGATATAATTTTGAGTTGCTGCAATGTGTACTTACTAAATTTGTGTTTAGCGGGCCCAAAATGGATGAGTACTGACCTGAAACAAAAAATAACATTAATAATAAGCCTATTAATAAAGTTAACTTAACTTAATTTAATTTTAATTTCAGCTCAACCAATGCCTTTAAAAGTTTTTGACACAATGTATCTTATAGAAAAAATTCCGAGGAATTTAATGCTGCAAACCGGAAGTCAATATTACTATTCGTTCAGATATTATAGTTGATTGAACACAATATTTTAAAAAAGTACTTTAAAAAAAAATTATATGTTAGGATTGCGGCTAAACTAGGGCCACGAAAATTATAAAATTTTATTTGGATTTTTTTCAAAGATTCGGAGGTCTGTCGAAAACTTTGATTTATCATAAAGCCTTCATCATATACAACATACCAAAAAATCATAACTACCCCATTTGATGCAACCCACTTGACATGAATCGTCCATGGGATGTTTAAATTATCTTAATCTTGTACTTTAAGAGATGTTACGTAAGTCTATCCTAGCCACATCCTGAGTACGATCAAAAATTACATACTCAATACAAACATCTCAGAGAATTACATGAGATGCAAAATTGGGATATTATTACCAGATTATGAACATTGGGATGTTACATAGATAATGTTACCAAGGGCGGACATTTGCAATCGCTAAAGATATTATTAGGATGTTAATGGGCAATTATAGCAAGTAACAAGCCGGGATGTTCACATTCTTGAAATGTTCTGGGGATTTTATTTTGTCAAGTGGGAAGGTAACCCACTGTTTATGTGACAAAATTACTGGACTATTTTAAATTATTACTAAAACCTTTATTTTAACAACTATATTTTATACTAAAATTAATTTTGTCGAAAAAAAAACAGACAAAACTGAATTTTTTATATAAATAGCATAAAAATTGTTTAATCAATTAAATAATTGTGTCCTCGCTTCAAAAGGTTTCTGATTTCAAATAATATAAAGAAAAAATTATTTAAAAAAATCATCAAAATCGAAGCTGTTCTTGAGGACTTCTGTATCTGTTTAAAATTAGAACATTTTTGCTTTCAACCCCGAGTTTGTATATAGACTACATTAAAGATAAAATGTAATTCCGGAAATAAAATTACTCAGAAACAACCCTAATCCTCGAGATAATCAACATTCTTTTATTACAAAATTAATTACACGATCATCAACAAAAAATTGCCGAGTTTTAATCCGAATTCATTTGTAACGAGTAACGGCAGCTCTAATAATTTTCTTTCTTAATTGAGTTACCGCGTCGACAGACGCGCTTCGAAGTCCGCGGAAAAACTTCAAACTAACGTTCAATTTTCCTAATTGAAAGTTGTCGTAATTTATCAAAACTTGCGGAAGACGCATTCGTTTGCTTACGATTCCTACGGAAACATTCGTTCCGTCCCATGCGGATTCATCCCACATCCTTCTTATTTTTACTTCCTTGTACGGAGTAAAAGAAAGTATTGTAATCGCGAAAAATTTCGGTTCTCAGATTTTTACGGAAATATCCGTTTTGACCTTTTCTGAATCCATTGTGACGTACGTACGGACGGACGGACGTATGTGTGTCGCATAACTCAAATACGGTTAGACGTAGAAAGTTGAAATTTTGTATTTAGGACTGTTATAGTATCTAGTTGTGCACCTCCTATTTTTGGTTTCAATCTATAAACCGGAAGTAGTACTTTTTTCAAATATTTCGATAAATATTTAATTTAAGACAAATTTTATTATTTTAAATGAAAGATTATGTGATTATTACCTACAATCGGTATTTTATAAATATTTTTGTATCTGGTGTCATTTAAGAATAATTAAAGTATATATTTATAATTTAGTATTTCGGTATCTTGTAGTCCATGATCGATTAACATTTGTTACTACGTAAAATTTAAATGATTATGACATGACAGTGACAATAGTATTTGCTTTATATCTTCTTCTGCAGTTTAAATAAAATGACTCGTATTTACACTGTGTAAATATGGCTCAGCGAGACAACTTCAAGTCCATTTAGCTATTAAATCAAGTATAGAAGTGGTAAAAAGTTGGAATCGAACTTAGGACATGCAAACCCACTTGACATGAATCGTCGGGATGTTTAAAAATATCTTATTCTTGTACATTAAATGATGTTACGTAAGTCTATCCTAGCCTCATCCTGAGTACAATCAAAAATTACATACTCAATACAAACATCTCAGAAAATTACATGGCATGCATAATTGTGATATTATTATCAAATTACAACATTGGGATGTAACATAGATAATGTTACCAAGGGCGGACATTAGCAATCGCAAAGATATTATTAGGATGTTAATGGGCAAATATAGCAAGTAACAAGCCGGGATGTTCACATTCTTGAAATGTTCTGGGGATTTTATTTTGTCAAGTGGGAATATTGTATCGATATGGTAAGTTTAGAATGTAAATTTGAGGTTGAAGTTAAGGATTTAGAAAACTGGAACAAATCCGCAGGGGATGAATGCGAACGCCGTTGTTTCCAACGAAGATTGGACTGTTTACGAAGCACTTGTTTTTCCTCTCCGAGATTAGCTACGGTTATTTTAAGAATAGTTTTAGTGAACTCATAAAATAATATTGTTGTTTTACCGACTTACTTACAGAAGATTTTAGGTACTTATATAAAATTTTAGTTTTATTTCTGGCATTACCAGAAGTGAAAGATTTTAGGAGTATTTGTTTACGGAACTAAAACTACGGTTTGTAAAGTTTTGCCGGTTGTAAGGATTTGGACTTTAGTTACTTTCATTGCAAAAAGCAACTAGAATGGTCTCTTTGCAGTACTAATGCTAGGAATGTACAAATATTTACTGCATTGAATTTACTTCCAGAAATTCAATTGTATGCTTGGCTCTGATTTCAAAGGCTGTGGATTCGAATCGATTTGGATCGGCTTCTATTTCATCACCATTTTAAGTTTAAGAGATATAACAGATACAATAACTTAGCAACTACAAAGCTATCGGGCCTCGGCTACTGATTGTAAACGAAACAAAATAATATATACAGGGTGTTCATTTTAAGTGGCGCACCATTGCTAACTCGAGAAGTATAAGAGCTACGAAGTTGGTTAAATTAGCAAACAATTTTTATTTTATATGACTACTTTAATATACAAAAAAATTTTAGACCAGTGGTTCTCAAACTACGGGGTGCAACTTTCTTATTTCAAATGAGGACCTATTTTTTTTATTAGCTTATTCGAATCAGTATTTTTTTCTGAATTCAACGAGATATTAGTTTCATACCCTTGCATAACAAAAACATGAGAAAAAATTATGATAATTCAATTAAAATCTATTGTTACAAGAATGCTGTGGAAGAAAACAATTGAACATTTTGTTTCATATTAATTATTAGTGAAAAAGATTCTAGTATAACCGTTATACTACACTGCTGACACCAAATACGACCGAAACACGTGGCCGTTACCGCCACCCGCCATTTTTTGCCTTAGCGTTTTTCTTATGTTTTTGTTATGCAAAGGTATGAAACTAATATCTCGTTGAATTCAGAAAAAAATATTGAATCGAATAAGCGAATAAAAAAAATAGGTCCCTATTTGAAATAAGAAAGTTGCACCTCGTAGTTTGAGAACCACTGCTCTAAATTTTTTTGTTTCGTTCATTAAAGTAGTCATATAAAATAGAAATTGTTTGCTAATTTAACCAACTTCGTATCTCTTATACTTCTCGAGATAGCAATGGTGCGCCACTTAAAATGAACACCCTGTATATATATATATATATATATATATATATATATATATATATATATATATATATATATATATATATATATATATAGCCTTAATTGCTGCTTAATTAGATTGTTTATTTGATGTTTGACATTCGAACAACATTTTTTCTACTCCATACTGGATATTGGCAACATGTCTTCATACTATCATGTGTGGATAGCGATGTCATATCCATACCAGGTGTGAATATGAAATTAAATGTCAAATACGTAAAAAAAAAATTAATGCGTGCAAATTATATTTTTATTATGACAAAGAACTTATTATGACAATCAACTGTTATTTAATAATTAATTATGTTTAAAAACATGATTTTATTGCTAAAAGTGCAAATAAAATTTAGAGTTTTAACGTTGGCAACTATTATTCAAATGTCATAATGTCAAAAAAATTGATGTGACCCTAATTTTAAATAATTTTTAGCATCATATTGAGTGCATTTTATTGCAAAAACTATATTTCGTTGTTTGATCGTAGAAAAAATACGCTATACAACTCAAGTGGATTGCCTATATCGCACGCGAACGTTTGCAGACACTCCCCCTATGGGGTCGTGACTGCAAACTCGTTCTCGTGCGATATAGGCATCATATCCACTCTTCTTCTACAATATACTATAGTGAAAAATTTATAGCTTGATCAAGTATCATTTTATTCATTGTTATGGCAACTATTTGTTTGTTGGCTGCTGTTGATAGTAAAGAATTTTCAGTTGTGTCAAATTTTGTCTGAAAAAATTCAACAAATTCTGGATTAAACATATCTAATTGTAAAAACTTTGTCTTGAATGTTTATAAAACATAAATTTATTTGTGTATCAATAGTATCAATTTCTATTTTCATTTCTCCTACACAAATGCGTGTGATTAAGAATTCATAAGGACGCAAGTGCCATTAAAAAATTCATAATGACACTCAAATTAGTGGGCAAATCAGCTATTAGATCACCATCTTAGATAACATAGGATACACAATTGACCATGTAAATTTATTTAATAAAGCCTGTTTACATTATCTCTAATTTCCACCCTCCCTGCCAAAGTATAATTCCCACTAAAGGCTCATTTAACACCAGCAATTTCAGTTTTGAAAGGAAGAACCCACGTCAAGAGTGTGTCAAATCGCCTATCCATGGCAAACTAGATCAGAGCCACGTTTACTGGTGCAAACATAGCAATTAAAGATATTACTATTGCCGTAAGTAATTACCGAACCCAGAAATCTTACTAGCTACGGAGGAAACAAAAGAAGTACGCTGTGACGTCAACAGTCAGTTTGTCTTAATTAGTTTCACGTGAATGCCAGCAGGGGACAGTGCCGGATTCAGGGAACATTGGTTGGACGAACAGATTTAGAATATTTAAGTTATTTTGCACATCAATGTAAATTTAGTTATGTCAACTTTCTCGGAGTTTGAAAAACCCATTATATAGGGTGGGCCAACTAGTCGTTTCTTTTTAAATCATAGGTTATTTTGACACTGACAGCTTTTTCCCACTCGAAATCTTGATAGAAAGTAAGTATCATACCTCCGCGGTACGAAATGAGTCGCTTTAGGTTTGAGCAACGTTGGGAAATATTATTTCCAAAGTGAGTGCTGTGTAGCCCAAACAGTGCGTTTGTTGAAAAGAAGATTTTTACAGAGCCATGGTATGTGACTTTTTTTACTGAAATTGAAGACATGGATTTGGACTACCTCTGGTTCATGCAGGATGGCACGCCATGCCAAACAGCCCATGCCCCAATCGATATTTTCGGCACCAAATTCCCAAATCATGTTATCATCCGTCTTGGCGATGTCAATTGGCCGCCTCGGAGCTGCGATTTGATCCCTTTTTGAAGGACCAATGTTATGCTAACAATCCAGAAACGATTCAGGCCAATATCATCCAAGCAATTCGTGAGCTACAGCCCGAAACAATCAACCAGGTTTTAGAAAATTGGGTGACAGTATGCGCTACTGCGAAGCCAGCCGAGGCAGCCACTTGAACGAAGTTGTGTTCCATAATAAATGGGAATGTTTGCTCTTACTAATGAAGCCATAATATATAGAAAAAAAATTAATTTTGTTCATTTTATTGCATTTTCAAAAAAAATTGTATTTGGCCCACCCTATACACAGTTAAAATTAAGCACTTGTTGATAATAAAGGAAGATAACTAAATTTACATTGATTGTTGACAGGTATTGTTTTTGTTTCGCGGCAAGGCCTACTTATTTCAGCGTTCATAGGTGCATAATGTAAGTTGCCCGTAATTTAATATTTTAATAATACAACATATGACTTTTTTATACCACCGTAAAGCAAATTTAATGTACTTTTCAAATTCGTAAAAAAATACAATGTTCTATTTGAAATTTGAAAGTTGCTATCACTTCCTCAGAAACCAGAGGTGATACTAAAGATTCACAACCGCTGTCATGATACTGTATAAATCATGTATTTCACAAAATACGCTAAATCAACAAATAAGCGAGATAAATGCTGGTTCATTTATAAACAGACACCCGGTATATAAAATATGAACAGTGTAGGTGTACTACCAAGAGCTCAGTTTGTAATATAGCAAGGTCCCTTTTCCACTATATTTTTGGCACAAGTATATCGCCTTAAGAGCATTCTGTACAGGAAGAATGTACACGTAAAAAACACTCTACACGCATACACCTCATCGACACATGTTGCACATTAACAAAAACAAATTTTTATATGCTAGATAAGGGATAAAACTTCGTTCTATTAGTGCTATTTTTTTCAGCACGTTCAACGGTCGAAATTACTTACTTTTAACCGCTTGCAGGCGTTTAGAAGCACCTACGGATGTTTCTTTATATTTTGCAGAACATTATATTTTAATTTGAAGAAGGAAAAATAATGGGTGCAACAGTCACTGTGATTACTATTATGATTATTTATTCATAATGTCGACGTTTCGGTCTTAAATTGAGACCTTCCTCAGGACAACTACAAACAATACAAAATTGGAATGTCTCATAATACAAGCAACAATCAAACAATTATTATGAGACATTCCAATTTTGTATTGTTTGTAGTTGTCCTGAGGAAGGTCTCAATTTAAGACCGAAACGTCGACATTATGAATAAATAATCATAATAGTAATCACAGTGACTGGTGCACCCATTATTTTTCCTTCTTCAAATTCCAAATTCAGTGAAGAATTATCTTCAATATTATATTTTAAACTTGATTCATGTAGTTTAAAGTTTAATCTACGTTGGGGTAGTGTTATTTTTTAGAAAAAACTTTCTGATTTCGAGAAAATTAGAGGTAAAAAATGTGAATTTTTGTAGTTTTCTTTATTTTATAAACTAAAACATCGGTACAAAACAGAAAAAATAGCACTAATAGAACCAAGTTTTATCCCTTGTCTACCATATAAAATTTTTTTTGTTAAAATGTGCAACCATGTGTCGATGAGGTGTATGCGTGTAAAGTGCTTTTTATATGTATATTCTTCCTGTACAGAATGCTCTTAGTAGAGTTTCTATTGCAAAAATAATTCAAAAATAGAGCGGCGGTGTAATGACGATTTTCTTACCGAATATGCACTCGTGCATAAAGTCATGCCCAGGAAAGTTTATTATGATGCATTCCAACAACGTAATAGTTATTCATTATTCCAGAAAAAAGTTATACAACTTTGAGGAATTAGTACCCAGGTGTACAATCCCCTAAAATGTCCCCAACATAATATTCGTCTCTATACACAAATCTCTTTAGAAATATTTTCAACTTGGCTTGTTCCAACTTTTAAAGTAAATAATGTAATAAGTAAAAAATGTCACTCAAAATTAGATCGAGGCGGCCCAGATGTATAAAAGATGAATGAGGGAAAAGGTTACATTCTTACCGCCTACGCGGAACAAACACGGCTTGACGTAAAACAAAAGAAGAAATAAACTTGAAGAACGAAATTCAACGTACACGTCAGAGCTGGTGCGTAATATTCATTAATTCTTGTATTATGTTTAGGGCTATTATAATGTCACCAGCGGTAATGTTGGTAGTATTGATTTAGTGAGATAATATAAAATAGATTTGTACATTAATGTATTATTAGTAAACATGTATATTACCTGTAACATTATAATAAAAATTTCAACAACAAAAGCAAACTGAATTGTATAATTTATTATTAGTCATAAGGTTTATTAAACGTAACGCAATGTCGATGTCATTTATTTGTCATAACTATACTTTTTCTATTTGGCGTTCACAATAGTATATTAAAGAACAAGTTTTATAAGACAAGTCTTATAAAATGAGTTATTTGGTGTCTTTTTACCTTCCGCTTACCTGTAAAGGAAGGTATTGGAATCATGTATGTGAGTTTTAAGTGGATGAGCACGAATTAGGGTCCTAACAACTCATTTTTGATAGTTTCTCGATGATGTCTGTATGTATGTGTGTATGTGTGTGCGTGTGAGTGTGTATGTGTGTGGTCCGGGCCGATGCCGGATGTCGCATAACTCAAATACGAATTACCCAAAAAATTTGATATTTGGTATTTTACAATTGTATACGAATAGGAAGAGCACATCTGATTTTGGTACAAATATCTTCACCGGAAGTGATATTTTTTGAAGATTGAACAAGATAATTGTCAAAAATTTATATAAATTTTGATAAATATAATATTTATTTTTAATAAGAATAAGAGGCAAAGTTATTTGCAACTTACGTTATAAAAAAATTGTCTTTATCTGGTAGCATTAAAGAACTGCAGTAAAATTTAAAAAATAAATTTATCACATAAAACGTTGAAATCTTGTGATCCATGTTCGGTTGATTTTTGTTTCTGCGTAAAAAATATTGACAGGTGAGACGGGTGACAAGTTGACATACTAGCGCCATATAAGTCATAAGTAAGATATTAAATGTAGTAATTCAACGGAGGATGGCTTCAACACAGAAGAGTTTGCCTGTGAACGAATCTTTGGATTCTGGTGATGCAAATTTCTATGTTTGAATATTTTAGATTTTTATTTGTATATTTTAGGGACACCGGATTGTATACGTATACATTTATGTTTATAAGTCTAGATTTGGCGGAAGGTTGTGTGATGGCCACGTCAGATTTTTAATATTAAAATTTAAATTATACTGCCACAATATACATAAGTCGATTTAGGGAAATTTACGTGTGTAACGTTTTAGTTGGTGACATTAATATTGTCATTTATTCTACTGACACTGTCACCGTAAAAGTATATAATTACTGAACTATTCTAGGTGATAAGTGCAGACATTATAGAAAATATTGAACTTATATGTTTTCTATTACTAGATTCATTAATTTTAGATTGAATAAAAACTAATTAATTAAACAAATCAGATTTCTAGGTTATCTGCAATTTGTCCGTTCTGAAGTTTAACGTTTAACAATTTATTGAAGTAAATGTCATCTAATACCAACCTTCTAAAAAAATATGTTGCGTGTCACAAAGCGAGCCCTGACGACATTCAATTGCGTTTCACAAAGTTAACTTTGTGAACTCCAAATAGAAAAAAAAATCTGACGTGGCCATCACACAACCTTCCGCCATATCTAGACTTTAAACAGAAATGTAAACGTACAATCTGGTGCCTATTTAAAATATACAAATAAAAATCTAAAATATTCAAACACAGAAATTAGTATCACCTGAATCAAAAGATTCATTCACACGAAAACTCTTCTGTGTTGAAGCAATCCTACGTTCAGTTAGGAACTACATTTAATATCTTACTTATGACTTATATAGCGCTAGTATGCCAACTTGTCACCCGTCTCTGTCAATATTTTTTATACAAAAACAAAAATCAACCGAACATGGATTACAAGATTTCAATGTTTTATGTTTTATGTTTTATTTGATAAATTTATTTTTTAAATTTTACTGCAGTTCTTTAATGCTACCAGATAAAGACAATTTTTTTGCATTGCAAATAACTTTTCCTCTTATTCTTATTACAAATAAATACTATATTTATCAAAATTTATAGAAATTTTTTACACTTAATCTTTTCAATCTTCAAAAAATATCACTTCCGGTGAAGATATTTGTACCAAAATCTAATGAGCTCTTCCTATTCGTATACAATTGTAAAATACCAAATATCAAAATTTTTGGGTAATTCGTATTTGAGTTATCCAACAGACGGCATCGGCCCGGACCACACACATACACACACACACACACACACACGCACACACACACATACATACATACATACAGACATCATCGGGAAACTATCAAAAATGAGTTGTAAGGACCCTAATTCGTGCTCATCCACTAAAAACTCACTACCCGATTTTTTGCATGATTCCAATACCTTCCTTTACAGGTAAGCGGAAGGTAAAAACTAATCAAAATCTAGATCGAGAATAAATTTTGACGTGTACGTCTGAGATGACATTAATATTCGAGATCACCTTTGTCATAGAGACATTTATACAATTTTGTATCATATTTATAAATGCTTCTTCAGCCATTTATATAAAAGGATTATTATGAAAGGCAAAACATTAAGTAAACTAAACATAAAATATTCTGATAAGCGAACAGACACTTCTGACGCTAATTTCAAAACTGGTTTGTTTTACTAGGTTAACTACAACATTAATTTTGTGAACAACAGCAGTCAGTACTAACTGATTAACTGTAACTACTAACTATACCTGCTGACTATAACTACTAATTTCGTATTGTGAATGAGGCTTTATGGTTTAAACTTATCTAATTGTAAAAACTTTGTCTTAGGTGTTTATAAAACATAAATTTATGTGTGTATTAATAGTTATTTATAATAAAAAACTTAAAATGCGTGTCATTAAGAATTCATAAGGACACAAGTGCCACTAAAAATGCATTATGACACGCAAATTAGTGGCTGAATTAGCTATTAGCGCATCGTCGTAGATAAAACATATAAACGCCTACAGTTCGACTATACAGAATACAGAATAAGTATCCGGTTACATCTACTATAAACCAGCCTTAAGCAGGTAAGTCTACTGACCTAGAAATCCAAGTCTACCAACCTAAAGATTCAATTCCCCGGAATCGATTTCCGTTTCTCTGTGAATTTATGCGTCGCAATCAACACATTGGCCGAATATAACAAACACTCGGTCGGTATGCGGTATTGTGCAAACATCTGTTTTACCGACCACCCTCATTCGCTGATTTAATTGATCCTCCCTTTGTTACTGCGAATAGGGGAGAGGGGGGAGGGTTGAAACAACTGCTGTACGCGATGGTTAATTTCTGCGACTTTGAATTCCTCGTAAAAATTACAACTTTGACCTGATTTTCAGTGATTTTATTGCTTGGCCATTAGTTGGTTGGTACTGATGTAAATATGAAATTAATAGGCATTGAATTTTCATGACTGTGTTTTTGTCAGATGATGACTGTATATTTGAACTGATTCTTGTTTTATTGTTGTTTAATACTTTGCAATTATTGCAACAATGTATTTTGACATAATTTTTTATAAAGGTTCATATGAAATATTGCTATAGTTCAAGTACCTACAGAACATCTACCTAATAATCATAAAATGCTTATTGCAGTCACCCAATGCCCAAAACCGCAATCGTTTAAGATTAACCCGCAGATAAGAAATATAGTCGAACAGTTCAGTATTTGCCATATTTATTAACCCGAGTATATATTTTACCCCCAGTGTTCCACTGGTAGAGTAAGAGTTTTTCGAAGCTTATTACCAGGGTTGTATTGTATGCTCTGGCGCATCTCAGGCTTGTGGTTTTGACCATTGTGTGACTGCAATAACCCCCTAATAAACACTAATGATTATTAGGTAGATGAAATGTATTTGTACTATACTGAGTCAAGAGAAAAACCGAGCTGGACGACTTCTTTATACACTATTTCAAGGTAGCGATGCTGTTTTAGCCAAAATTTTTGCTTATTATTCACATCATCTGTCATTTTTGTCAAAAAATGCCAATAAAAATGCATAATATTGATCTTTCGCAGCCAATAAAAATGAGTTGACTTGATTATTTTGTACTAGTAAGGTTGTGTGTCGACTATTCACTACTAGTACTTTTAAGTGACTATTTAACAAATGAACATTTTTATTATAATCTAAATTTGCCATTTTTATTGCACCATTTCTATATCTAGGTTTTCTTCAAAGGTCTAGAACATTTTTCAATAAAAATGTGAAATATGTTCTTCTTTCGCGTACTGTATATGTGTGCAGTAAATGGACAATTAGTATTGCATTTCACATTTATGCAGATTTCTGCTTCTCATTTCTACGTAGAAATATGGTAAAGGTAGAAAGGTTAAATTATTTCACACCAGATGCAACTTATAATTTTGTTTTAAATTACTTTTGGATAATTTTAAATTCGATATTTACAAATCTAATATAGGTACATTATTACTAGGTACCTACAAAAAAATGGACCCGTAAAAACAAAGTTTTTCACTATAAATCCTTTATTATATGAGACTCGATCGATATTTACTTAAATTTTTGTTTTTGAACCAGATCGGTGCAGTACATTTTGAGATACCTAGCTAGCTGCCATTTTGTTTCAAGATGGCGGACTAACATTTTAATATACCTATGTTTCAAGACAGATTATTAGCTATTACTGTACCAAATTTGAACGCAATAGTTACAGTACATTTTGAGATATCTGTCCGCCATTTTATTTCAAGATGGCGGATTGACATTTTAATATATATATATATATATATATATATATATATATATATATATATATATATATATATATATATATATATATATATATATATATATATATCATAAGTTAGATCCTTGGCAATTACTGTACCAAATTTGACCGCAATCGGTGCAGTACATTTTGAGATAGCTAGTCGCCATTTCGTTTCAAGATGGCGGAGAATCTGAAATTTTGCCAAAGTGCATTGTTAGGTGACAAAAGTCTATTTCCAAAATTTCAGCTCGATAGGATCCCGGGAAGTGGGTCATTTTAGACTTTTGTTTTTTTGCCGTACGTACGTACCTACGCATGACGGTGAAGTTAATATAAAGGATTTAAAAATTCTCAAATCTGACAGACATGTCACATATTGATATAAAATTACCTAATATTGTTCTTTAAAAGTAATTTAGAAAAATGATTATTTTAAGAGCAAGATAGGCGAGTGTTTATGGAAAATGGAAGAAAACAGGTATTAATTTATTTTCTCACCTATACGGGTAAGTATATTACAACCTGAAAGGTATAAAGTTACCTCCGAGACATTAGAATATTACTTCCGGGATATATAAATATTAACTTTTACATTATAGATGATACATGATATACATAACTACAATATTCTATAAAAGTAGCGAAATATTAATTCTACCGACTGCGCCATCGTAACAAACCAGGTTGTTTCTGATTCTACAAATTCTCGAATCTTAACAATCCGATTGTTGACGTGCTGGAAATGTTTAATAAATAATAGTTATTTATATACCTCCGGTCGGCATCGCTAGTTTTCCATTTCTCAAAATCCGCCAGAAACTCTTTGTTGCCAGCCTAGGCCGGCAAACAACCGGAAGTTACAGGTTGGCATCTTGACATTACTACAGTTGTCAAGCAGATGTCAATTTTATGCGTTGAATATTTTTTATACAAGAATTAACAAGATTTTGATAAATTTTAGACGTAAATCGTTAATAGAAACTGAAATAAATATATTTTAAGCTCAAATGCAAGTATTCAGTGCACAAATTTTTGGGTTATGTATAATTATTTTATATTTTTGTAATGAAATCGGCACATGAAATATTGTGTATTACACGTCCAGAAACTCTTATGCTAGTGCTCGTAATTTGCAAGCCTCGCCTGTGGCACGGCGTGTCAAAAATACTCGCTCTTGCAAAAGGTCAGTTTCTGGCCTTGTGATACAAATAACTATTGTTTAACTAGGCAAAAAAATATTAGATTTGCTGCCGCGGCTAGAGTTTCATAGACGAGGCGCAGACGAGGCTATGAATCTAGCTTAGGCAGCAAACCTGTTTTTTGCCATGTTAAACACTTTAATTTTTTCGGCGATTGTTATTAATTAATATTAATTTAGTGATTATTTTAAATATATTGATAGGTATCACAAACAAATTATGTTGCTATGTGTGTTGACAGTTGCTGTAAAAAAACAAAATAGGTTAGGTATGTTGATGAATTTTATAAATGTCAAAGTTGTTGATTCACCATAGTAACAATTACTTTTGTTGCCTAGGCTTTTTTTACCTTCCGCTTACCTGTAAAGGAAGGTATTGGAATCATGCAAAAAATCGGGTGGTGAATTTTTAGTGGATGAGCACGAATTAGGGTGCTTACAACTCATTTTTGATAATTTTACGATGATGTCTGTGTGTATGTGTGTGTGTGTGTGTGTGGTCAAGGGGTGTTAGTCGCATAACTCAAATACGAATTACCCGAAAATTTTGATATTTGGTATTTAACATTTGTATATAAATTGAAAGAGCTCCTTAGATTTTGGTACAAATATCTTCATCGGAAGTGATATTTTTTGAAGATTGATAAGGTTAATTGTCAAAATTGTATATAAATTTGGAAAAATATAGTAATTATTTGTAATAAGAATAAGAGGAAAAGTTATTTACAACTTACGTTATAAAAAAATTGTCTTTATCTGGTAGCATTAAAGAACTGCAGTAAAATTTAAAAAATAAATTTATTAAATAAAACGTTTAAATCTTGTAATCCATGTTCGGTTGATTTTTGTTTCTGCATAAAAAATATTGACAGATGAGACGGGTGACAAGTTGGCATACTAGCGCTATATAAGTCATAAGTAAGCTATTAAATGTAGTAACTGAACGGAGGATTGCTTCAACACAGAAGAGTTTTCGTGTGAATGAATCTTTTGATTGAGGTGATACTAATTTCTGTGTTTGAATATTTTAGATTTTTATTTGTATTATTTTAATTGGGCACCGGATTGTACGTATACATTCTGTTTAAAGTCTAGATATGGCGGAAGGTTGTGTGATGGCCACGTCAGATTTTTTACTATTGTGACACTTCGCTGTCTGTCAACTGTCAAAACACAGCACTTTTAATGTCAATCGCCGAAAAAAATAAATACGTAACGCGCTATGAAAAGATATTTATTATTTAAAATAATAACAAACATTCGTTGTTTCCTGAATTGTAGTTAAAGAATGTACACTGAAACAGAAAAGAATTCTAATGATATATAAAAATAAAAACGCGGTTTTCATTCTTGGTAATGCTTCCACTACACAATAATTAAAAACATTTCCTGTAGCAGTTTTATATTTCCTGTATCTTCCCCAGCACAAAATTTCAATTATTATAATGGCAGCCCCGCTCCACCCGGAGTTTTTCTCATCAAAACAACAACATGTAGTGTAAAAACAAATGCCACCCCTCCTCAGCCGCCCTCGTACTTAATTTGTACAGAAAACAAGTGAACGATGGTGAACTGAGGCGTTATCAACTCGAAACTGACTGCAAAGTAAACAGAATTCAGAACACCTGTGATTTTAACGTTTTGCATATTCAGTGGGTAAATAAGCTAGTCGCTACCCCTTGTTACGGGCCTGTGCACTTAGCTGGCTTTGATTTTGTCTTTGTGATACGTATTAACTGGCAACGCAGCGCCTGAGCGTGTGTGTGTTTTAGTTGAGAGGTAATTAAGGTAAAGTGCTACAAACTACGGCATTTACTTGCAAACTGATACAGTGTCAAGGCATTTTCAAACATGCTAGCGATATTTGTTTTTACATCTCACCTCATATTCTATAATGCCTGTGGCACACCGGTCGAGGAGCATCGAGGACCATCGAGTAACTCCTCGATGAAACGAAAGAACGCACCCGTCCGCGATGGATTTCTATTTAATCGGTGACAAATACATCAAAGTTTTGCGCGAAATCAAAACCAAAGATACGTCTGAAATGAGATACATTCGTTTCATCGAGGAACAACTCGATGAAAATAGCGGTGCCCCTATTTTTCGTCGAGGACGGGGTGCGTTCTATCATTTCATCGAGGAGTTACTCGATGGTCCTCGATGCTCCTCGGCCGGTGTGCCACAGGCATAAGAAAGGTATTGTAATGGGTCAAAAAATTTTAGTATGAGTTTTAGTGGATAAGCACGTTTCAGGTTCTCTAGAATACGAATTTACTATTTTCACGATGTGTGTGTGTGTGCGTATGTATGGACGTGTGTGACGATTTTTCGTCCACGATAACTTAAAAAGTATCAAACCTTTAATAACCAAATTTCATATCATTCATTACATTTGTTTATAAATAAAGTTAATGAGTAACATATGTGGTAAATGGGTCAGTTCGGCCCATTGTTGTTATTCTCAAAAATATACCCACTTGACATGAATCGTCCATGGGATGTTTAAAAATATCTTATTCTTGTATCTTAAGTGATGTTACGTAAGTCTATTCTAGCCACATCCTGAGTAGATCAAAAATTACATACTCAATACAAACATCTCAGAGAATTACATGGGATGCATAATTGTAATATTATTACCAAATTACAACATTGGGATGTAACATAGATAATGTTACCGAGGGCGGACATTAGCAATCGCAAAGATATTATAAGGATTTTAATGGGCAAATATAGCAAGTAACAAGCCGGGATGTTCACATTCTTGAAATGTTCTGGGGATTTTACTTTGTCAAGTGGGTAAGATATATTAAATGAGTAATTGAACGGAGAATGGCTTCAACACAGAAGAGTTTTCGTGTAAATGAATCTTTTGATTCAGGTGATGCAAATTTCTGTGTTTGAATATTTTAGATTTTTATTTGTATATTTTAAAGGAACACCGGATTGTATACGTATACATTTATGTTTATAAGTCTAGATATGGCGGAAGGTTGTGTGCAGGCCACTTCAGATTTTTTATGTATATATAATCGTATTCGGAATTGTATATAAAAGTGTCCGTGTTATTTTTAACTTTTTTAAGATTTCCGTTTTTTCCTATCGACACAACCACGTGCAAACGTTGTGGCAGTAAGTTCGAAACAGTTTTAATTCAGTTTGGTAAAAAGTTTCCCTGATTTCCACTTTGTTACACTATGATTTGTATCGACGAGGAGTCAGGAAAACTGCACTTCAAATCTCATTACCAATGTATGCCGGGTAATTACGACATCTTTAAATTTGAGTAACAAGTTATAAAAGTTAGCGTGGAATCTGATTTGAGAAGTTGCTAGATAGCTATGAAGCATCGAACGTTCAAGTCATTTGAATAGGTGTTTTAGAAGTAGTATAGTTTATGCGTTCATTTTTATTACTTTTAAGTTTATAAAGAACGGTAACACGATTAGATGATACAAGATTTTTAATAATAAGAATATACATTCTATTTAAATTTTTAAATTATACCAGATACAGCAAAAATACTACTTTTTTATACGACTGTTATAGAATATTGTCATTCTTACATCATTTTCAATTATGGAAAGGTTACATTCTGTAATTTGTAACGGAATGGAATTATTCCATCACTAGTGATGGAATGAAATGTGGCGAATTATGTTAATTTAACTTTATTCAATGTTCTTGGTTGGTGGGTAGCTTTAAAATACGTTTAGATTTATTAATTTTATGTAGAATATTATTTTATAAATACATAAATTTCTATACATATATAGTTTGTCCAAAGGTATATCGTTATGGCCCTCACAGCAGGCCTATTGTTAAACATTTAAGCGGATTTAAGCTTGATTTATGACGTTGAAAAAAAAGGTACGTATTAAATCTTTTCCAATTTAATTTAATTTAACAATCTTAATTCTCTGAAGATATGTTCTCACTGATCTTGTTTTTTCCTAATTTGACGAATAGATCAAATCCCTTATTTGATTTTCGGAATTCATTACCAATAGAAATTTTAAAATGTCTAATGAATTGAAATGAAAAACCCTAGTGTATTTCAAATTTTGCTAATCCTACCCATCGCGCCAGGTAGTGCTACTCCCTGCTGTGTGAGGCATTCCGCAGCTTAGTAAGTCAAAGCTATAACGATATATTTTTGTACAAACTTTACTATAAATTTATAGTCGTAGAGAAAGTATAGTCTGCAACACATTTGAAATGGCTATTCCGCTCTCGTCTCTCGGCTCGTCTCACAAACTTTCCACTCGAGTGGAATATGCTTCATTCCACACTTGTTGCAGAATATACTATTATTTAGGACAAATATCAGAAAGGCAACACACGCCTACTAAAAAGTGAAACAAAAATTTAAACTGTTCGATAAGACCTGAACGGGTTGATCGGATGTGATATTGTATATTTTCGTAGTTAGGTAACGGTATGGAAACTGTTAAGGCCCATTCACAACAACAAAATTAGTGGCAACGATAGAATTAGTGGCAGTGGTTGTGGTAACAAAATTATAAAATTAAAGTCTAGCACTACTCGCCGTTCAGAATAAAAAAAATTAGTGTATGGTAATAAATAGGGATATTTCATTCAATCTGGTGTGAAATTCTAAAGTTGCCTATACTAGCTATCATTCTGAACTGTTCTTGTATACGTTCGACGATTAGACGAAGATATACTTTCTAATTTCAATAAAGATTTATATATTGCACATGCAGTCAAACATAACATAAACATCTTTCGGTTTCTGTCACTCATGGTAGAATTAGTGGCGAAGCAGTGGTAAAAGTTTGAAGCTTGCAAACTTGTACCAATACCACTACGTTACCGATACCGCTACTTCACCACTAATTTTTATAATTTTTAATATGAATGGTTCCTATTACAAACACAGTCTCAAACTTTTACCTCTGCCACTACCGTTAGAGTAAAATTCAAATAGCTAGGACCCTGGGCTGCGCGAGAAGGCAGAGCTTGTCATGTACTGTCCGTTTTACAAAAGCGGTGCTAGCGAGTATATGCTACGCTGCACTTCACTTAATTTTCAAACAAAACTAAAATATAACTCAATCTCAATCAATTACAAAATTCACCGGGTTATACGAAGCAAAACACTACGAATGTCAACATGAGAATAACAGATATTAAAGCTGATGTTTAGTAGAACAGACAGTAGCGTAGTTTCCTCTTGTTTATCATCTATGTTTCTCTCTCTAAGACGAGAATTCGTACTTCGCGCAGGGTTCTAGCTATTTGAATTTTACTCTACTTCTAATTCTACCACTGCCACTAATTTCTGATTGTGAATGCTACTTTAGTTCTGTATATAGTCGTGGGAAGATTATTCGCAAAAATATCTCATGTGGCACAATTCCATGTGTCGATATTTTCAGCGGTTGAATAGCCCCGTGCTAATATTCATGTACATGTCAATACATAATCACACGGTTTAGATTGCAGGATTTATTGACCATCAAACTACCCCTTTTGCACTTTGCAACGCTGTACAAAATGCCGTTTATTCTCTAACGCAAATCACCGCATAATCGCCTAATAATGCGATGCCACATGATGCTGGATTAATTGTCAATAGTTAACATACAATTTATTGCTGTACACAATCTTCTTAAGTATTAGTTAATTAGACATCCAATCCGGGGAAATAGGATTCTGTTCTGTAATAGCACTTCAATAACGTTGATAGGTAATAATAATATATTTTCCATTAAACAAGTATACAACATGTGTTGGAAAAGGTTACATTAATAGATATTAATAGTACAATATGTAATAATAGTATATTATTTAACGAGTAAATAATGTAGGGTATAATTAATGAGGATGAAAGTTTGTTCACGAGCCGAAGGCGAGTCTATAAATCATCCGAGTTAATTATAGCCATTATTTTCGAGTCAAATAAGACGTTTTATCTACAACTTTTTAAATAAAACAACATTTTCTTACTACAAATTTGTATTGATATTAACCTAACCTCAAACTTTGGTGTGATGACAATTTATCCGAGTAATTTAGAACTATTATGGGCTAGTCATATACAGCGTTTAACAAATTTTTATTATTTTTACTGTTTCTGCTTACAACGTCATTAAATGATAACTTGATGTAACACTAATATTAAAACAGATGTGATGGCAGTTTGACAGTTCGAGAGAATAAAGTTCTCATTATTTAACAGTGTGAAATAATGAATTCATTTCACGTATATAATGAATACATTATTCTATTGTTGTAGATAAAAAGATTAAAAGATTAGTAACTTAAACTAGAATATCAACTCATAAAACTCATTTACTTTATTGTATAATGGCCTTTGTTGCAAAACATTTTGAATATGATTTTTAAATTGAGAAATACTTAATTCCTTCAAATGTGAGGGTAAATAATTATATAGGTAATATCCCACTTCCCAAAATAAAATCCCCAGAACATTTCAAGAGTGTGAACATCCCGGCTTGTTACTTGCTATATTTGCTCATTAACAGCCTATTAATATAATAGTGATTGGTAATGTCCGCCCTTAGTAACATTAATATGTATATAATAGGGTAGTTTACCATAGTAGCGAATTAGCAATACAGTCAATTATATTAGATGGAGACCTAAAAAATGAGTTATTTCCATGAAAAAAGTTTTCAAAAAGTTAATATTTCTTTAAATATTTGTTATTTTACGTATCGATACATCTACGTCACAATAATACGTTTCACGTGTATTCTTACTTACAGTAATAAAGAAACTACCAAATTGTATTTTACATTTTGTAACATTTAGAAACAGTTGATTTTACATGAGTACATTTTAATTCCAGCCCCATGGTTTGAGAAAATCTTCAGCTATACATATACGTCACACAAACTTTAAAAATTAATTACAGCTTTATTAAGAACAATTAAGGCTTATGAGTACTCTCAATCGCTTTCAAATAATATGAAGTTTCAATAAAAAACTTTTAAAAAAATTGGTAAACTACCCTATTGATGAAATAATGTTTTTCTTTCGTCGACATATTTATAGAAATATAATCATGGCTCTTGAATAACGTTTACATCTTGATATTTTATACATTTTAAATTGTGCTTAGATCCATTAACTCTATTATTATTACATGAATTCCTCGATCTTGTTATTGAAATTTCTTTCAATTTATTTCTTTTGTAACTGAAGCTTTTCAATTTACAGTATTTATGCCGATATTGAATTTCGATGAAAGAAGAAGTGTTATCAGCTCATTATTATTTATTAACTGGAGTGGACAGAAAGAGAGCATATTTTTATTTTTCAGGAATGCTTCGGTTACTTACTTTACTTTTAGATTATTAATTTTGATGCGGTACTTCATTTAAATTTATTTATCCACGCCAGTGATATAATAGTCATATTATTTTCATCATTTGAGTGAGGTAATTTGTTAAATTACCTCACTAGTGAAGTAATATGATGTGCTTTTGTCTATTACCTCTCGCATCTACTGTACTTCACTCGTTCGTAGCCATGGATACTAATAAAAATAATATTTTTCCTCACAGTGAGGAAAAATATCGTACTTCACATGTGGGAGAAGTAAAATGCTGCTCTAACTCGTGTTCTGATTGGCCACTCGCTTTGCTCGTGACCAATCAGACACTCATGACAGAGGCATTTTACTTCTCCCACTTGTAAAGTAATATACTATTTGTCAATATTTGGCAGCAATGTTAAGGTTATAATATACTTGCTTACTTATTCCCTAAATTTTGTTGGAATAAATCAATTATGGTACACGTCGTGTTATCAAAGTCGGCTTCGCCTCGTCTGGTAATCTTCACGACTAGTACCATAATGATTGACGTTACGATCCTTATAACATAAATAACTATTATTTCAAATTTTAATCTACTGAAGTTGGGTTAAAGCCGTCAATATAATTTTTAGATAAATAATTGTTATTTGTGTATTAAGAGCGTAAAGTGACTCTTTGTTACTCGCGCACGGCGCGAGAGCTGCAATAGTGCAAGAGGAACAAATACACTTTTTTATCTACGACTAAACTTATTTGTTATAATAATAATAATAGTATTCAAATAGTTCAATCTACGTTCAATCAATTTATGTTTTATCCGTAACCATGACGATACCAATAATATCGAAATAAATAAATTAAAAACTTTGTTTGATTCTGTCATTTTCTTTTATTTTATGAAATCAAAAAGTACTTTATTGCGCGTTGTCATAGGAGACGCGCAATAAAATGTGTTTTTGCTTGGTCCTCAGTAAAAATCAACTTTACGTTGACAATTGAAAGCATAAATATAAAAAAAAATTAACTTAAAACCGAAGCTATCAGTCGTTTAATGCAATAAAAGTGCAGAAAATGCATCTTTTCAATAATAACTCCCGCTGTAATCTAATTGAAATCTACAAATCCTGAAAAACTGCCACAAGAAACTATTCCCCTGAATAAATCTCTGCAATTACGCTGCACATCCGCCCCGGAAAAACAAAACAAAATCACTCTCCTGAACAAAAGCTAGCGGTTCAGATGTTTCAGCTGTCAACTGCTTGCGTCACCGACACTCACTTGGTTTATTATTCGTCGATAGGAGGTGTTTCGAGCAAACTGCGCAGCGCGGGGTGTTTTTGCAGCGTTTTTAGCTCGATGCTATTGTGTTTATTTACTTTGCTGCACACTTTAATTGCCTGTATTTACATAATGGCGTCTGCGGAGTGTGTTTAGATATATTTACTGCTGCAGCACATGGCGCTGTAAGAACCCTGCAACATTTAGGAGATATGTTGCTGGAGATGCTGCATTGTAATAAATATTGATGTTGACACAGTTTTCCCTCAAGAATTCAAATGCATTTCTGGGAGCTCTCACTTCGGTCAGCAATGCACTACTACTTCAGTCAGTGAGATTCTGAAAGCCCTGAAAAGATTCTGAATCCTGGAAAAGAAGTTTTCTTCTTTCTAGTGTTAAATTGTGGTGCCGCTAAATTGGATCTTCAATGAGTCTTGATAAAGAAGAATTTATAATTTATTGTTTGCTTCAAAACCATGAATATTTTTTCAAGATTCAGATTCTTCAAACTTCTTCTTTTTCAGGATTCAGAATAACTCAAATACCACTGAATAAAAAAATGCAAATATTCTAACACCCTAGATTAGATCTGATTAAATTTTGGTGTTGATCGTGCAACCGAAAGTGGTAGTTTATGGATTAATAGGAATTTTTTTAATAACAATGTATACTAAAGGTGGATTTATAACACGCACAGCGCATAGAAAATAATTTAGCACAACATAGCATATGAATTGGTCATATGGAAATTAGTGCATCCATTTATAAGACGCACAGTGCATAGAAAATAATTTAGCACAGCACACGAATTATTTATTTAATATGTATTCATTTATTATTTATGTCAAAGTCTCTTGTCAAAATTATTTTTGGTCAAACACGGTTTTGAATTATTTTTAAGAAATATTAGCAAAACATAGTAAGAAATACACAAAGGCTACAAATCAAATGTCAAAACAGCTGTCATAACACGTAAACAATCTGTGTTTCTGTGCGATTTATAAAACCTCCGTGACGAAAATGCTGTGCGCTGTACTGTGTTGTGTTGTGCTAAATTATTTTCTGTGCGCTGTGCGCAGTTATAAATCCAGCTTAAATGTTACTATCTACAACTTGAATCCAAAACGTTGTTTCTATCTAGCACCATTTCCAAATTACAAGAAGTTAAAAATTCTATAAATTTGGTACAATTTTGAATTATCTGCCTACCAATGAAAACAAAAAAGAAAATACTTGTGTGTTAATGTGAAATAAATTTTTGACTTCTGACAAATTGAAATTGAAAATATGAAATGTTATTTATTGTTTATAAGGTTATGATAAACTTTAACAATATTATAAAAACTACAATTCCCTTGTACAGTATAAGTAAATACCTTCATAAAAATACACGTATATTAGTAAAATAAGAATAGTAGAGTATGATGACAGGTCATGTGTTGCCACATCATTTTTACCTCTCGCCTAGAGAGGTATAGGGATCGTGAAAAAATTCGATGTCGAGATTTTTGTCAATTAGCACGTTTTAGCACCTTTAGAACCTATTTTGACTATTTTCACGATGATGTCTGTGTGTGTGTCTGTGTGTGTGTCTGTGTGTGTGTATGAAAGTCTGTATGTACGCCTACTATAGCCTTTCGTCCCGGTTCATTATCTCAAATTCTACTGAACATAAAATTCTAATATTTTGCATTATACATTTATATATGTTAATGAAGAGCTGAAAAGATTTTGGTAAAAATCCACCAACCGGAAATGGTACTTTTCTTGTAGCACTATAACATTTTTTGCAAAAATTGTATAAAATAATGCGATTGTTACAATTTGCCATACCACACATGAAAGAAGAAATTACATTGTACAATATTTAATCTTACTTGTTTCTATATCTTTAACCAGTAAAGAAATATAATTTTTTTAAATATATAATTTTACCTACCATGATTTGTGAATCCCGAAATAGAAATAAAATTTAAAACAAAAATAAAATTGTCAATGTGACAGATAAACAGATGTCTGTGGCAAGGAGGTTTCTCTGTGGTGTAGGGCATGTGTAGAGTGTGGTGTAGAATTTTGAAATGTTGGATATAGTATAGATATTAACTGGACATAGTATTATGTCGGTATTATGTAAATATGGTATTTATAAAATAAAATTATATATTAAATGAGCTGATTAGATTTGTGAAATATATAATGTATTACCTAATTAAAGCTTAATATTTGGTTAAATACGAGGTTAAATAATAATACTTCAATGTCAAGGCGAGAGGTATTGTAACGGCCACGTCAGATTTTTTTATTATAAATTTTTCTTGAGATGAAACACATTTTAAAATAATATAATAAAATATAGTTTTGACACTTCCACAACGACCAGACTACTTTAAAACAAAATATCCACCATTCATATAAACAGTGAATCACTACACTACACTACAAAAATACCTTTTATTATAATCCTCTCCGTGCACTGCCCTTTCACCCTCGTCGTAACTCTATTGTCTGAGCCCCACTGGTTTACCCCGTCATTTGTTAATGTTGAGCCTCTGACCCGGCTGTCTACGCCACTGGCGAGTTTTGATTTACCTCCCGGGTGTGTAAGTTGCGTCTTAATGCCGCGTTGTTATGCCGGGAGATTTGTAACGCGGTATGTTACGAGCCCATTGGGATTTGAGGGCAGGGGAATCTATTACCTGTTGGACGGATTACTGTCGCGGGGTTTTTAATAGAGAGGATGTTTTAATAGTTATTTACTTACTTACTTAAGGGAATCGAACATACAGTACGCGAAATAAGAGATGGCCAACCTTGGGAATTTAAAATTGGTATACAATAATAATCGAACGCTGTCTTAAGGATATCGTCTCCACGTAGCTCAACAGCGAGTTTGTCCTATGTTAAAGCATAGAAACGCTCGCCAAAAATACGGAAAAGCAGTCTAGCAATTTCTACAATGCTCACGAAGTTTTATAGATAAAGCTAAATTTCATAAATTTATTTACAGACGAAGAATGAAACTAGGATTATTCAGAGTTACATTTTCTAATAAATCTCTTATTAATAAGAAAAAGCATGTAAAAAATTGCTAATACACACTTTTTCATTAATTTTGTATATGGATTTCAAAGATTTTTTCAGAATTCTAAGTGGGCATAATCCTAGATTAATTCTTTCACAAAAACTAGTACCTGTTTTTCTTTCAAATTTTTAATATGCAATGAGTAAAGCAGAAACTGCTACACCTCTAAACACGCAATATTTTGTGGCTGCGTATACTTTCGTCCTGTATATTTTTGTGGTACATCAAAAATAGTATCGTTTCGTGGCACTTTACCTGGCCAGGGTTTTCTACCTGGGCTTCATAATCCTGTCCCAGCGGGGGGTAAACAAGTAAGTGTTCTTTCGTTCCACTTTTGTTCCATATTCTGTATTACTGTGTCGATCTGTCACATCTTTATATTTTTCAATTTTAAGCAAGTTTACCATAGTATTTTATATTTTTGTTACCTCTTGCCTCATTCTAAAAAAGAGAGGTTTGATAATGGATCAAAAATTTCCGTGTATGAGTTTTGGATACGCACGTTTCAGGGTCTCTACAATACGAATTTACTATTTTCACGATGATGTCTGTGTGTGTGTGCGTATGGACGTATGAACTGACAATTTTAGTAGAAATCCGCAAACCGGAAGTAGTACTTTTTGAAGTTTGATTATAGTTTTTCTTAAATAAATTGGTACATTATTTATTTATGACAATTTTTGCAACCTCTCTTTTTACAATGAGGCAAGAGGTAACAAAAATATAAAATACTATGGTAAACTTGATTAAAATTGATAAATATAAAGATGTGACAGATCGGCACAGTAATACAGAGGGACAAAAGTGGAACGAAAGAACACTTACTTGTTTACCCCCCGCTGGGACAGGATTATGAAGCCCGGGTAGATAACCCTGGCCAAGTAAAGTGCCACGAAACGATACTATTTTTGATGTACCACAAAAGTATACAGAACGAAAGTATACGCCACCATATTTTGTTACGGAGACGAGACCCTTAATCCTAAAGCCTATCTACCTTTTAGTGTAATGCTGGATCTCTCTCTTAGAATGCTCTTGATATACTATGTGCGTGACGGAGCCGTAGTTACGGTTGTCGCGTCGCCGTACGTATATCAGAAGTCAAGATTGTGCTCTATTCAGTCAGAATCTCAATCCGTGCGGCGATCTGTGGTTTGCAACCACAGCGGCAGCGGAGATATTCTTTGTGCAACCAGGACTACATTTAAGGTGTACAAGTGGATAGCTTGTAACACCCGAGTGTGATTGAATGCCAGACCGAGAGAATTTTTTTATTTTACGACAAATCACACATTGTCGCCCGACGGAGACTCGAACCATCGATCTCACGTTGACTGACGTCACAGCATGTTAGCCGGTTGTAGCCAGATAACGCACTGGACCACGCTGTCGGGTAGTTATTTACGAGTAGTAAATTAATCTTTACGGGCGAGCTGGAAAGTTTGGAGGCGAGGCTCCTTAAGGTGTACGTCTACCCCAAAATTTTACAGCGTTACAGAGGTGTACGCCTTCCACGTTTACTTTAATAATTATAATTGAAATATAGGATGATTTTACATATGAGTGTATTAACAAAGGATGTCTTAATGCTTCTAAATTTTTATTTTTTGTCTTTGGCCTAGAAATTTGAAGTAAAAAATTAAAATTGACTTTTTCTTGTCATTCTTTGATATGATTTTTTGCGGTCGCTATAAATGGCAAGAAAAATTTAAAAAGCAAGAAGCCTGCAGCTATCCTTCCTTTTTCGAATAATTTTTGTTTTAGTGAATTGCTTTTAAAAATACAGAAGTTATTATGGAAATACTGGAGCCATGTTTACAGTATTTTCAACTTCAAAATAACATTCCATAGCTAGCCGTAGTAGTGAGAAAGCGAATGAAATAGAAAAAAAGTAATATCGAGAGTATTCTAGGAGTTCGAAAAAAAGGTAGACGAGCCCCTTAATCCAGTGAGCACAGTAAAGATTATTTCAAGCGTACAAAATTATATTTCTTCCTTCACAGGTTTTTTTTTGATAAATTAACTTTATTATTAAAAAAAAGACACATAACATTTTGTTGTTGATTGTTAATGGTAAAACAATTGAGAGAATAGACCTGTAGTGTCACTTCTATGAGCCTTGTAATGTATTACAGGTCTAATCTTGTTACTCATTTACTTAGATACCATAATATCTGTAAAGTGTCATACACACAGAAGGTGGAAATAAAAATTGTTGCAGTATATTCTGACTAGAGATCTAAAGTAGACGTTTAAATTATTTTATGGTTGTGGTTTCCTTTCATAAGTTTTGAAAGTTTCTTCCAGGTACCCAGCTAAGCATGTAATTAGTCGCAAGAAATTAAACGGTGACAAAATTTTCGATATACTTACCAAGGGTAGTT
Source organism: Agonum fuliginosum (assembly GCA_947534325.1). Classification (NCBI taxonomy): domain Eukaryota; kingdom Metazoa; phylum Arthropoda; class Insecta; order Coleoptera; family Carabidae; genus Agonum; species Agonum fuliginosum. Next base: position 2,009,408 of record OX384045.1, on the reverse strand, counting down.
AATTTTCAGGAACCCAAAAATTTGAAATTTTTAAAAATTCTACAAATTTTATAATCCATTATAGTACAAACTTAGTTATTTGTTTAAATCGGCGTAACTCAAACGCAGTTTGCAGCATTGGATTTTACAAAAAAAAATTATAACATATAGAGCAAAATAATTATATATTTATTTATTTTTGACTTCAATATGCGATTTAATTTAAATAGTAATGATTTTACAAAATTTATGACATCTAGAGCAAAATAATTAAATATTTATTTATTTTTGACTTCAATTAGCGATTTAATTTAAATAGTAATGCAGCTAAAATATTTAAATTTACCTTTTCACTCGCCGAATTTCGAACACAAAATCTGTAAAGAATCCGGAAGAAAAATTACGATCGAAGCGGTCAATATTTCAAGCTAAATGCAGCCCAGTAAATTTTGTTTACCCTACATAACAGCCCAGTGCTGCCACCAAACAGAAAAAAATGTTCCAAGGTAAAATTCAATTTATCTAATGTCAATAGTCGGCCGAGTTATAAGAATGATTGGTTTCTCGTTCTATCTAGTGCTACCAACCTTCCATTTGTCCCCAAATAAAGGGCAACAGCCCGTGAGACAATGCCAGTCCTGCCAACCGAGAAATATTTATTTTTATTTGGCGAAAGATATGTTTATTCGTTGTGAGAATAATGTTATGTTGACATTTTTATTGCACTGTATTTTCAAATGGTGTTTGCTTTGGTTTTCCGAGTGCGCAAGTAGTGGCAGAGTTTTTATTGATTTCATTGGCTTGTTTTACTTCCGGTTTGCAGTTTAAATATCATTTATTGACAGGGAGTTTATTTTTATTACTTACAAATAAATGAATACACGCATGGCCCGGTTTTTATATCAATTTAAACGACTTTTATATGTTCATTGAATATTTATAACGACTATAAAAAAACTGATGTGGCCAGCACACGACCTCTCGCCTAATTCTGCTTATTCTACCAATCTAATAAATAGTTTTACTTACATTTTAAGAGCCTATTGCATGTCAATAATACGCATTGAAAAACGAGTAATTTTTGTGAGGATCTCAATCTAATACTGTTATACGTATGATGTTGAATTTTTGTATGTAGATTAAGGAAGAATACTAAAAGTGCGGAATCTTCAAAATCTTTAATTAATGTAATTAGTTTGGCTTTAATAATTATGCGAAATTCGGCAAAAATTGTACAAGTTTAGATATAATTTATTGCAATTCTGTTGATAAAATTAGTTTTATTGTTTTTCCGCCCTTTTTACATCTATGTTCTACTCATTTTATCATTAAACTCAATGATAACTTTTATAGTTTATTCATGAGATCCTCACGAAATTCTAGTGTTTAATTTTTTAGTATCTCTAATTGTTGTCGGAATAATATATAGTTTGAATTTTTCAATTCAACAATGCTTTGTCGTTACTAATGTAAAATTTCAGATTTTTATTTTGAGCAATATAGCCAGAATCGTGAATTCTGATTCTTATTGCACTCAAGAAGCATAGCCCCTTAACAATTTCATGTTCATGTAATGTGTAAACGATAATGTAAACCAAGATGCAAGCATCATATGTCGACTGTACTGTCATAGTCATAATAATTCATATTTTGTGTAGAAACAAATTTCATATGATCATGAACAACAAGATACTGGAATTTCAAAAAAGTAGATTATTAGTAGTTGTACTTTATTTTATTGTTAAATACTATCAGATTCGGCAAATTGTATTTAAATTTATCTGTACCTATAGATAATTATATTTTCTTTTATTTTTATTTCAAAAATTGTCATTAAAAATTACCGATTCATATAAGGAAGAAACTATGCATAGAGAAGTAGGTACTACAGCTGTTCATGTGCTTGTAGTATTAGATTATCACGTGTGTGGCGCTAGTGCTACGCGTACATTTCGTGTTGGTACCTACAGAAAACTGTGTGAGTGTTAAATTTGCGTGCGCAAAGTGAAATTTTGCGCACGCTATTCCCGCACGCTTGTACTTTGCGCACGCATTTTTGTCTAGTTAAAAAATAAGCCACTTTGCGCACGTAAAACAGGCACGAAAAAGGTTACTTTTTGTGCAGGTATGACAAAAAAAGTTTTTTAAGTAAGTTCATTTAAAAGATATAAATTATTTAAGATTTCTTGACGTAGCGATGAGAACATGAGAAGACAAGACATGATGCGGCAGAGAATGTAATTACCATCTGTCATTATTACATTATTCGTTCTTATTTCATTTGTGTTTGATTTTATTTTATACTTTTAACTGCCACAAAATATGTTTTTAGCATAACAAGACGACTTTTTAAAATAAAATAAATAAATAATTTGTTTTAAGGAATATGTTAGTAAAACAAACTGATTTAGTGCCACTGGAGGTACCACCGACGTCACCACTAAATACCAGACTTAAAAAAAAATCATTATGTCGCTTAATAAGCGGAATTTTTACATCGCGTTTTCACTAATCGTCTAATAGTTTTGTAACAAAGAATTAAACAAATACAGTGGAGGAGCATAGTTTAAATATAAATATGTAAAAATAATATAACACGTCTTTTACCCAACTTGGGTGTGGCAACCGCACATACTGTAAAGTATTGTTTTAACCTAAATTGGGTTATGTATGTTTTACACCCAATCACCAAATTCTACCCTTCTATGAAGTCCGAAAGGTCATTAATATAAAACGTATATAAAACACAAACCCCACTTAGTTCACGAGCCCATTATTCAAATTACAACTAGCCAACGTCCTAATAGTTACAAATTCCCTCGTCCTAAGTCCGACCCTGTGCGAAACATATGCGGAACTAAATGGGGGTAGCGTCAACCCTTCCTGGAGATTAATAGTTTTCAAGGCTGACGGGCGCCACTGGCTTAATGGTTTTTGAAGTCGCATTGTTTGCCATGGTGTTTGTGTAATGTATAAACATGTTGTACAGAGTGTAAAGCTTGTATGTGACGAAGTTTATGTTTTATGTGCATTTATGTTTAAACGGAGGACTTGTTTGCTGCTAGAGTATTTTAGATATGTGGGTTATCATTGTTGAGTTTGTAAATTGTGGACCATTTACGAGCAAATTTGCATAGTTCCGGAAACTTCAAGATATTCATGAAATATTAACTATATACTTATTAATATTTACAGAATGAATCCATGAGCGATGTAATATTAATAATAAGTAGGAACAACATATTGCAATCTCTACAATGTCGCAGAGATGTTAATATCACACATGCGATGTTCAATTTTCCTACTTTTCAATCACACGTACTTATCACCCGGTGTAATAATATACTGATTGCTTAAGAGGCCCGTCTACCTCTTAAAATCCACCATAAAATGTACTAAAATTGCGAGTGTTTTGTGGCCAGTACAAGAATGGTAAAATTTCATTCCAACAAGAATTTAATAGAGAAAAGATGGATCTACCGATGTGCCACAAAAAAATGCAATTTATGCAAACTTTACACGGTTATATCCCATGATAGAATTTTTTTTAAGTCCCATCTGTAGATCCATTTTTTCTTTATTAATTGTTTATAAAAACATTATCATGAAGTAAATAATAACCTGACAGTTTACTCGCAACGAAAACACTTTAATAATATTTTTCAATTTCAAAATGACATTGTATAGCTAGAATGCGCCAAAGTACGAGTTTCGGGCTGGAAAAGAGAAGAATAGAAAAAAAAGTAAAATCGAGAGTATTCTAGGAATTCGGAAGAAACGTAGACGAGCCGCTTAAAGGGCTCGTCTACCTATTTTTCGAATTCCTAAAATACTCTCGATATTACTTTTTTTTCTAATTCACTCTCTTCCCCACTACTACGGCTGCCCAAACCCAGCCCCAAACTCGTACTTTTCAGCATTCTAGCTATGCAATGTCATTTTGAAGTTGAAAAATACTGTAAACATGGCTCCAGTATTCCCATAATAATTTATTTTATAAAGAAATTCAGTAAAACAAAAATTATTCGAAAAAGAAAGGTTAGCTGCAGACCTCTTGGGTTTTACATTTTTCTTTCCATTTATAACGACCGAAAAAAATCACATCAAATCGTATCAAATAATGACAAAAACGTCATTTTTAAATATTTTTACTTCAAATTCCTAGGCCAAACACAAAAAATAAAAAACTAGATGCATTAAGACATCCTTTGTAATACACTCATATGTAAAAGCATCATATATTTCAATTATAACTAAAGTAAACGTGGAAGGCGTACACCTCTGTAACGCTATAAAATTCTAGGGTAGACGAACACCTTAAATATAGTCCTGTTTCAAAGGTCATCGCACGGATTGAGATTCTGACTGCATCAACTGTAACATCATCTCCTATTCTATAATTGCGAGTAAATCCACTAACTGGCTCCCCTTCCCCTCCCCTCACCCTCCAATCACTCTTGCTTATCACCCGGTGTGTATGTAAACGTAAATCCCCTGTGTGGTGCGCAGCGAGGCGTCGCCTACTAGATGTTGTGTGTATGCACGGCTTGCTGCGATGTTGTGGGCGGTGAGATTGTAGGGATCCTGCCGTGGTTTGCAGGATCGCGGTCGTGTCTTCATTGTAATGTGACGTGCGAATGGAGAACGGTTAACCAGGTGGAGATGGAGAGAATACGTTAGATTCTAAAGATCTTAAAAATCTGATGGCTACACTCTTTTCACTAATCAACTGGATTGATGAAATATAATCCACAGAACATTTCAAGAATGTTAACATTAAGGCTTGTTACTTCTCTCTATATTTGTCTCTTTACATGCCATTAATATTCTAGCGATTGCTAATGTCCGCCCTTAGTAACATTATCTATATTATGTAACATCCCAATGTTATTTAGTAATAATATCCCAATTATGCATCCCTTGTAATTCTCCGAGATGTTTGTATTGCATATGTAATTTTTGATCGTACTCAGGATGTGGCTTGTATAGACTTACGTAATATCACTCAAAATGCAAGAATAAAATCATTTTAAACATCCCACGGACGATTCAAGTCAAATGGGATTATATTTTCTTAATTACTTTACGAATGTCAAAATAATAAAGTCAACAAAGGATAACCATGGATTTACCTACCGAAGTTTTATCAAATTTTATGGCTACAAACAAACAGAAAATTCTTTTTGGTCAAAAACAACATGTGGAGTAATCACCATTATATTTCTGGTCCAAAATACAATAAAATTTACAAACTTTAAGCAAAAAATTCGATGGATGAGTACATTTATATAAAAGATACCTGAAATCTTACAGAAATGGAAGTAGTTTCATCTTTAATAAAAATTGAACTAGGTTAGAAATTACGAGTAATAATTGGTCCTATTTTTATCCATTTGATTAACCTTTATAATAGCATTCATAATAATTATCAATTTAACATCCTAAGTAAGTTAAATTGCTTGATAATGACTTGGATATAAGTCGAAATGTCGTAGCTATAAATGAAACAACTTTTTAAATAAATTTTAAATAAATCCGATCTGAAACAAATATTTTTATCGATAATTCCACTCCTATATAAAGTAAGCCATAAACAAAACAAAATTTTATCGCTTTGACAGCGCATAAAAAGGAAGGTAACTCTTTGTAAGTGATAAAACCTTATTTACCTTTTTCTTAGCAACAAAACAATAAGCAAAATACTAAAATGTCATTTGCTTCATTATTTCTAATCAGTGATATGATTAGATTTTGGGAATATTTGTGAAGAAGAACCAAAGGAGTCGTTAAATTATTTCGTTGAATTACACTCAAGCATTTTATTTCCTCCGAATAAATTTCTGTTTGACATCTCAACCTTGTCACCTGACAGCAATTTGACTCGAAAAATTATTTCAAAACAAAAGTGTCGTGATTTTATTAAACAATTTTTCTTTTCAAATTGCTAGGCAACAAGGTTTCAATACAAATCCGGCAAAATAAAAAGCTCTCGTGTAATTACAGTTGCTAGATCAGCCAATGTTAACATGGCAAGCTTGGAAAATGGAATCAATTCATTTTATCTGGATAAACTGTGATTCCATTCTTTCGAAATAATTGTTTTTGTTTAGGCAAAGTATCCTCTGTGTTCAATAAATAGGCTGTCGTTTACATGCCCTCTAGATCCAAGACGGGATAAAGTCACTGATAGCTTGGTAAAAATAGAATATCGCATATTGATTTTAAAGTTCATACACTGGAGCTGCGTTACCTGGATTTAAAGTTCACAGCGTTTTTTGGACGTCGGGACAAACGATTTGGAAGTAATATTCTTTTGAGGGAGAAATCTCTGACAATAATAGACTAGTGTTTTTTTATAGTTTATAAATAACTTTCAGATGACTTGAAAAGGTGAATCTGTAGTTTTCTGGATTATTTTCTCATTTCTAGCATTTTTAATCGATCCTTTTATTATTATGTAAATTTAGTTACATCTTATATAACTAACTACTAATGTAAGTAATTGATGATATATGAGAACGATATAAATAAATTTAATTTATTGTCCATTACACCTTTTTAAACGTGCATATAATTTTTTGTACATTTACTAGCTCGTTTAGGAGTTATAGTCGTTTTAGTTAGATATGTTTTACTCAGCAGCCCACCATCAGTCAGTAAACATCGATAAAAGTTATGAAGGAGATATGACAGTTTTGTACCACCCAAATTGGGCTGACAACAGATCCCACCGCTGCCACCAATTATGTACCACCCAAATTGGGCTGACAACAGATCCCACCGCTGCCACCAATTATGTACCACCCAAATTGGGCTGACAACTAAGTCAGTAAACATCGATAAAAGTTATGAAGGAGATATGACAGTTTTGTTCCACCCAAATTGGGCTGACAACAGATCCTATCGCTGCCACCAATTATGTACCACCCAAATTGGGTCTACAATTTATAAGTTGTTGGGTCCTTGTCGGGACTGGGAAACTAGTATCAATTAATACTCAAAGGTTACAAAAGTATAAAAGTATATTTAATAAGTTAATGTATAATAATATAATAATAATACCATCTTACGTTAACCACTTATCTCTATGCTGTCACATACTGGAATCGGAAAGCAACTGAATTGGAACTCCCTATTACCCTATCTGTATCTTATTTATACTCATGTACAAGTTTTTAGTAAGCAAAACTAGTATTAGCAATACAATAGTTATTTATGTTACAAGGACGAAAAATGCAAGTTCTCGTACGACTATGGAAAATTGCCGAACGAAGCAAAGCCGAGTTCGGCAACCTTAGGAGTACGAGAGCTTTTTCGTCCGTGTATCATAAACTATTTTTTATTCGATTGTAAGTGAGAACTTAAAATAACTAGAATATTAATATTTTATTATAAATTATTCTAAATTTTTGTTTAGTTTGCTAATTGTAGTTCTCTGCGAAACAGACAAATGAAACAAAAAAGAACAAAAAATTATTCGACTGTGTCAGTTTGCTTAAAAAAATGCGTTTGCGTACGAAAAGTACTTCTCGGCCTAAGACGAAAAGTGGGTCACCTAGCAACGGCACAAATATTAATACTCTACCTAAAAGGTTAACTTTTCGTCCGAATATCTTAACCAAAAAACGTCACTTTTTGACATAATCGAATAAAAATATATTTATTTATATTTATTTGGTAACTCTGACCTATTAAACTAATGACTGACATCGCACCTACTTAATTGTGATGACTTGTTACAGTTTCATGAGTATCTTTTCATATAATGCCCTATACTTGTAGAAACATCCATGCAAAATATCATTACGATTCACTACTTAGATTTAAAGATATAAAAGAAAATGTGAACAAAAATTTACTTTTTTGACGTCTCCCGCAAAATTGCGTAAAACATACTGCAAAGCCGCATGGATCAAACGACTCATTTAAAATAGATAAGATTTTCTTGTTGTGAAATATTTTTTTTCAGGGCAAAATAACATTTCGAAATTTTATGTCATTGATAATAAATTGTTATAAATAATCATATCTACCTTATCTCAGACCAGAAAAAAATTATTTATAATGCAGTGAGTGTTAATGATCATTTTAGAGGTAATAGGTACATCAGCAAATCTCATGTATGCCCACATATTTAAGGGTATCGACTCCACGAATTTCAACACCGCGTTTTTCCTATATTGAGCATAGAAACGCTCGCTAAAAATACGTAAAAGCAGTGTAGCAATATCTAAAATGCTCACGTAGTTTTATAGATAAAGCAAAATTTCATAAATTTATTTACAGACGAAGAATGCAACTAGGATTATGTCGAGTTAGATTTTCTAATAAATTTTTTAATAATAAGAAAAAGCATGTAAAGAATTGCTTAAAACACACTTTTTCATTAATTTTGTATATGGATTCCAAAGATTTTTTCGGAATTCTAACTGGACATAATCCTAGATTAATTCTTTCACAAACATCTAGTACCTGTTTTTCCTTCAAATTTTTAATATGCAATGAGTAAAGCTACACCTCTAAACACGCAAAATATTGTTACGGAGACGAGACCCTTAATACACTCGTTGCATAATACAGTAATTTAAATCTTAAACACCCCACATCAAATGAGTGATCGGTATGTAGGATTTATTTTCCGTTCTCCCAGCAGTGGCGGCCGGTGACTTTTTAAGGGTAAGGGCTGCAATTTAAATGAAAGTGCGCTGCAGGCCAAATTTTTTTTTGTTCAAGGTTAAATACCTTTATATTTGGCTTGCACAAGTAACATGCGATTTTTGCTGACGTGTTTTATTTATTATATTTGTGACGACTATTCTGTATCTACAGAATTTAAACTATATTTAGGTGCATCAATTATATGCACATGTTATAATAATATCTAAACCTTTCTACTGTAAGTACTGCTTCATTATTATTATTTGACTGTATAACAACTGTTTTTAATGTGTGTAGAGCCTTGAAGAAGACACAAGTGGTGTCGAAACGTCGGCGTTGTAGGAAATAAAGATTTGTTGACTGTATCCCCGAATATTTCTTATCCACAACACTTTATATTTAAAGTTAATTTTTATTAGGGAAGAGAAACTTCACAGTCTATCCCAGTTTTTGTACAAAAATAAATACAAATTTAATTATAAACATAATTATATCAAATAGCACAATCAATTTTAATAAAATAACAATATAACTTTAAAAATATACAGTTGTACGCCTTATAATTTCAACGCAAACTATTTTGTACCTTTAAACTACACGCATTTATGTACACCGTAAGCGACAGCGCTGCGTCCGAAGCAGCCCCGTTGCTCGCTGTGTAACCCACACATTGGCTATCATTCCCCTCACCGCGCACACTTACTTCTGCCTAAGTTTGCGGGCTGTCCGGACAACTGCCCATGGTACCTATTCTAATTCATAGCAAGGTCTCATGTCGCTATCTGCTGAGAAATTGATGACGTCATAACAAATTTGTAACTATATCAAGGTCTAGGAACATTTCCTAATAGTTGGTACCCATAATAGAGATTTACTAGATATTGTGTTGGCCACCTGGAAGTTTTTACAAGTAGTACCTACAACTTTATGAATATTTAAAAATAATAAAATGTCAAATTGTGAAAAATAATAATACAATCGTTTTCATTGATTTGATTAAATATAATTAATTTTCTAAATTTCATATTAAATTTTTTCATTGGTCTTAAAAAAACTCGCAATTTCGTAATATTTAATTATTATTTCAAGTCTCTCAAAATTTGGATAATTAAAATTTCTTCATCAAAGTCTCGTTTTTATAAAAGTTAAAATATAGTGAAAAAGTAAATAATATAGATGCATATTATTTATTGTAAATTTGTTATCATTTTATCTAAATGTAAACTAGAATATACAAGCAACATACATAAATTATTAAAAATATTCAACAATGCAGCTTGACTCAGTACTTTTTATTACGACTTCATTTAAATATTTAAAACCTCACTTTTCAAACTGTCACAACAAACGCAACGAAATAACAACTTGATACGACGATAGCGAGACAGAGAGCTCTCTCGTTATGGATAGCGACACAAGTACGTCATTAATGACGTCACATGATACTTCCTAACAAAATCCGCTAGAGGGATAACAAGATACTCTTGGTTTATCAAGTTGATATGTGAATTAGAATAGGCACCCATAGCACGAAAATGGGTATAGCGGTGACTCACGCCGCGTCAAAGTAACATCAATAGTAAGCCTACAGGCGCAAATTTTTAAATTACAAGATATATTTGATGGATAGATAGATAATGTTGTTTATTGATATTATTTAAATAATGTATCAGAACAATTTCATTTCCTACTAGGGGCTGCAGCCCCGCAGCTCTTACCCACGAGGCGCCACTGCCTCCCAGTATTAAGTTTGAGTCCACAGAACATTAGAATACAGTAAATCCTCGCGGTTAGTGGTTTCGGCGTTTGTCTGAAACTTCTGACATGCACTGCTCGATGTGGGTTCGAATCCCGTCAACTTTGTTCCTCGCTCAGAATCAACTTGTCGACTCCGGCCTGAGTTTCAAGTCTGTGCGCGAATACCGCAAAATTGTTGCAATCAAATCTACATCCCAAGAAGATACTACGAAAAGTTGAGAATTTAATGCTTGCTTGATCCTTAAACCTTAATAATGATTTAAGGGGCCTGTCTGGTAGTTAAAATTATAGTAAAACAGAGGTGTGCGCGTCCCGTGATCATTTGGATACCGCAAAATTGTTGCAATCAAATCTAGCTCCCAAGAAGATACTACGAAAAGTTGAGAATGTAATGCTTGCTTGATCCTTAAACCTTAATAATGAGTTAAGGCGCCCGTCTGGTAGTTCAAATTATAGTAAAACAGAGGTGTGCGCGTCCCATGATCATTTGGAATTTAGAGGTTTTTCCATTATTTACAATACATAAACATGTCACCAAAAGATGTTCATTTTTCTTCTTTAACTTATGATTTTGGAAAAAAATGTCTTTGAAATCATTTTTCTCGATTTTTACCTCTCGCCTAGAGAGGTATAGGGATCGTGAAAAAATTCGATGTCGAGATTTTTGTCAATAAGCACGTTTTAGTACCTTTAGAACCTATTTTGACTATTTTCACGATGATGTCTGTGTGTGTGTGTGTGTGTGTGTGTGTGTGTGTGTGTGTGTGTGTGTGTGTGTGTGTGTGTGTGTGTGTGTGTGTGTGTGTGTGTGTCCGTTTGTCTGTATGTGCGCCTACTATAGTCTTTCGTTCTGATTCATTATCTCAAATTCTATTGAACATAAAATTCTAACATTTTGCATTATACATTTATACATGTTAATGAAGAGCTGATTAGATTTTGGTAAAAATCTGCCAACCGGAAATGGTATTTTCTTGAAGCATTTTAATATTTTTTGCAAAAAATATAGGAAATACTGCGATAGTTACAATTTGCCATGCGACATTTGAAAGAACAAATTACCTCTTACAATATTTATTTAACATCTTTTCTATATCTCTTACCAATAAATGAAAATTATTTTTCAAAAATGTGTAATTTTACCTACCACGATTTGTAAATTATAATATAGGAAAAAAAATTAAAACAAAAATGAAAATGTCAATGTGACAGATGAACAGACGTATACACAGTTTCTGAAATTTTAGTGGCACCATTTGTAAAGAAATGTATAAATATTAATAACTGGGTTTGAAATTTAGTAACTATAGTAGCCGAAATTTAATAAATAGAAAACTGACTCAATTCCAGTAAGTTTTTATCCTTCCATTAAACGTATCCAGTCAAGAAGCATCATCGATTCATTATTAACTGGATATAATGTAATATGGTAATAATAAAATAAAAATTGTATCCACAAAGAGCTAATTTGATTTCAATGTCAATCGAAATCGGTACGTTGCTTGAAGAACTATAAAATATATTACAAAAAGTAGCCTAACAAAAACAAAATTCACATATTACAGTGTCAAGGCGGGAGGTTATGTGCTGGCCACAACAGATTTTTAAGATTATTTTCTGGTGAACAAAAAGATATTTTAAATTTCTGAAAACAGATAGACATGAATTGAACCTTTGTTAACAACAAGTTGTTTTTTCATTCGTATGTGTTAGAAATTAAATGATATATTATGATGGGACAAAGATGCATTTTTTCGCTGTTGAAATTGTAGATTCTCTAGTTAGCCAGTACATTCTATGCTTTTTTCTTTACCTACATTTATTGTTCGATTGACTGCAAAAAGAAGGGCTTGATGTCACCTGAACCCGCCTCATTTTGAAAAAGACGACTGAAGTTCAGGAGTTCGATATTTTCTGAACGCGCCTCTTAAGAAAAAAGTATATTTGCAATCTGCATATACAGAGTGTTTCATAACTTCAGGTACATACGTTAAGGGTATGTTGCTTGATATGCTGATTACGATTCAATTATTTTTTTAATCCCAAGATTTATTTCCATGTTTCCCAGTCAATAATTTTTCGTTGTCACTGCCACTGGGTGAAGTAATTATTGTTTCAGTAAAAAGAATTAAATTTATTCGTTTGTTTATTTTCATGATGTTGATTACCTACTTCTATTGTGTGTGTTTAATAGGAAAACGAATCCAGTGCAGTACTACAAAAAAATTCTGTAGGTAAATTACCCTTAATTTTTCGAATTTAAAAAAGTTCATTTTGATTCGTAAGTTATGAAACACTCTGTATAATAGTATTCATAATAGTTGATAGCTGATAACCGCACACATATCTATACCGATAAATCACTACAAGTAAAGACGAAAAAGTTCCAGTAGGTAATCATAAATAATTATTAGGATCTGGTTAAATTTATATTAATATTACAATTTCCATTCAAAATTATTTCTAAATGTCAAGTTTGGTAACATTTTTTGTTTGTTGTATTATTTTTAAGCATTCAAAATTTTAGCTTTTGTAGATATGTTGATATAGATGAAAATTAACATAATGCATGTTGATTGTTTATAAAAATCAATTAATCGTATAAAATATATTGTGTATGTTACTAACTGAAAGTATTTTTGCAGACTTCCATAACAATTTCTAGCCTCAAACCGCCCTCGGCACACAAACAATTATATTAACTAAACAGCAGACAAAAATCTGCAAAATTAATGAACAAAATAACAACAAAAACAATTAAAAAATAATGCGAAAAATCTCTTAGCCCCTCTTTCACAAGCATCAATCTCACATCCCATTTCCCTCCCCCCCCCCCCTTAATGCGTCACTGTCACGGCGGTCCCAAGCCATATATACATCCAGCAACCTTCCCTCTTTCCATCTCTTTCTAACGCACTGTCGAGCGTAAAGCGTTGATGGGCAAACCTTGTCACCAGCTGATAGCGCCCAAGGACGACTGGGCCCTTGGGCCAGTGCGGCCCTGATACGAGCTCCCTAGAGCTGGGTAATGTCTGCAGGAAGAGATAGTCATTTTCCAGTTGGTGGAAAAGCTTATGAGGGGGGGAGGGGTAATTAATGGTGTTGTTTTGTTTCATCTGCTACTTTGTTTTTATTTTTCGAAGTATTGTTTTTTTTGCACACGTTGGGAATTTTATAATAACACACTTATTTTAAATATTAGTAAATACATACCACGAAGTAAAATAAAACAAACTCCGAAACAATCAAATTATGAAGGGGGACCACGAATATTGATTTTTATAAAAAGTATCAAATTATGCTAACTAAACTACGAGAAATGGCGTAAACAGCACTTAAAAATCTCTTTTCATTTCAGAGCTATGAGCGTATAATTTAGTCAAAAAATCGAAAAAATGGTTATTCACTTGGCATTTGTTTGGGTGCAAATTAATGTTTTTTTTTAAATTAGCGGATTATTCTAATTAAATTTAAAGTAAAACTCATATCTGCGTTATAGGTAATAGTAATTATAATAGCAATAGTAATTATCTCTATTAAGACGTGCCATAGCCTATGAGCTCCATATGAAAATTTGAATTTGGTTTGGACTTCTCGATATCTGTAAGAGATAAAAAAATTTGAGAACAGCTGTGAATTCCACGTTAAAACCTGCCTATAGAACATACAACTAAAAACTTGTACTAATTCAAACAAAAAAGTTATAGGTGAAAAACTATATAGGCAAAATTTACATTTTTGCGTATATCTAGCCACCTATGCATTTTTGTGCGATAACAAAAACATTTCTAAATTGGCCCACAAGAGGAGCAACTTTTGTCTAATTTAACCAACTTCGTATCTCTTATGGTTCTCGAGATCCCCATGCTTAAAACCTTTGCCGTCCTAAAATAGGGTCACCGGTGACCCAAGATCATGTTTTTACTAAATAACTCTGATAATAATTTTTTAAATTTAATTTCCTCTCGTGAATTCTCCTAAAACATGTTAATGGACATTTTACATTAAAATAATTACAAATATCAACTTATTTTTAAAAGTTATGAACTATTCTTACGTACAGACCAATGGTATTGTTCATGAGATGAAGGGTGGGGAAAAAAGTTAAAGTTATAAATAAGTAACAATTTAAGAAAAAAAACCTTATTCTAACTATTTTTTTATAATTTTAGAACTGCAGGTGTAGTGTTATAATAATATATTATATAATAATATGTTATAAGTACTTTTGCTTATTTTTTTCAATTATTATAAAATAAATAAATTCTCGTTTATTTGTTTATTGTACTCTTAATTTTGTATAAAGTCATGTTAAAAAAACATGAAATAAAATTAATTTACTTTACATTTGTTATTATTTTGACGAAATAAGGTAAAATAAATAATTTAATTTGGGTCACCGGTGACCCAGTATTAGGAATCAAAGATTGTAAATTATTTTAGGACGGCGAAGGTTTTAAACAGTTACATAGGACACATAGTTAAGATTTGCATTTTAACCTTCTTTCGAGCAGTTTGAAAATCGCATATTTTTGTTCCCATAAGAATAATATGGGCGTATAAATAGGCAGATATGAGTTTTAGTTTAAATTTGCCGCGACAAAATTATTATTACACTAATGTGGTTTATTGCTGTTAGTGTTAAAAATAATAATTTGAAACGTCAATATTTATTACAACTTATTACAAAATATAAGTTAAATTTAATTTTCATTCATATGTTTCTAATTTCTGACTATGTGGTATGTGGCCGCTATAGGCACAAGCTTTATTTCCCTTTAGTTTCACGGACAGCATTGTATTTGTATATTTATAAATATTATTTCGAAACTCAAATTAAAACTGTCAAACCAAGAACTGTCTAAACCAGTTCTTAACCCAACACAAAATAATGATATAAATATACACCATCAACGTCGTTCAAAATTATTGAAAATATTCTTGCGCAACGCAAGTCCCTAAAAATAGCAGCAAAATTACCCCACTCCATGTTGTCAAATGCACGAGGAAAAGTCTGAAAATTGTCACGTGTAGCTCATTATAAACGGCGCAGCAATTTTCCTGAATTTGAAATATTGCGATTCGATTCTCACTCCCAGAGGAATTTTGATTTCCCTGGAAATGAACAGTTTGGCAATAATTCTTACATCTCAAACACAGAGACATGATTAATTTTTACGTTAAATGTTGGCTGTAATTGGTTCTAAAATTAATATAATTTTGTTTGCGTATTTTGGTCTTGTTTTGTTTGTCTTTGTGGGTAAATGTAATTATGAATTTAATTATTATTTATGAAATATTTTATCTATTTTAAGAACAATCTGTCTTCTATTTGTAACTTCAAGAAAATGTTTAACCTAAAATCTAAGGATCGGCCTAGGTAGTTCAGGCCTTACCCAAAAAATTTCAATATTTTTATATTAGTTTACGGAAGAGATACCTATATCTAAAAAATTGAATAATGCCTTACATAATACTTAGGGAAGACATATTTTATACTTAATTGAGGCAATAGTTATTTGTCCAACTAGAGAGGAAAGCGCTTCTTTTTCCCACTCGAGCATGTGTGTCACGAGCGAAGCGAGTGAGGCAATCGAGCAAGAGTGGAAACAGAGCTTTCCTCTCGCGTTAAACACAACATTGTTTTCACGACATATTTAAAAACATTGTAAATGTAGAAGAAACACATAACTAAAAGGTAGGTTATAACTGCCATCTGTCAGAATGACATTTGAAAACAACGAAATACAGCCAATATGCCAAATTAAATTTAAGTTGTTAAATCGTGAAATCGTAGAAAAAAAAGTATAAAACATAATAATAGTTTACTATAAAATCAGAATTTTCAATAAAATAATAAATTTACTTACAATTTTTAAAATATTTCATCGTAAAATAACATTGGCGGTAACACTGCTTACTTTCCTCTCTAGAGAGGGAAAACTTATTTTCCTCACTATTTCGCGAGAAGAAAATTGTGTTTTCTCCGCATGTTTATGGATATGAATAGCGGATAAATATAGATTTATTGCTGGTAAATTTTGTATTTTTGAATAGATATATGTATTAGCTTGACAGTCTGAAAGGTTATGCAATCTTTATCTATGCATACATATTTTATATCATATTCTTAACTGGGAACTGTTTTTCTAAGAAATTAATTACAAGAGGAATCAAAATTATTAAAATTTTAAAAATGCCAAACTGTTAATTGATCCTTTAAGTTTATAATCCCTGTTGAAATACAAATTATAATTCTAGTACTAGCCACAAAACACTCGCTACGTTTTGTGCTGGATTTCAGGAGGTAGACGAATCAATAAGAAAAATAAAATTTGATGTTCATTCGGGTTAATGTCCAAAAAGTTATCAGAAAATATAGGGTTTATTATTTTAAACCAGTAATCTTTTTATGTGGCCGTAAATCACGAAGGAGACAGATAAAATCCAACACATTTTGACCTCCAGAAAACATAAACTACTCCACTACCTCCATGAAATCCATTACAAAATCCACGGCATCAAAAATACCCGACAAAGAAACACAACAAATCAAGCACTCGTATTTCAACCGCGCAGAAAAAGAAAACCGATGTCTCTGCGATGACCGCAGCACCGTATAAAACAAAAACAAGTGCTAAAAACAAAATGGCTGCCGCGCTATCGGTAGAGATTAATAGATCTCCCCGCTGTCATCGGCGATGTTCTTATTTCCACAGCCGCCTTTGCCAGGTGCTCGACTTGGACAAAAGAAATGTCGTGGCGAAAAGATGAATAACTCGAGATGACGTCACAGGCGTTTACACTCGTAATGGCTGATAGGGCGATTGCACAGGTGAGGGAGGGGGTAGTTTTATGCACAGCTGTCTGCGATGGAGTGCATCAATTTTATTTAAATGAGACCGTCATGAATAGTGTTGCCGTCTAGACAAGACAAGACAAGACTTTGCAAATCTTGTCTTGTCTTGAAATTTCAAGACAAGACTTTAGTAAGTCTAAGTCTAGATTAAAAAGTCTTGTTCTTGTCTTGTCTAGATACAAGACTCTAGATAGGTTTTCAAGACTCTTGATTAACCTGCGCATACGCGATATTACGTTTAAATTCTTGGATTACGGGTCGCCTTTATCAAGCTATTCAAGCCCGAGTGGCATGAGCATCGTATTATATACTTATTTTATATTGTAGAAAGATATGTTTATTTTTTTACCGCTATTTTTTCCTGTATTTTGGTGATATGAGCCTATATCAAAACTTTTTGAGCTGTAACGCATTTACGCATACCGGCATACCAATAATGGGCTTTTCTTTTCAAATTTTATGCATTATTATGTTTTTATTATACCTAAGGTCTATCACTATATCTATAGTTTCTTGGTTTTTGTTCACATAGATTTTGAAAAGATTTTGTTATCTTATTTTGAAAGGTACCTACTTCATATATTTTATCAAAATTGCACTATTTTTTTTTAATAAAACAATTTTCTCGAATTATAGAAATATTGCTAGAATATATTCTGTTGTATCTATTATCATTTGATTTATTGAGTAGGTAAGTACAAGTAAACATTCTTAATTTAAATTGGCAGCAATACTTTCAATTTTGGTTGAAACATATCTAATAATGTACCTATGTGAGTAAAAAATTCATATTACCTCCAACTTATTCGTTAATCAAGAGTCTTGAAAATTGTCTAGAATTTTGACAAGAGTCTTGATCTAGAATAACAAAGTCTTGTCTTGTCTTGAAATTTCAAGACAAGACTTTTGCCAGTCTAGTCTTGATAATCTAGACAAGACAAGACAAGAGTCTAGAAAGTCTTGATCTAGACGGCAACACTAGTCATGAACTACCACTTACTAAGCAAACTTTTAAAATATTTTCGTCTTGATTCATAGTAGACTATTAAATATATATTTATTCAATTTTGACATTTTAAACTGCTATTATTAACTCCATAGGAACAACTTTAAACAAGTGTTTATTCGCAAGTGAATTAATTTTTACTTCCTTGTACGGAGTAATAAGGAAGTATTGTAATCGCGAAAAATTTCGGTTTTCAGATTTTGATGGAAATATCCGTTTTGACCATATCTGAATCCATTACGACTAGTTTCGTCGTGACGTCTGTACGTACGTACGTACGGACGTATGTATGTCGCATAACTCAAATACGGTTAGACGTAGAAAGTTGAAATTTTGTATTTAGGACTGTTATGGCATCTAGTTGTGCACCTCCTACTTTTGGTTTCAATCTACAAACCGGAAGTAGTACTTTTATCAAATATTTCGATAAATATTTAATTTAAGACAATTTTTTTATTTTAAATGAAAGATTATGTGATTATTACCTACAATCGGTATTTTATAAATATTTTTGTATCTGGTATCATTTAAGAATAATTAAAGTATATATTTATAATTTAGTATTTCGATATCTTGTAGTCCATGATCGATTAACATTTGTTACTACGTAAAATTGAAATGATTATGACATGACAGTGACAATAGTAAAATATGCTTTATATCTTCTTCTGCGGTTTAAATAAAATGACTAAAATATATTAGTAAGTATAGTAGCAGTAGTAGTAGTAGTAGTAGTACTTAATATTATTCTACATTTTAGTTATTAAGAAAAGTATGAACAGTTTAATAGGCGTACAAGGAAGTCATGTGGTGTCCACGTCAGATTTTTTATTTTAAATCACTCTGACGTTTTAAACTGTCATTATTTCGTCAAAAATGCATAAAAACAATGTTGTCAGACCCACAGTCAGTTATATAACGCACTCAGCTACCGACCACATAAAATACATAATAATTATGTAGAAATGTAATCAAATTAATCAAAAATGTACATGCTATCAAGTAAAACTAAAAGATTATTAGTGTTCTCATATTTCTAATTTAGCTTCATAACTATGTCATTTCACTATTCTTTCGCTGACGATAATGTCGCATGTGTCGTTATTTCTGTCTAGCATGTAGTATCGCCACTTTACACGGAACATTACACGTTTAAATTATGAGTCATTTTCCATTTTCTTCTCAAAATGGAATCTTCCTACAGCTTGAACATTTCTTGTCTCAAAGATGTCAAGAACATACACGTACTAATTATATACTTTCAAGGCAAGAAAAACTCGCTCGCGAGGAAATTAAATACGGTTTAGGTATATTAAGAGACAAGAAAACGATGTGGGCTTTAGTTTGTTCATTGCGAAAAGCTCGAGAAAGACTTTTTAATAATATTACGGCATTACTTGTTGATGGTATTGTGAGAATTTTATTTTGCTACGGTTATAAAATGTTACATTCATTGTTGAATTTTTTCTAACAATCTTATAAAGTTGAAAGGAAATATTTTAAAAACTTTTTAATGATGAGCAGGTAATATAAATCTCTATAGACACATATTACACAATTTGACTAGTACTGCTTGCTATATTGAATTCCACATAAGTACTTTAGAAGTAACGACAACAACAAACAGAACACTGAAAACTTACTATCGAAATTTTAGCATATTACTATGTTTACATGCAGATTTGAAACCGTTTCTAAAACGTTTTGAGTTTTAAAATCTCCATGTAAACAGTGTCAAAACGGTTTTGAGTTAACTCAAACCAAAACCAAAATTTTTGGGTTTGACTTGAAAATTAGTTTCAAAACTAGTCATGTAAACAGGTAAAATTAAGTTTTGAGATTGCGCATGCGTACTTCACAGATTTCTGCCGTTTTTTGAACGTACTTAGTAACCTACAAAGTACAAACACCAATTATCAGTTGTGACTTAAAACTGAGTTGTTTTCTTATTTAGTGTTTTCGTAAATTTGAAAATAAAAATGCCAAAACGAAACATTTGGAGTGAAGAGGTTATATTTTTCGTTCCGATCTGTCACTCATCTGCCATTTACATGATCTAAATGCGCTTGCGCCGAAACTGTTTTCAAACCTTCGTTATCACTTGTTTTGAAAACTGCATGTAAACAGTTTTTTGCACTTCCGGGACTAAAACTCTTCTTTAGTCTTTATTTTTAGGGACTAAGGTTCTTAATTTGATCCCAAGTGATTATTTTTAATATTTAATCCCGTTGTCAAGAAATTGAATTAATTATTCCCGTTGTCAAGTAAATACGTGCTATTTGTTATAGAGTATCTATGGTAACAATATAAATATTTGTCATAAAATTTACTGTCAAAATTGCAAAATGTGTATTCTTTTAAACTATTTTGCATTCATTTGAGGATGAAGTGCAAAAAATAGCGTATATACCACAGGACTAAAGTATTTTTAATCCCTCAGGTGATTATTTCCCTCACCTTCGGCTCGTGAAATAAACTTCACCCTCAGGATTAAATCATGCACTTTAGTCCCTCAATATATAATATACTATTACATAATTTTGACTGAAAACCCAAAACATTTTCAAAACTGCATGTAAACTTAGTAAATACCTCTCTTACAGAACTGAGTGGCGAGAGGTAAAAACAGTGACTATGTTAGAGCTGTGAATGAGACTTTACTGTACAAAAATGCACTGCAAGCTAACTTAAAATAAAATTTGCAAAAAAACTTGTAATTGGTTTCATTACAAATTTAACTTTCTTTTCCATGCACATCAGTCAAGCAGTCATTAAACATTTAAAACAATTACAGAAGCTTTTACGAAGTAAAACACAAAAGATGTTCAGAATTTCTTTTCTTTTTTCTAATCTTAATTTATAAATCCGCCTACGACTTACCACAACAGAAGGCATATTCCATTTATCACAAAGACAAGATCAGATCAGTGCTTTTGAATCACTTCATTCGTATCAGTCACAGACTGTACAGTACGCGAAATAAGAGATGGCCAACCTCGGGAATTTAAAATTGGTATACAATAATAATCGAACGCTATCTTAAGGGTATCGTCTCCACGTAGCTCGACACCGCGTTTGTCCTATGTTAATGCATAGAAACGCTCGCTAAAAATACGGAAAAGCAGTGTAGCAATTTCTACAATGCTCACGAAGTTTTATAGATAAAGCTAAATTTCATAAATTTATTTACAGACGAAGAATGCAACTAGGATTATGCCGAGTTACATTATCAGCTATAATAACCCAAGGACATTGATAATTACGAAATAATTTTGTGACATTCCGAAAGCACGTTGCTTGGTAACCGCCCGATGCCGCAGGCGGAGGGCTGTTAACCTAAAAGCAACGTGCTTGAGGTAGCTGTCACAAAATTATAAGTATTTATTAATGGTCGAGGGTTATTCAGACAGAAAATTTTATTAATTGAAGTATCATTTTCATTACCAAAACGTGCAAATGACATTTGTATTCAATTATTATTTTAAACATAAAAATGAACATAAATAATTGTAACCTAGCAACATATTTGACATAAGTGATAATGTCCCATGGGTTGTTATCAGTTAAATGTTGTATTCATTGGTCAATTTCGTACACGTGATCAGAAATGAACGAAATTCATTGGATATTTAGTTAACCTAAAAAATTTCTAATGAATCTCTTAATAATAAGAAAAAGCATGTAAAAAATTGCTTAAAACACACTTTTTCATTAATTTTGTACATGGATTTCAAAGATTTTTTCAGAATTCTAACTGGGCATAATCCTAGATTAATTCTTTCACAAAATTCTAGTACCTGTTTTTCCTTCAAATTTTTAATATGCAATGAGTAAAGCAGAAACTGCTACACCTCTAAACACGCAATATTTTGTTACGGAGACGAGACCCTTAAAATAATAGTGTATATAGAAGTATCTTGACTCAGTTGTGTTCAGGCGAGTAATAAGTTGGCGAACTTTGACACAACTGTGTAAAACATAGGCACAACTTTAGTTTTAGGGACAGTACAAATCTATCGGACCTATTATAGACCGGGAGTTCATGACAGGTGATGGTCTCCGATTTCATACAGCATGCCTTTTGGAGGATAGCATATTGACCCTACGACAACATAGAAAAACGGGTATTAAACCCTTTCACGCTGGGAACACGCCACTGTGTCAAATTGCCGTAATGTGAAATACCCACTGTGTCCAATTGCCACAATGTCAAATTGCCACTGTGCCAAAACGCATCCCCACCACTTACATACTTGTAATAACGTATGTCGAGAGACTACTGCAAATTTATTTCGACACAGAGGCAATTTGACCCAGTGGAAATCAGGCACAACAGTAGATTTGACGTACCAAAACCGAGTTTGTGGGGCTCTAGTACGGTTTTGTTAGCTTTGTTAGTGTAGTAAATACCAAACCCGAGTTTGCGGGGCTCTAGTACGGTTTTGTTAGCTTTGTTAGTGTAGTAAATACCAAACCCGAGTTTGTGGGGCTCTAGTACGGTTTTGTTAGCTTTGTTAGTGTAGTCAATACCGAAACCTATGCCCGATTGCCAGTATGTCTAAATATTGCTGTTGTGCCTGATTTCCACTGGGTCAAATTGCCTCTGTGTCGAAATAAATTTGCAGTAGTCTCTCGACATACGTTATTACGTTTTGGCACAGTGGCAATTTGACATTGCGGCAATTGGGCACAGCGGGTATTTGACATTACGGCAATTTGACGTGGTGACATACACCCTTCACGCTTACCGGTCATATGGAATATTGCATTTCCACTTAATAAATCAAAAGCACTTTGTTTTGCACTTAAATATTATTTAAACTTTCCAAGTACAAGAAGTGAAAATTTCATTTGATTACTAGTAGAACATGTGGTCCTAATAAAATTCAAACAAGAGCTCCACGAATTTGCTCATTTCACTGGCAGTAAAATATAAATTAATAAAACAAAAGGCATAGTAAAACAAGGAGACAAACGAATAATAAAACAAACGAGAAATAACACGTCACTTGAATAACAAAGCTCACGAGGAAATAGAAACAAAACAGATTAAGGAAAAACAGAAAATATGGTGATTTTCTCTGGACTACAACACGATGGAGAAGAGCATTGGAATGCAAATAATTTATCTGTGTTACCCTGGCTACGGACATCTGCGAGAAAAACTGGGCCAAACTCATAAATATAAATATGCATTGCTGATGCTTTTCCAATTATCAACAAAAATTAATTAATTAATTAACAGCGGCAGCCAATAATTCTAACGCTGACAGTCAGCAAAATTTTTCCCTTGTGTTCTATTATTTCATTGCCACCTTATGGCAGACAATTTATCCAATACTTTATTAAGAGCATTCTGTACAGGAAGAATATACACGTAAAAAGCACTTTACACGCATACACCTCATCGACACATGGTTGCACATTTTCACAAAAACAAATTTTTATATGGTAGATAAGGGATAAAACTTCGTTCTATTAGTGCCATTTTTTCTGTTTTGTACCGACGTTTTAGTTTATAAAATAAAGAAAACTACAAAAATTCACATTTTTTTACCTCTAATTTTCTCGAAATCACAAAGTTTTTTCTAGAAAATAGCACTACCCCAACGTAGATTAAACTTTAAAGTACATGATTCAAGTTTAAAATATCATCTTCTGCGAAATATAAAGAAAAATCTGTAGGTGCTTCTAAACGCCTGCAAGCGGTTAAAAGTAAGTAATTTCGACCGTTGAACGTACTGAAAAAAAATTGTACTAATAAAACGAAGTTTTGTGTCGATGAGGTTTATGAATGTAAAGTGCTTTAACGTGTACATTCTTCCTGTACAGCATGCTCTTAACTAGGAACTTAAATAAAATTTGGACTATCTATCTTTATTTTTTTGTTTATTTAATTGCCTCCTGACAATGGGTAAATTGATCTTAAATCTAACTCTGTCGCGCAAGCCTTTGTTACAACTACCAGCCGGTACCCGATAGCTTTGTGGTTGCCAACTGAATCCCAATTTAGAATGGTGACGACAGTAGATGAAAACCCACGAAGTCTGTAACCAGAGCCGTTTTATTAAGGCGCTACGCTTGTGCCAAAAATATAGTTAAAAGGGACCTTGCTATATTACAAACTAAGATTAGATTTTGGTACAAATATCTTCAACGGAAGTGATATTTTTTGAACAGTAAATTGTCAAAAATTTCAATAAATTTTGATAAATATAGTATTGAATTATTGTAATGAGAATAAGAGAAAAGTTATTTGCAACTTACGTTATAAAAAATGGTCTTTATCTGATAGAATTAAAAAACTGTAGTAAAATTTAAAAATTAAATTTTGCAGGTAAAACGTTAAAATCTTGTAATCCATGATGGGTTGATTTTCGTATCTGCGTAAAAAATATTTACAGGTGAGACAGGTGACACAATGGCATACTAACGCCATATAAGTAATAAGTAAGATATTAAATGCAGTAATTGAACGCAAGATGGCTTCAACACAGAAGAGTTTTCCTGTGAATGAATCTTTTGATTCAGGTGCTGCAAATTTTTGTGTTTGAATATTTTAGATTTTTATTTGTATATTTTAAATGGGCACCGGATTGTACGCATACATTTATGTTTATAAGTCTAGATATGGCAAGAGGTTGTGTGCTGGCCACATCAGTTTTTTTTAATAATTGCTTATAAATAAAAATAATAAGAATAAGAATTTTAAAAATTTGACATTGTAGCTAGTTTTTTACTGCCTTTGTCTTTATATTATGGTATTTTGTTTATCTATAGGTTTAATAGGTTGAGAGTAATTTGTTAAATACTTGTTTTACTGTGAGAGAAACCCCTTAATGTTTGATTCAGTATTTTTAACTAAACTATATCCCTAGCACACTGATCCAGATTCGAACCCAAGACCTTTGTAATCAGAGACACTCTACCACTGTGCTTCTATTACCTACAATCAGTAAAATTTGTAACAATTCTTTTAGTCCGTAAATCCAAAACTTGAGAATTTAAAATAATACAATAATTTTAAAACAGCGATAATCTGTACAATATAAATTACAGGTCATATATATATATTTCGACAATTTAACGATGTCCAACAAAAATAATTTCCTTTCAACTACCTCATTATTTTTCAATGAATTCCTTTAAGGCTATACAATTAGGTGACCTACAAAAACACTTTGTGAAAAATAGTCCCGGCTGCTGAGTTTCTAAAGGAAAATAGGAAAATATTGAATGGCAAAACATGAATAAAATCATTAATT
Source organism: Agonum fuliginosum (assembly GCA_947534325.1). NCBI lineage: Eukaryota > Metazoa > Arthropoda > Insecta > Coleoptera > Carabidae > Agonum > Agonum fuliginosum. Next base: position 1,983,883 of record OX384045.1, on the reverse strand, counting down.
TAACCTTGAAAACATTTCCACTATTCATCTCCTCATTCATTCGTCGAGCTTTACAACGTCCCCGGAGTCGTTCCGGGCACTCCGGGCAGCCCGGAACATTCCGGAAGCGAATTTCAAGCACTTGTGCTGCCGCCAGTGTCGCAGGAGGAGATTTTACACCGGGGGCACTAGTAACACTATCCCACTTGACTTGAATCGTCCATGGGATGTTTAGAAATATCTCTTGTAAGTATTTTAAGTGATATTACGTAAGTCTATCTTTAGTACGATCAAAAACTACATACTCAATACAAACATCTCAAAGGATTATTGGGATGTTACATAGATAATGTTACTAAGGGCGGATATTAGCAGTCGCTAGGATATTAACTGGATGTTAATGGGCAAATATAGCAAGTAACAAGCCCGGATGTTCACATTCTTGAAATGTTCTGGGGATTTTATTTTGTCAAGTGGGATAATTCATAAAAAGAGTTACCAGAAAAATATTCTTATTTTCAACGTCATCATAATGATGTTTTATTTATTTATCATATTTCATTACAAAAATTTTAACATTGGGATGTTACATAGAGAAAGTTACTAAGGGCGGACATTAGCAATCGCTAGGATATTAATAGGATGTAAAGAGGCAAATATACCAAGTAACAAGCCGGGATGTTTACATTCTTGAAATGTTTTGGGGATTTTATTTTGTCAAGAGAGTTGGTTAGTGCAAAATATTATTATTTTCAGCATCACCTTATGAATGTTTTATCCGTATGTTTGTTTGTTTGTATGTCATAACCCACTTGATATGAATCGTTCATGGGATGTTTAAAAATATCTTATTCTTGTACTTTAAGTGTTATTACGTAAGTCTATTCTGGCCACATCCTGAGTACGATCAAAAATTGCATACTCAATACAAACATCTCACAGAATTACATGGGATACATAGTTCGTATATTATAACCAAATTACTAACATTGGGATGTTATATAGATAATGTTACTAAGGGCGGACATTATCTGTCGCTAGGATATTAATAGGATCCCATGCAACACAAATACGTCGTTAAGACGTCTTTATAATGTCCGTGTCTTTAAAACGTCTGATCCAAATGTAATCACAAAGACGTCATATACGTGTCTTATGTCCTCCATTCTGGATGTTTAAAGGATATTATTTTCTTCCATGCAAATGTCGTCTATTTAATCCCTTTTCGACAGTCAAATGATGTCCTTTTTAATAAAATTATGATCAAACAAGACTTAATTTTGATTAATATAGGATTCCTGTATGTCATAACCAAGATGAATTTTGAGACAAATATAGGACTCCTTTATATTGTAAGCGGGAGATTTAAAACTGGACAACATAATGACGACTTAAAGACTACCGCATAAGACGTCTAAAGTTCGACCAATACTAGTCTCCTTATGACGTCTATAAGACAGTAGCAAGATGTACGTCTTACAGACGTTAATACGATCGATGTGTTGTATGGGCATACTCAATACAAACATCTCAGAAAATTACATGGATTATTATTACCAAATTACTAACATTGGGATGTTACATAGATAATGTTACTATGGGCGGACATTAGAAATCGCTAGGATATTAACAGAACGTAACATTTTTGACGTTTTTTTGTCAAGTGGGACTGTATAAAAACATCCAACTAAAGTTTCCCTCGTTTCGTTTGATACACCGTTTACAGATATATACCACAAAGATCCGCGAACGCCTGCCATGAAATAGAAGACAACATTTCCTTTCATGCCCTTCTCGCCCCTTTGTAACCCTCATTCTACGCCCGTGAGTGTCCCAAACGCAAAGCTACTCCACGACAGGCTCTCCTTACTCGGTTGTTTTTAACTTCTTCCGTCCATAGAGAATTCTTTAATCTCGAAAAATGTGAACGTCGATAAGACATTTTGGATCGTGGTTGCCTTGCCACGTGATAACATGCGCACGCGCATTGACACGATTTTCCCAAGTATAACAACATAAACATGAAATAAAAATTTGCATTCGGAAAGGGAAATGACAACGCCAGATGCAAGTTTTGGAGATTAAAGAATTGAGATTTTATAAAACAACAAGTAGGATTCTTATGGTTTTTTAAGTTGTAAAATTATTTTATGTTGGACTGCTTCTTATTACCTCGTTTTACTGTCCATAAACAGGTACTTTATTGGACTAGTACGATTAAAAATGTTATTTATTATATTACTTACTGAAATTTTCAGTACGGTTCTTTCTTGAAGTATAAAAATGTAGGTGAAATTCTTTACCTGGAACAAACAAAAATTCATTAATGTAAATAATTGTTCTTGCTAAAGCCGGAATTACACTGTAAAAGCTGTTTGACAAAGATCTTTTATGAGTAGAGTGCAGATTGTAATGCATTTGCATGTATTGTATTATTGTGCATACAAATGTTTGCATTTCATACAAAAATAGATCAAAATGTGGTATAATTTTTTGCATATTTCAATATATTTTACATATATTCATTTAAAATGCATATAACTGCATATTTTTTACCTTTTAACCCAAAATTTCAATTTTTTAAAATTTTTATATGTATAAAATTTATAATCGCTCAAATTTGATACCACCTACAGTAGTTTTTACATTTATTTTAAAGGTAGGTAGGCACACAAGTCGTATTCCAGAAGTTATACGTTGTTTTGTTTATTTTATATGATATTCTTGTGCATTGTTTACAAAATGTAGTATTTTTCTGATTTATAAAAATAAATTATTAGTAAAAATGAATAAAATTATGTTGCATATCTGCATATACATGCATAAATTTGTAATATATTGCATATTTGTTTAGTTTTGTACATATATTGGGCATATTTTGGCCTTATTTCAGTGCATATTGCATGCATATGAGAGATGTTTTACGAGAAATGTGACAGTGTTCCACATTTCTCATCAAACATCTTTTTAAAAGATCTTTGGCACAGACATGCCGGATTTAACCACATTCTTGATAAATAATTATTCCACAATTAAACAAAAATTAATATAACTTTATAATGTAATGTTTTTCCCTTTAATATATCAATAGTTTTATTTGAATTTGAGCAAAAAGTTATTACCGACTATTGCAATTTTATTACAGTTATAAATTTACAAATGTGCGTTAATACATTTGTCATAAAATATGTACATTTATATGTCAACATATTTACACCCATTTACTGTCATCGCAGCGAAAAATAATTGTGTAAAATAATAAATAAATCATCTATTATTAGTGTACTAAAACTATAAATAATAAATTGCAGTTCATGTAGCCAGAGTTAGCCGGAGCGGTAAGGAAGAGAAAGAATGTGCTTATGAGGCCCGTCTACTACCTAAAATCCAGCATAAGATGTACTAATGCAGCGAGTGTTTTGTGGTCAGTACAAGAATGGTAAAATTTTATTTCAATCAGGATTTAATAGAGAAAGAATGGATCTACAGATGTGCCTTTTCAAAATTTTTATTAAAAAATCTGACGTGGACACCACATGACTTCCTTGTACGCCTTGTTTGTTCATACTTTTCTTAATAACTAAAATGTAGAATAATATAAAAAATTCTTTTAACTTATTATACTAGTATACTCACTAATATATTTTAGTCATTTTATTTAACCTGCAGAATAAGATATAAAGCATATTTTACTATTGTCACTGTCATGTCATAAACATTTAAATTTTACGTAGTAACAAATGTTAATCGATCATGGACTACAAGATACCGAAATACTAAATTATAAATATATACTTTAATTATTCCTAAATGATACCAGATACAAAAATATTTATAAAATACCGATTGTAGGTAATAATCACATAATCTTTCATTTAAAATAAAAAAATTTGTCTTAAATTAAATATTTATCGAAATATTTTTAAAAAGTACTACTTCCGGTTTATAGATTGAAACCAAAAATAGGAGGTGCACAACTAGATGCTATAACAGTCCTAAATACAAAATTTCAATTTTTTACGTCTAACCGTATTTGAGTTATGCGACACACATACGTACGCCCGTACGTACGTACAGACGTCACGACGAAACTAGTCATAATGGAATCAGAAAAGGTCAAAACGGATATTTCCATCAAAATCTGAAAACCGAAATTTTTCGGGATTACAATACTTCCTTATTACTCCGTACAAGGAAGTAAAAATACCAAAAAGAAACATTTTTCGTTCCGATCTGTCTCTCATCTGCCATTTATAACTTGTTCTGAAAACTGCATGTAAACAGTTTTACATAATTTTGACTGAAAACCCAAACCATTTTCAAAACTGCATGTAAACTTATTAAATGACTCATTTCGTAAAAAAGTAAAATCTCTTCTGTGGTTTTATGTTTGTCTCTACAAGTTGTACATTTGAATATTTGATGAGTGACGATCTTAATCGGTCAAACTCAGAGCCGTGAAATTCATTATTCATGTAAATTTAATACAGTATGTCCGCTAAAACTCTCAATGGGACATGTAATTAATCTAAGTACACCTCTATTATGTCTTAATAGATTACAACTGAGTAGTTTTCACCAACTACTAACTAGCATCTAATTAATAGTGCACAACAATTTCAACACAATATATGAAGAGTCTGAATCTTATACACGAATGTGTTGTTTGTTTTAAGCCGCTACACTTGTGCCAAAAATATAGTGAAAAAGGGAACTTGCTATATTACAAACTAAGCTCTTGTTAGTACACCTACACTGTTCATATTTTATATATAGATAGTTAAAAGATGACTCTAGGGTGCTAAGAAATTATATTTTGAAATACTTAATGGTGTTTTAGTAATAAATTAGTAAAAATAGTCAATTTGTCCGATTTTTTACTATTTTTTTCGTCAAATGTGTAATTTTCTTGACAAAAAATATTTTCTTAGAACTCTCATGAACAATGCAAGGAATCGACTATTTAAAACAAAATTAATAAATATGCAATAATAAGGCCATAATTTGTAATATTAAAAGACATAAATTAATTCTGTAACTAGATTAAAAAAATGTTCTTCACAGTATAAATCAGTCTGTTAGTTACAGAATTAAAAAAAAAACTATAGTATGAAACTTGAATAGTATACTTGAAACTTGAATAGTATACTTGAATACTTTTCGTGTTTTACATTATCATATTTTGAATTCAAAAATCTGGTATGAAACTTGTCAAAGTTTCTAGCCGAAAAAAGTATAATGTAAAACAGGCTTAAGGGGGTTTTATCGCTCAGCGCTGCTAGATCACAAATCCTCGTTATTTCAGGTACCTGCGCTGACAGCCTATGTTTTATGAGCACATGTTGTCTCTATTTATCTAATTGCTATGTTTCGCTCCATTCTTGTTTAGAAAATACTCAATTTGATTGTCTAGCGCGCATGCAATTTTACATTTATTTAACAAATTACTCGACTACTATTTGAAAATTTTATATAATAATGTGATACAAACATTTAAATTTACAATGCAATCATACTTACGAAGAGTTTTTCTCAGAATTATTAGTATTTAATTGTTTATAAATAATAATAATAACAATTTAAAAAATTCGACAACGTAGCTAGATTTTTACTGCCTTTGTCTTTATATGGTATTTTTTTTTTAGATATATAGGATTAATAGGTTACGAGTAATTTGTTAAATACTTTTTTAACTGTGATAAAAGCCCCTTAACAGTAAAACGTTGAGAAGCACTGATTGCCAAAATATTTTGTTTGTAATTCGCGCCGCAGTACAAATTGACACTGGTACAAATAATAGAGTTAGCGTCTTCTAGCGGCCGGCGTTTCATTTTCTTCAGTCAATTACAGCTCCCAAGTGACGGGCGACTATGTCTCTTCCTTTATTTCAGCAGCGTACGTCGCGCTTCTCGATTTTCAAACTTGTGGAAAATTTTGTTGATGGCTCCGTCAAACTTTTCTACTTCGTTAAAGTTCGTGTAAGTTCGTAAGAGATCGTTTGTTCCCATTTGTGGTCCTTTAGTCCTAAGGTTGGGCTGAAAGCCTATTGGCTATAAATTACGTTTTTACTTCCGGTAAGCCGGATAATGTTTCCGGTTTCCCTCAGGTAATATTTACACAGAGTTTTATTTTTAATTTTTTTTGCGATATACGAAGTTGGGGATTATATTTTTTCATTAATATGTTATGAGGTAATATTTTTATGACCCTTGTTTTAAAATTAAGTAGAATATATTAGTAATACTGAAATTTTATGGATAATTTGCAGGCTGCTGTATTTTTAACGATTTAATATATTAATAAATATTATATTCAGTGTTCATAAACAAAATGAGATTGTCAAATATCTGGATATTGTTTATCAATTTAAAATTCCTAAGCTCGGCCACCTCTTATTTCGCATACTGTTACCAGCCGTCAATTCATTCCTGGTAGTCACATTGTCAGTGGAGAATAGACTGCAACTGCAATAGTTATTTGTATCACAAGGCCAGAAACTGACCTTTTGCAAGAGCTAGTATTTTTGACACGCCGAGCCACAGGCGAGGCTTGCAAATTACGAGCACTAGCATAACAGTTTCTGGACGTGTAATACACAATATTTTATGTGCCGATTTCATTACAAAAATATAAAATAATTATACATAACCTAAAAAATTGTGCACTGAATACTTGCATTTGAGCTTAAAATATATTTATATCAGTTTCTATTAACGATTTACGTCTAAAATTTGTCAAAATCTTGTTAATTCTTGTATAAAAAATATTCAACGCATAAAATTGACATCTGCTTGACAACTGTATTAATGTCAAGATGCCAACCTATAACTTCCGGTTGTTTGCCGGCCTAGGCTAGCAACAAAGAGTTTCTGGCGGATTTGAGATATGGAAAACTAGCGATGCCGACCGGAGGAATATAAAAAAGATTTTTGTGACTGAATTCGAACAACGTTGTTTTAATGAAATCAGAATTCGACTATAATTCTAATTCAGTTTTGTAAAATTTCTTCAGATCTCTGCAAACATGCGTTCAAAAGCATCAAAGAAAAAATTCCCCCGATTATGAATTACAAAACAATTAAAATTTTCAAAGGCGAATATATTAAGTTGCATGCTTCATGAAGCGATAAACGAATAAAAATGAGAAGAAAACAAAGAGCCAAAGAGAATAATTCATATGAACTTTCAACCTGGTCGCTTGCAAGCTGGAACAGGAAAAATTCTATCTTGGTATTAAGTGCACGTAGAGATGTATAATGAAGAAACTTCGGCCCTAATTAAATTTTTAAAATCTTCCCTGTAATTATGTGCACAGTGATTCCAAAACTTTTCTACTTAAATTAAGTCATTATGTAGTAAATTTCATTTTTGTCCTCTTTGAGCAAATGCCATAACTTTTTTATTACTTACTACGATGAATGAAATGAAATTTTAAATTATTTTATTATTTAGGTTCCGTTCTTTATTTTATTTTAATTACGACTTTTCAGAAGGTTTTACTTTCTTCAGGTAATAAATCTATTAATTTATTAAATCAACAAGGAATAATATATAAAATAAATACAATACAAAACCTTTAGTAGGTATATTATACAGGGGGTCTGTTTATAAATGAACCAGCATTTATTTCGCTTATTTGTTGATGTAGCGTTTTTTGTCAAATACATGATTTATACAGTATCATGTGTAGTAAATGATAGCGGAAGTGAATCTTTGGTATCACTTCCGGTTTTTGAGGAAGTGATAGCAACTTTCAAATTTCAAATGGAACATTGTATTTTTTTTCACGAATTTGAAAACTACATTAAATTTGCTTTACGGTGGTATAAAAAAGTCATATGTTGTATTATTAAAATATTAAATTACGGGAACCTAAATTATGCACCTATGAACGCTGAAATAAGTAGCCCTTGCCGCGAAACAAAAACAATAGTTGAAAGCAGTTACCTGTCAACATTTTGAACATCTTTTATAAAATTAAAGTTAGGTACTCTCGAGGTACTCTTATAAATTAATTGTTTCTTAATTATTCATAATATGCGTTTTCTTTATTATAATTAGATTTAAGAGCTATTTTTATTGTAATTTACATTGATTGTTGACAGGTAACTGCTTTCAACTATTGTTTTTGTTTCGCGGCAAGGCTTACTTATTTCAGCGTTCATAGGTGCATAATTTAAGTGCCCGTAATTTAATATTTTAATAATACAACATATGACTTTTTTATACCACCGTAAAGCAAATTTAATGTACTTTTCAAATTCGTAATAAAAAATACAATGTTCCATTTGAAATTTTAAAGTTGCTATGACTTCCTCAAAAACCGGAAGTGATACGAAGGATTCACATCCGCTATCATTTACTACACATTATACTGTATAAATCATGTATTTGACAAAAAACGCTAAATCAACAAATAAGCGAGATAAATGCTGGTTCATTTATAAACAGACCCCCTGTATATGTATTAAAGAACTAAAATGCATGATTTAATCTTGAGAGTGAAGTTTATTTCACGAGCCGAAGGTGAGGGAAATAATTACTTGAGGGATTAAAGTTACTTTTAGTCCTGTGGTATATGAGCTATTTTTTGCACTTCGTTCTCAAACGAATGCAAAATAGGTTAAGCCCATTTTACATTGCGCAAGCACAACGGACAACTGCAATCTTCAAGTCAGAGTTGAACAAAGAAATTGCAGAAAACATTTTTTTCATTTTACACTGAGCAACATCAGCAACATGCAATTACTTAATTAATATATAAATTTATTAATAAATTTACCAATATTTTGTTACTATATTATGTCAACTTAATCTCTTGGATTTATTGTATTGTATATTATTGGAAAATAAGGATAGAATGGCATTATAACCACTAACGGACTAACTTTCAAACACAAATTAATCTTTTTGAAGTTTATGTTCAGTTGGTGGAATCATAACGAACTAAAAATAACTAGAAATAACGGTGAATTGCCTGCAAGCCTTACAAAAATTAGAACATGTTCTATTCCATGCAACCGTTGCCTCAAGATTGCTTCAAGATTGCTTCTGCCAAATGAATGTGCAATTTCTGTATTACACTCATGCAATATTGAAGCAACTTGTCTGCAATGTTGCTCAATGTAAAATGGGCTTTAAAAGAATACATTATTTTGCAATTTTGACTGTAAACTTTATGACAAATATGTATATTGTTACCATAGATATTCTGTAATAAATAGCACGTATATTTTACCAATAACTAATCTGCAAATAAGTTAGTACAATTTAGTGTGCATGAGAATTTAGATTAGCAAATTAGCGTTTTTAGAGCATAAACCTCGTTCAAAGTTCAAATGTACAAATCCGGGAATATTAAACAAACCGGAAGAAAGTTCATTACTTCCGAGTTAATTAGAAATATAAAGATAACAATTAATAATTTTCCGTTTGATAAGAGACTGAGAAAAAACAGCAAAAAAGTAAACAGTCTTCTCTTCATCTTTATTTATACGCTGTAAAAATATTTAAACACGATTGCCCGCTCGACAGCAATTAAATCTAAACTCAAACAACTAGGGAACTTTTTCTGCGTTCAGATAAAAGTTAAATAGTTACTTCGGGCGAACACCCAACAAGAAATTAATAAAGACTTGCAATCCTTGACCAAAGTTATACTTTAACCCTCAAAACAAAGCTTAAAGCAACTGATAGAATTATGCAGGGGTCTCCAACAAATTTTATTTTAATCTTTTGTCAACTGAAAGATTTCTACATAAATAAATGTATCTACACTAAAGACTCACAGTGTATTGGAATCATGCAAAAAATCGGTTTTAAGTGGATGAGCACGAATTAGGGTCCTTATAACTCATTTTTGATAGTTTTACGATGATGTCTGTATGTATGTGTGTATGTGTGTGGTCCAGGTCGGATAACTCAAATACGAATTTCCCAAAAATGTTAATAATTGGAATTTTACATTTGTATACAAATTGGAAGGGCTCATTAGATTTTGGTACAAATATCTTCACCGGAAGTGATATTTTTTGAAGAATAAAAAGATTAATTGTTAAAAAATTCTAAAAATTTAAATAAATATAGTATTTATTTGTAATGAGAATAAGAGGAAAAGTTATTTGCAACTTACGTTATAAAAAATGGTCTCTATTTGGTAGCATTAAAGAACTGTAGTAAAATTTAAATTATTAGATAAAACGTTAAAATCTCGTAATCCATGATCGGTTGATTAAATTAAAATAATGACAGGGAACGAGTGACACATTGACACAACGCCATAAAGTCATAAGTCAGATATTAAATGTTGTAGTAATTGAATGGACGATAGTTTCAACACAGAAGAGTAAAAATCTATACTATTCAAACAGGAAAATAAAACACTAGAAGATTAATATGTAACGAAAAACCTGCATTAAAAGCATATCAAAAGATTCATTCGCCAAATATATGAGAGTAAAGAATGATTCTGGGTTGCTCATTTAGTTCCTATATGTTTAAATCTTCGTTTACATCTTGCATATATACCGAATCTAAAATTGAATAAATCTTTTGATTTTAAGTCAGTTTTCTGGATACGACGGGAGGTTGTGTGCTGGGTACAACAGATTTTTATATTATTATTATCAACATTACAAAATTGTATTTGATTGTTTATAATTGTTTGTTATGTACGAAAGAATTCAGCATTTCATTAGGACACGATTAATTAGTATTGTTTGACTGTTAATAATTAGTGTAGGTAATTGGTTTATATGTAAAGATAGTATATAATTGAATTTTTGGTTCCTAAAGATTTGATAAAAAGAGGAAAGAGAGTACGAAGTATGAAATAGGTGACTTAGTTTTGTGGAACAGACAGACCGCTGGAGATAAACGAGTCAGCAGAAAAGTACAGCCCACGTTTGGAGGTCCATATAAAATATCAAAAATTCTAGGTAATGATAGATATCAAATTGTATCTATTCGAGGCACAACCGGATATAAAAAGTTTAGTACAGTAGTAGCAGCAGAACGGTTAAGAAAATGGACTGGTGGCATTGTCTCAGACAGCTCTGACGAAAACGAGAATGAATACGATACGGATGAATTAATTGATTTATTAGAGAATTAGTTGGGTCTTACGGGTGAGGAAGAGTTACTTTCGCCCGTTGTTTGAATTAGGTAAGGGTGAGGAAGAGATACTTCCGCCCATGTAGTATTTTGGTTTCGTGGGTGAGGAAGAGGTACTTCCGCCCAGAGTTTAAATAGTTTAATGAGTGAGGAAGAGTTACTTCCGCTCATGGTTCAAATTGGTTATTTGCGGGTGAGGAAGAGGTACTTCCGCCCAGAGTTTTAATAGTGTAATGAGTGAGGAAGAGTTACTTCCGCTCATGGTTCAAATAAGTTAGTTGCGGGTGGGAAAATGTTCTTCCGCAAAAAAAAATAAAAAAAATGTGTATGTATGTGTGTATATATATATATATATATATATATATATATATATATATATATATATATATATATATATATATATATATATTAAATTGCAGTCAGCCATGTATATCGATAGTTAGTTTATGATTATGTTACAGGAAGTAGACGGCGAGGACACCTAGTTGTCAGGAAGGGCCGAATGTTACGTCGCTATCTTGTTAATTGATTATTATGTTACGTTTGTTATTAATCTTTAGAATAATATTGGAATGTATTGGGAAATAGACTTGGGTATAAATGTATTAGGAGTGAACCAGACAGGCAGTTGGTAGTTGTAAACTGATCAGAACGGAATCAATAAATAATTGAGTAAAATAATTAGTTTTATTCTGTAATTGTTTGAGTGTGTCTTGGGTCCAATACCTAATAATAAGGTAACAGTTCGGTTGGAATAAACAAGTTGAAGCGAGCAGTCTCTTACTTTTATTTGAATGAATGATAACATTAATCTAAGAATACGTCACTGTCATTTCCATAAATGTTAGTATAGTCCGCCCAAAATAGGAATGGACACATGGCCGCTACTGCGCATGTACTATCCAACCTAAAAATATTAACTGCAAAACATGATGTGCATGTCATACCCATATTTGGGAGAATTTAATTCTGGTTCTTTCTCCATTTCATAAACATACAAAATATAAACGTCAAAAATTTCATAAATGTTCTAATGTTCTATACTACTTCGTAATACCCCTCCATTTTCGACTTGGACTCGCCCAAACGAAAATTGGTTTATGCGCAAGTCCTTTCCTATTTTGGGCGAACTCTAAGTATTATTACTAATATATAATACAAGGTGATTCATCGTAACTTACATACTTATTTCAAAATGCAATAATGCCCATTTTATGAATCAGAAACTTTTTATTTTATAATGTAGGTACATATCTAAAGTTTCGTTTCACCCAGTTTTCAAAATAAAATCAGGTAGGTGACGCCCCCCATTGTCTATACACTGAATAAGCCGATTTCTGGCGTTTGTCATAACACTTTCCAGCATGGCAGCGGGTATGTTGGCAATTGCGGCCCGGATGTTAGCCTTCAGGTCTTCTAGGGTCCTTGGACGGTTGACGTAAACGCGGGATTTAAAAAAAAACCCATAAAAAACACAAGGAGCCAAATCGGGCGAGCAGGCTGGCCACTCCTTCGAAAGTCATGCTGGGTTGCGATCACAGAACATCATTTGAAAAGTACGACTCAACTGGAAACACACGCTGCTCCGTGCTCCAACGCATGATGGCGACTGACCGGGTGGGGAACAAAACTTTACCCCACTAAAATCTTTACAGTCTGAATGGCACGCATTTTAAAAAAGCAAGTTATGATGAATTACCCGTTATTTAATGTTTCTGAATCCTGAAAAAATTTCACTGTTTCAATCTATGACTTACAGTATCTTCTTGTCCAAGACTCATTGAAGATTAATTTAGCTTGCAATTCTTCCATTCTGATTTTTTCAAAATCAGCATGAAAGAATCCTGGTGTGAACAGGGCTTTAAAAGCTTATGCTAATATTTTCATGGCAAGTCTCAGGTCTAAAGCCACTGTATGCAAATGTGATTGTTGCGAGTGAGTTTCTATTTATGCAGTTTCGTTTACGACGTCGACTGTCCGCGTTGACGTCACATTACGTCACACACACCGCACACAAACAACGGATACACGCACAAGCAGGCCGCGAGCTGGAATTAGCCAGCTTTTGTTTATGCGATAGCTAGGCACTTGTTTCATGCAGAGCTTACGGGGGATTCATTTGTTTGAGGCGTACTTTCTGCTGTTGTCAAGAACAATCGTGGTGCGGATGTTTTGTTGCGTTGATTGTAATATGGTTTTGTATTGGATTGCTACTCTTATATCGAGCATTATACAATATAGTCACCTCGGATACTCAGCCAATGAACGTCATGACTTGCTGGAAAAACTTTATAACACTAAAATAACAAGAACAGGGAAATTTTGATATTTTTAAGAGTAAAAAATTATATAATCGTACACAATTACTAAAAAAATGTGTTTAGTGTTTATTATTTACCACCTACAGTGTGAATAAAAGTACAATTATCATGACGTGCATTGGCTGAGTATCCGAGGCGACTGTACTTATCTTTTTGTTTCTTTATACAGGTGTTCCACTACTTAGGACAAAAAATAAAGGGTACGCAGGGTGTTTCTGTATTTATGGATCAAACTTTAAGGGTATATGTAACACGTTCTACTGATAACGGAACAAAAAGAATTTTTTTAAAATTCGCAAAATTAAGTGTGGTTTACTTAAAGTTAACATGTTGAGTGCCACTGGTTTTATAACTGTTTGTGTTGTTTTATTCATATACAGGTTGGTGGAGGTGAAATGAGAACATAGGGAACATACATGACAATCGAACTTTCATGCCAGGTATCTTGATGTATTTTGTAGTAATGTCACAAAACGAAGTACTTAATATGAATTTGTGTGGCAAAAAGAGTAATCAATAACAGAAATAATAATAAAATCTAAAAGTGCATGTAAACTTTCTCGTTTTGCTCGTACATATACATTATTATGCAAAGAAAATATTTTAAAGAAAATAAAAATTTCAATAATATGACAGCTACTTTGACATTGACAGTACTTCTTCCACGTATATCAAGATGCCTAGCATGATAACTCCATTGTCATATATTTCCCTATGTTCGCATTTCACCTCCACCAACCTGTATAAACAATGCACGTAATTATCTAATCCAACGCCGATAATGTGTAATCAATGAACAAATTTAATCAATTTTGTTAGAAGACCATGCAGTGGCACTCTGTATACTGTAGGTACAACGTGCTGATCATGAAACAAAAGGAATTTTTTTAAAATTCGCAAAAAACACACGTCAAGTAAACTACTCTTAACTTTGCGAATTTAAAAAAAATTCTTTTTGTATCATGATCAGTACGTCGTGCAGTATATACCCTTTAATTTTTGTCCTAAGTTGTGGAACTTCCTGTATAGTATAGGACAAGTTTTATAAGGCATGAATTTTTCGCACGCGTCCAAATTTAGTAAAACGAGCCTTCGGTCGAGTTTACTAAAGGACAGGTCTTATATACTATTTTGTCTATTCTGTGTCTTCTTAATATTAATATTTAAATTATACTGCCACAATATACACAAGTAAAGGAAGTAGAAAATGTCCAGCTCGATTTTTCTCTTGACGCAGTTGCGTTCAGGTGAATAATAAGTTGGCGAAATATCTGATTTACATTGTACTAGAAATGGAGAAACTTCTCGGATGAATCTCGAACTAGAATCATGTAATTCAGCCTTCACTTCAGCAATTTAAGAAACCGTCCAAAAGTAGGTAAAGCGGAGCAGATATATTAAGGAAAATTATTGCTACTTATTAGGCGATTCAGAACGGAGTAATTATGAATTAATCAGTAATCAAATCGCGATCAGCGATTAAACATGAGATCAACCAACCAAACTGATTAAATTACGTACTAAAATCCGCGTCAGTGTTACCAACTTCGCTTTAGCGTCCTGACAGGCCGCATACAAGTCCACTCAGTTGTGAAATTATAGTTTTTGCAGTGTAAACTGCACTTTAGCCTTCGGCTTAATATCATTTCATTAGTTACGGTTGGTAATTATTATGGTAATTTATCGGCCAGTAATGCCAACTGAGAAAGTTAAAAATGGCGATTTGATAACGTGTTAAACTTGTGTGGTGTTTTTCTATCTATTGGGTTTGTGATACTGTAAAATGAATTATTGATTATTTGTTTTTTGTTGAGTTGCAGATTTGTTCATGTGGAAAGTTAAAATAATTAGGGATATTTTTTGTTTTGTTTTTTGTACTGAAGCGCGCTATTTTCACAGGTGGATTTAGTAGGCCATAAAAATTTAGCTGACTCTGAAATTTTTAATAATCAATGAACCAGCAATATACTGAATAATGAATACACAAAAAATACAGTTTTTTTACATGCGACGAAACCACAATATTCTTCTGGCGAAATAGCGAGGAAAGTAAGTTTTCCCTCTCTAGAGAGGAAAATAAACAATGTTACCACCAGTGTTATTTTACGATGAAATATTTTAGAAATTGTAAGTTAGTTTATTATTTTGTTCCACAACTTAGGACAAAAAATTGAAGAGTTATGACGTGCTGATCATGAAACAAAAAGACTTTTTTTAAAAATTTGCAAAAAATTGCATCATATTTAAAGCAAACATTTTTTTGCGACAGGTCGGTAGTTATTTTTAATATTTTTTTCAAATCTTCTACAATGAAAGTAATTGTTTACATAGTATCTAATTACCTACTAATAAAAAAATGTCAAATTATCAAATATACCATCAATACAGTGATACTTAAAATGTACACACGGCAAGTAGACCTACCCTTAACTTTGCGAATTAAAAAAAAATATATTTTTGTTTCATGATCAGCACGTCGTACAGTTTTGCATTTTTTGTCCTAAGTTATGAAACAGCCTGTATAGTAATATACTATTATTTTACAATTATTATGTTTTATACGTTCTTATTCTACAATTTCACAATTTAACAACTTAAATTTAATTTGGCATATTGGCAGCAGTGAAACATTTCATTGTTTTTAAATGTCAATCTGACAGAAGGCAGTTATAACCTAATTTCTAGTTGTGAGTAGTATGATTAGTATCTTTCCCCGCAGCGGAATGCGATTAGCGATAGTAATTAAGATGGCGACAGTAATTAGCGATAATGATCGAATGGTAATTACGAATTGGCGATTGCATATTTTGATAAAATGTTTGATGTAAAGATAAATTTCAAGTGATGTCATAATTACTTTTCAAAAAAAAAAAAAATATTTAAATATATTATTTATAAGTTTTAAATTTAAATTCAAGTTGCAAATTACATTTCGATTTCTTTGTTAGCTAAGAAAGTAAATTTGTGTACACATAGAATATACTTATAGCAGAGATTATTTAGAGTCGAAAAGGTAGCAGAAATACTGATTCATTATAAGACATTAGCTTGCTTAGTCCTTAGAAAAGATTGTAATACACAATTATTGTTATTTAAACTGCACATAATTTGTATAGGTTTCTAGACTTATGTCAATCGTTAGAATAAACCAGATTATATTTCTTTGCTGAAAGCTAAGAAAAACAAATTTGTGTACCTACAGTAGAGATCATTATGTTCGACCAGGTAATCGGATTTAATTTCTTAGTTGCTTAAGACAGAATTATTAAAGATTCAATATGAGACATTACCTTGTTCAGTCCTGAGAAAAGATTGAAATACACATTATTATTTAAACGGCATATAATTTGTGTAGACTTCTAGACTTTATGACAGTCGTTAGAATAATCCAAAAATCATATTTCTTTGTTGAATAGCTAAGAAACCAAAATTTGTGTACTTACAATAGAGATCATTTAGGCTCGACCAGATAATCGGGTTTAATTTCTTAGTTGCAGACTACACGACATGTATTAACTTTTGTTATGTTGAAGTGGCTGAGACAGAATTAAAGATTCATTATGAAACATTAGCTTGTTCGATCGTTAGAAATGTCGTAGAGATTGTAATACACACAATTATTATTATTTAAACCGCTTATAATTTGTATAGGCTTCACTGGTGAATTTGTATGTCCTATAGTAATATTTCATTATGTCTCGCTTACTTTTACAAAAAAAAAGTTAAGTTGGCTTTGGAAATTAATTTTTAATTGCTTATTTGAAATATGAATGATGTTAGAAATGATGTTTCATTATATTATAATTTTCTAGTCTTTTAGGCGTCTAAGGCCTAACTGAACCGAATATGGACTTATAAATAGAGAACTTAAAATATTTTCAGTCAGTATACACTTTGTGTTGTCTTGTGTGCATCCTACGAGTATTTTGCTATTTCGCCGTGTTTCAACGAGTATTTTTAAAACTTCGCTATGTCTTCGAACAAGGTAGTTATTTTGAGCGACGTTCTAATCAGACCGGAGAATTCGCTTCCATGTATCGACCTTATGGATGACATCGCGTCGTTAAATTATCCTGGAGAAATTGAAATTTCTGCTAAAAAACGAAGATTGTCGACATCAAGCTGTACGTCGCTTGACAATCTTGTTAAAGAGGTATGTGAAGCAGAAGAAGAAGAAGAAGAAGAAGTTCCAACTAAGAAGCCGAGAACTTCTTTAGCAGAAAGTGCTATGCCTGTAACCTGTGGAGAAGATGAGAAGGAGCTTGGACCCCGCACTGATTCGGCCTCAACTGAAATCGAGGATAATCATGATGATGATGAAACCTCTGAAGAAGACGAATCTGTACCCAGCGTTGATGTGACTCCTGGTGAAGATGCTCCCGCTGAACCCGAAGGTGAAGACGATGATTCGACTTTTATCAGCGGCGATAATGATAGCGTTGTCATTGAAGAAGAAGAACCTTACGGCCAACGTCTGGAGGATTGTTACGAGGAGGAGCCCCGGCTTAACAACCCATCTGAACAAGAGGAGGAACTTGTTTTTTCGCAGCACGAAATTAAGAAATTAGATCTTATTACAGGTGCTGCGGAAATAACAAGTTTCGCGTTTCCGTACAATCAAAGCATGAGGGACAACAATGACCGACTTCTTGATGTGTACCCTATTCCGCTGGATGAAGAAAGACGCATATTCATCACGGTAGGAATTAATCCCGTACCAGTTCCGCGAGTGACAGTGCGGCTTGTAGGATCCGTGGCTGACAAAAAATTTATAGACATTCACGACTTTTCGGATATGTTTAAATACATAAAAACAAAAGAACTTAAAGTAAAATGTACCCAATTGGAATTAAATAGTGTACATCAGGCTAAAAATGTTCAGCTAAGTATTCTGCATAATGAAAGAATTAGGTTTAGAACAAACAGTCAATTTATAGTGCTAAATAAAGAACAAGTTTGCAATTTAGTTAAACTTGAACAACATATTTTTGAAACGGTAGAGAAATATTCAAAAAAATATGCAAATTTGTTCTCTGCTTATAAAAAAATTTTACAAAATGTTTATATAGATAGCCTTAGATATAATTTAGATTTAAGTCGTAGTTTATATAGAGTTATTTATTTAGAAAATAAGATTTATGCAAATATTTTTAAGGAAATGTATATTTATTATAATTTTAAGTTTATTAAGGATCTGGATTGTGTAGTAACATTTATACAGAGGGAAGGAAAATATATAATATAAATTTTGTTTAAAAAAAAAAAAAAATACATACATTATTATTACTAATTACCTAAATAATAAATTTTCAGGTGTTTCAAACATTTACGAGTGAACAATAGGACGGTAATTTGAAAGGGTCACTGGATTAGTCAGGTAGTTTTCTGGTACCTATATAATCGCTGTGAAGTAAGTAAATTTTGGATAGTTTGATTCTAGCATTTGCTAAACTAAGTGGGTTTAAATATGTCTTGTAATAATAACAGTGTTACACAGAGAGTTGAGATAGAGGAGGCTGAAAATTTTACAAGTTTTTTAAATTTTTGTAACAGCACTATAGAC
This sequence comes from Agonum fuliginosum, assembly GCA_947534325.1. Classification (NCBI taxonomy): domain Eukaryota; kingdom Metazoa; phylum Arthropoda; class Insecta; order Coleoptera; family Carabidae; genus Agonum; species Agonum fuliginosum. The sequence goes on along the minus strand of OX384045.1, from coordinate 1,964,908 downwards.
GAAAGTTTAAGAAATGATAACGGGACAAATCAAACAAATGAATATGATAATTTAAATAATATTTTGCAAATATGTAATATTATATGTGAAAGTGAAAGTGAAAATATACAAACCGGCTGTGATTCTGTACAAGAAACAAGTAGTGATGAAAATGAAAATCTTAATAATATTTTACATATGTGTAATAATATTATAGGTGCAAGTGATTCTGAAAATGTACAAAGTGGCAGTGGTTATGTACAAGACAGGAGTAGTGATGAAAATGAATTTCCGCGGTTCGAGATAATATCGGACATTGAGAAACATACAAAACAATTTAATTTATCCGGAAGAAGAATTACATTTTCTATAAATGATCCACCTGGGGGCGTTAACTCAATTAATTGGTTTCATGATGGGCTAAACAATGTAGTGGAATACGCATTGGGCACAACTAACCCGAGTGATTATATTGGATTCATGTTTTTTACACCGCGTATGGAAACTGGACCGGCATGGTTAAGTTTCCGCCGAGCCGATCAGATTCATATAGACGTTGTGTGGGAAGCTTTACAAAAAATTTTGCAAAGCAATAAGGAGGTCTTTTCCGATGGGCAATTTACCATTGAGATGGCCAAGGTAACATTGCCTTCAGGTTCAGGAAAAGTTCGAGGTCATGGTTTACCATTCGCGGAATTTTGCAGAAGGAAAAATGGAGTAATTGCCATAAATAACACAGATAGTTTATGTCTACCTCGTGCACTAATTGTTGCAGTTGCATTAATAACTAAAGATCCGTGTTTTAAATATATTGTGCAAAACACTCACGGTATACAGACTGATAGGGTTCGTGAATTGTTACAAAAATCAAAAATTAATATAAATGTCACTGGAGCTGGTATTCCCGAGATTGCAGAATTTCAACGCTATTATACTGATTACAATATTTGTGTATATGAGTATAATAGCAGAGGAAATGTGATTTTTGAAGGTGCAAAAGGACAAAATCTGCCAAGATTGAACCTTTTGTATCATCAAAATCATTTTTCGGTAATTCGCAGTCTAACAGCGACATTTTGTTGTTCCTATTTTTGTGAACAATGTCATGTTCCCTATAATGTTAGAAATGGACACAGTTGCGAATACACATGTCGCTACTGTAAATTTTCTCCCGCATGTGTTCCATCACCTCAACTTAAAAAATGTTCTGCATGTAATAGACAATTTAGAGGACAACAATGTTTTGACAATCATTTAAAATCTATATGCAAACAGTTAAAAAAATGTGATAAGTGTTTAAAACTATACAGGTGTTATAATAAAAAACAACATGTGTGCGGCGAAGTTTTCTGTAGATTGTGCGAAGACTACAAAAATCCCGGACATTTGTGTTACATGTTAAAAGACAGGACTGAAATAAAAGGTAACACATTATTTTTATATTATGATCTTGAGACGCGTCAGGAAAAAGACTGTGGCGAAAACAAGGAACATGAAGTTAATTTATGCGTCATTCAACAATCATGCTCTAGTTGCAGTGGTATTGACGATATAAAGCAGCTATGTAGCTCATGTGGTATTCGTGAGCATGTATTTAAAATTGATCCAATTAAAAATTTTCTAAATTATGTTTTTTTAGCGCGTACAAATTTTTCGTCAACTGTCTGTATTGCTCATAACTCTAAATCTTTCGACTGTCAATTTATATTAAAATATCTAGTTGAGGAGCTTAATGTAAAACCAAAAGTAATTTTAAATGGAAATAAAATAATTATGTTGCAAATAAATCATATTAAATTTATAGATTCACTAAATTATCTACCTATGTCTTTAGCGTCGTTGCCAAAAGCTATGGATTTACCGGCAACGTTGAAAAAAGGATATTTTCCACATTATTTTAATACGTTAAATAATCGAAATTATGTGGGACCGGTACCGGCTCCTAAATATTATGGCGTAGATACAATGTCTTCTGATGCTCGACAAAAATTTCTGGAATGGCATAACGAGCAGGTACATAATAATACAATATTTAATATGGATAATGAGCTTGTTGAATATTGTATTAGCGATGTAGATATTCTTCGCAGAGCTTGTATCAAATTTCGAGATACATTTATTAAGGATTGTAAAGTGTGCCCATTTACAGAGGCTGTCACCATCGCTTCAGCATGTAATCGAGTTTTTCGTCGTTTATTTTTACAACCTGATACAATAGGAATTATACCATTGCGAGGATACCGCATGAACGATAATCAATCCAAAATTGCGCTTAAATGGTTAATACACCAAGAAAATACGCGGGGAATTCGTATTCAACATGCGGGACATGGTGAGGAATCTGTAATCGGGAATTATTTAAAAGTTGATGGATATTATGACCGAGAAAAGTTAGTTTTCGAATTTTTAGGCTGTTTTTGGCATGGATGTATAAATTGTTACAAAACTGGCAGAGATAAAGAAGTATTTAATAGTTCGAAAGAAACCTTAGAGAATAGATTTGAAAAAACAATGAATAAATTAGACAAAATTCAAAATTTAGGATACACGGTTATTAGTATTTGGGAATGCGAATTTAAAAAAGAATTAGCAGAGGATAAAATTTTAAAAACTCAACTTGATACCCATGATCTTTTAAATAATTTACCTTTAAATCCAAGAGACGCGCTTTTTGGCGGCAGAACTGGTAACACGTGTTTGTACAAAAAAGCTGAAAATAATGAAAAAATTAAATATGTGGATGTATGCTCTCTATATCCTTATATTTGTAAATATGGAAAGTACCCTATCGGCCACCCAGAAATTTTTGTTGGAGATGAATGTAATGTATTATGCCCTAATAACAATATAGATAAAGTTGAAGGTTTAATAAAATGTACCGTTCTACCCCCCACAAATTTGTTTCATCCGGTATTGCCACGAAAATCAAATGGGAAACTTATGTTTGCTTTATGTAGAACGTGCTGCGATCAATTAGAACAAAATAATTGTGTGCATAATGATAGTGAGAGACAGTTTATGGGTACTTGGGTTGCGGATGAAGTGCGACGCGCCGTTTTATTAAATTATAAAATTGTTAAAGTGCACGAGGTTTGGCAATATAAAGTAACAACCTACAGTAAGCATACAAAAACCGGAGGCTTGTTTGTTAATTATGTTGATACCTTCTTAAAAATTAAACAAGAAGCGTCAGGATACCCCGAAGATTGTGTAGATGATGCCAGCAAGGAAGCATATATACAAAATTATTATATGAACGAAGGAATTCAACTGGATCCAGCATTAATAGAAAAAAATGCCGGCAGAAGATCTAATGCTAAGCTTATGCTGAATTCTTTCTGGGGTAAGTCAATTATCTTTCGTCATTATTTTAAATTTTTAATACTTATTTTTACAGGAAAATTTGCGCAAGCCGAAAATAGACCGTGTACGTCGATTGTCTCAACTGCTGCGGAATTATATGATTTGCTGGCTAATCCATCGATTCAGGTCAATAGGATTATCCCCGCAGGTGATGAGATGCTGTACGTACACTGGGTTCATGAAGAAGAAGCAATGCAGCAGTTACGTACCGTTAATGTTGTTATTGCCGCCTACACTACATCTCAAGCCCGACTGCGTTTGCATGAATTTATGGTCCCCTTGGATCGTAGAGTTTTGTATTACGATACAGATTCTCTGATTTACTATCATGCTCCTGGTGATTACGAACCACCGACGGGTAATTTATTAGGAGATCTTACGGACGAACTGTCCGATTATGGAGCAGGTAGTTTTATCACTGAATTTGTTTGTGGGGGACCAAAAAATTATGCATACAAGATATATTCGCCGTCGTCAAACAACACCAGTGAAGTGTGTAAAGTTAAGGGCTTTACTCTTAACTATAAAAATTCATTAACTATAAACTTTGAGTGTTTAAAACATTTAGTTTTTAATCCGCAATTAACAGGACCAATAATTTATTCTGATAATATAAGGTGTACAGTAGATCATAAGGTATTAACTAAGAAAGAAAAAAAAACTTTTAATATTAAATTTACAAAACGTAGGTTAGTTGATAATTTGTATAGTATCCCATATGGAGAAAAAAGAGTAAGATATGATTAGTTAATTTTTTTTTTTTTTTTTTATAAATAGATTTATACTATCCAAATATAATTTTTAATAATATTGTAACATTATTTAAATATTTATATATTATTATTAATTTTCATACTTATAAATCTGAAAAATTACTTGAGTGTATAGGGAAATAAATTTAACATTGGTTACAACGTTTAAATAATGAGTTTTTAATTACTACATACATTAGACAGGAGTGGGGTATACTGAAAGTTGTTATAAATACCTACCAAAATATTTCTTTCTGTACTCTGAAGTCTTATATTGCGTTGTATATTCACAACTGAAATATTTTTAAAAGAGTCAATAGAATTTCTACATACAATGGAAAACTACGGTGTAGAGACAGCTGAATCTTGGGACGACGTCGACGAACCATCATATAATCCTATGGAGGGTATTAAAAATAAACTCATTTTAATTCCTCCACAGGGCTATAAACTGACTAAAAGCCAGAAGAAAGCCCATCGAGCATCTGAAAGAATAAGATGGCAGAATCTATCACATCGTAAAAAGGAGGATACACCAACCCAGTTGACATCAACACAATCTAAAGACGTGATCGAAGGACCAGCTCGCAAGTTAACTGTTCCAATAAGGAATAATTCGAAGGAAAATACGGAGAGGAAGAGCATAAATAAATACAAAACAATTTAATATACCATTATATGTATTATGTATATAGTTTATAAAATAAAAACAATTGTTAACATTTTATTTTCTTCTTTTAATGATAGTAAAACATGTACCTTATTTCATTTTCAGATTTATTATACTCAGGTAAGTATTTTAAAATTATCTTATGAAGTACATTATACACATATATGGGGTAGGTATATGAAAAATAGAATGAGAGAAATAAGCAAGTTTATTAAAGATAAATATTTATTTATTTATTTATTGAAATAATAACAAAACATATACCGTATAAGTCTATCGTTTTCATATTTATCATTACCAAATAGTTTTATAAAATCACTGTGCTTATAACAATTTATTCTAAATAACAAATATATCAGACAGTAATATCCACAAACAGAAGAATAGTAATCTTGTAGATGAATATTACTAAATGTCCATTTTTTAGTATTTCTTTTTAAAAAGTCGATATGATGTTTAACATAAGGTGGCCGTCCGTAGCTGTCGAAATAAAATCCATTTCCTTCACGATCAATATAAATAGCAATCCAATGCGATCCTGGTAATGTATCAGGATCAGTGTTTACAACTAACATGCATGGAAAATTCACACGATTTGGTAATTTGTTTGCTGCATACACTCCGTAATGACCCGTATTTTTAAAATATTTGCGAAAAATATTTTCTATAGACGTAGCATTCATCTTCAAAATTCTAATAAATGTACAACAGTCGATTGCTGTAATTATACTAGTTTACTAGATACAATATACCCTTTTATATATATATAGGGGATAATTGTTAGGAAGTGGTTTAGAAATTATTAATAAAACTTAATTATTTATATTTCTTTTATTAAATCATTATAAAGTACATAATTCATATTTATTTGATAAAGATATTTTGTTCAACATCCTAATTATATATTGCATATCTTTATAATGTTGTATATCTCTCTTCAGGCTTAACATATTTGCAATAAATTTTTCTTTTCTTATTCTGAAATATCATTATAATTAAATACATGAACAATGCTGGCATAAATAAAAATAGTTAAACGAATCTGCGTTAAACTTACCTAAATTCATTGAATAATTTTCTTTGTGATACTTCTTTTTCTGTTGCAAATTTTTTCCTAGATGATAATAATTCGGCTGGATATTTCCTTTTCGTTCCAATATTTGCTACCTTTTAAAAATAATAAATTTATACACCTACACTACATTATGATAAAAATAAAATTTTACCTCCATTTTGATATAGGTATATGAAAAATTAAATATAAATGTTAAATTTGTTATATGAAGAACCAAGTTGTTCTCAAATGAATTGAAAATGTACATTCGAATACTGTAACTATACTAACTTACTAGACATGTACATTATGCTCTTATATAGGTAAGGATTTGATGGGATTCGATTTAGAAATTATTGAAATAAAATTCCGTAAGTAACATCTATTAAATTTTATTAATTATAAGCACATACAAATATATGTATATTTTATTATATAGATACACTAACTACCATAATCTACAATAACATTTCTATTTTTATCAATTTCAATAATATTATCAAACTCAGCATAAATAACACAATTAACTGTACTATCAAAGGAGTTTTCAAAACCAACTTCAATTCTTAAAGAGCCTTGTCGGGTGAGATTCCAGTGCATCATACTATTCGCTGCCAAATCGGGAGTGAGATCAAATGCTGATAGACAATATCCATCTGGATAACTATCTCTGTCTATGTCATTCCCACTGTTTCCAAAGTGAATGCCTGTTCCAGAAAACAGTGTATTGTACATTTGAATGTATGATTTTTTATCTCCAAAGGATGGTTGTAATGGTTTCGATGGTAATTGTTGTCCATTTACACATAATGACAAGTAATTTATTTTGAAATTTTCAAAGTTAAAAGGATTACTTTTAATGTCCCCATTAAATGCTTTGTTAGATACAAATCCGATTATACATCTTTTAGGTAGCTGCCCCAAGAAAATATTGTCTAATGATTTTCCTTGAACCCCTGACGGGATAGTTACAGCTTTAACCTCAACTCTGGTAATCGGGTACTTAGCTGTAGACATTTCTAATGTTTTATTGTGTGCAAGTAATACACTCGGATTTAATTTGACGCGACGAACAAGTAATGTGGCTTCATTTATTTGCATTTTGTAATTAGAAGTATCTGACAATAAATGAAAACTATCCCTGGATCGAACTAATCTTAGTCGCATTTCAACACCATTTAACAAAAATTTTTCTTGATTAAAAATATCAGCATGAACATGACCAATCATGTCAACATTTTTACTTTTTTCTATAATTTTTTTACGTTTAATATATCCGGAATTACCCTCATCAGTAGTTGTATTCATTTTTCCAGCATCATCAGCATACCATAACGTTGATGTAAGGTGCGATTTTTTCGCATCTCTACCGTAGTTTAAAAGAGTTTCAATATATGCTCTATAAGGATGAGTGTTATTCGGTGGAGATACAAGTTTTTGATTCAAATATACGTCAACTTGACTAAAAATTGAATGAAGCCAGTTGTTAATAGGCGCTACATTGTCTGCCTCCGTCAAATTAACGTTATCGTTTTTAATAATTTTTGCATTTAAATAAATCATAGTTTGAGATAAGTCAAGATAATCTTCGCCTTGTCCAGGAATCACAAATTCTATAGGTCCATCGTCAGTGATTGAACATAAAGGTTTATAATTGACCCATTGCCCACTTTCAATACTAGTTTGTGTTGGAGGTATTGCAAACAGATCCAATTCACTTTTAATGCATTCACATGACTGACCATGCAAAAATGCCATTTTAAAAAAAAATTTTTTTTTTAATCAAATATATCTGAATGTCTGGAACGCTTCTTGTTCTTTACCGTAGCACGTAAAGTTGTAGAATGAATAGGTTTCTTAATTAAACGTTTCTTTTTATATCCTGAACCACTCATTAATGTATCAATCTTGTCTGCAGCTTTCCGCTTTAAATTAGTTCCTGCCTCTTCAATACGCTGCTTGAATGCCTCTTTCGGGGGTTTATTCTGACTCAAATCTCCCAAAAAATGTATCCCAGTATTTAGTGCTTCTTTACCAACTGCCCCCACACCTTTTCTTATTACGGGTAAAATACTTCTAAACAATCCACTAAAGAAACTTCCGATACCATGACCTCTTTGAAATTGATTTCCTTTATATACAGTCCCTATACCGGAGCCAGCTTGCTGATTATAATAGACTTGATACGGACAAACTCTCATTTTCAAGATGCTCGGCGAAATTGAAGTTTTACACTCAAAGTACCAAATTGAAATGGTGCTGCATTACCATCGTGAGTCCTTATATCTATCTCAATATTTGAAAATTCTCTTCTTAAAACCGGAACGAAGTGTGGTTGTGTAAATGATATCATTTCATTGGATCCGAAAACAAATTTTTCAGTTTTTACAGGTACTATTCTTAATAGCTGGGCGACGACATCGCCAACAAGTTGAGATTCAATAATATCGCAATAAATATATAACTGAGATGGTATGCCTAAATTTAAATTAGGTAAATTAACAGAATTTTTTTGTTTATATATATCTGCATATGGTGGATAACCTAGTTGCAGAGATAATAGTGGAGAAAAAGTCATTGAATATACATAGTCATCTTTAAATCTTGCAAATACTCGCTTTCCTGTCTTGTTATAAGAAAATGCTACGAATTTATTAATCACTGCATGTTCATTTACTTCATGTAAAACGCTGTCAATGGTTTCATAATTTTTTGAAACAATGGTTTCTTCTTTCATGAATACATTTATAACTTTTTTATTCTTATTTTCCTTTTTAAGCATAATTTTAACTTTGTTTTCCCGTTCATTGACGTTGTAGAAAGAACACGGATATATAATTTCAGATAATGCTACCTCCCATTGACCCTCTAAGTTTATGCTTTGAGGTAGCTGGGTAATAAAACATGAAGTTTTATTATTAGGAAAATATTGCATTGAACTATTACTAGGTAATGTTATAAAGAACAATTCCTTGTCAGTCATTGTTTAATAAGCGAACAGTATTAGCGGGAATCCAAGAATTAAACTTATCACTGTATCCTCTCCAGGAAACAAGCAACTTCTTTCTGATGCCTGTACCTTTTGTCTCCAGTATTTTATCTATTTTATACATGGTATCAGATTCAATATATACTCGTTGCAATTCATTTTCGTAGAAAGTGCCCTCTATGATTTCGTTATTTAAATCTTTAATTCTATAAACAACAGGATTTCTCTTACTAACAGCATATATTTTAAATATTTCTTCACTCCAGTTAGATTCATATCCCTTTTCAAATATATTTTTGTATTTAGATATTCGCACATTATCTCCAATTTCCAATTTTTGGCGACTCTTATTTATATTTTGTTTAACTTTATTTTGATTTCTCCATACTTCTAATATATTTCGGTCATTTACTTCACATGGGGCTATTTTTATTGAACGATGCTTTGTTTTATTATAAGCCGTAACTAAATTTTGTAAAACATCAACATATCTGTATGTATTTTTATAAGTAAAATAACGGTACATTTTTGTTTTCAAAGTTCTGTTAAACCTTTCTACAAAACATGCTTTCACATCAGGATTATGAGTAACATAAAATTTTACATCATTTTCATTTAAAAATGATTTAACTGATTTTGCAATAAATTCTGACCCTTTATCTGTCTGCAGGTAAACTGGTTTTCTTTCATTAAATATCTTTTTAAATGCTTGAATAACAGACTCTGGTTTCTTATCTATTAGAGGTAAAGCCCAAGCATACCTGCTAAATACGTCAATAACAGTAAGAATGTATTTGTAATTATCGTTAAAGCGGCTTAATTTGCGCATGTCATTAAGGTCAGCTTGAAAAAGATCGTTTATATTTGAAACTTTATATTTATTTCTTGTGAAATGTTTACGGACTGGTTTGTGTAGCGTATATGCATCCTGTGAGCTTATCCATTTTTGTACTTCTTGTGTTTTATATTTACCTTTTACAGAATTTACAAGATTATTAACTCCCGAAAACCCCGCAGGATTTGATATATCATAGTAAATGTTAGACAATGTGTTATTCATTTTAAAACGTATAACGTTTCCACTTTAACTTTTTCAAATTTACTGATTCATTATCGGCTTCGTCGTCCGTATATGTCTGTTTTCTTCGTCTATTTTCGGCTCTATTAGTCTTATTAACGGATTTTGATTTATAATATTTTTTTCTTTGAGGATTATTAATTAATTCAGTTGGAAAATTTATTTCCTTTAATGCATGTAAAAATTCTTCCCAACCAGTTGGATTGCTTCGTTTTCTATTTCTAACAATGTCAGCAACTAAATCTGATATGTTTGAATCTGGAATTTGTTTATCATAAATTGAAACAACACCTCGGGCATTCCATGTAACTGTATTATTTAATTTTAATTTTTGCAATATTAAACGTGCTTTTTCTTGGTGAGATTTTGGAATAACATTAATTATGTGGCTAATATCGTCTTGCTCCTCTGCAGGTTGCGTTGGCTCTAAAGACGTTTCATATTCGACTGGTAATTTTATCGGTTCTCTATTTTGTTTTTGAAAATATAAATATCTTTGTAAAATTTCTTGATACTTTATCCATTTTTCATATTCGGATTCCTTTGAATTTAAAATGTCTTTCATATCTCTATCCAACTGGCTAGTTATAGATTCTTCTTCATCGTTGATATTGTTACGCAAACGGCTTAAATTTTCAGGTGATATTAAAACCATTTTCTTAGCATGCTCCATTTTTTTTTTTTTTAATCTCTTTTAAACAAACTACTTAGAACACCAGTTAAAAGCGGAGCTAATAAAAATGGTAAAAATGCACCACCAGACTGAACTAATACACGTTTCTTAGTTTTCCAGTTATCACCGCGTTTTGTTAGTTTTCTTAAAATATTTTTGTGACGTCCTAGTGAAACCTGCTGTTTTCGACTGAGAGGAATTTTACCGTGTAAAATATTATAAATACATTCGCAAATACATCTCACTGAATTACAATCAGCGTTTTTTAATAACGCCAATCTGTCCTTGGGTTTCAGTTTGTGCAACGCACGCAGAAATTCAGCGTTGTTAATGACTGTTTTACTCATTTTATGAAATAACCTCTGGTAAATTTTTTCTCATGTATTTATACGATTTTTTAGGTAAGTAGATATATGTCAGACCGTCACGTGATGTACGAAACCGTAGCCAATCAGGAGTGTTTTGTTTTAGATCAAATATCATATACCCGTGTGGTTCAGATGTTGCATCGTTGTATGTTTCCTGTACAAATTTAACATTTTCGGGAAAAATTTGTCGTGACAAGTGTAAAATTTGGGCTCTGTCTCGAGGATTTTTAAAATAAATTATGTAATTAGCATTAAGAGATATATCTCGTTGACCTTTTCCTTGATGAAATATATTTTGAGTTAGAAAAAATACTGATAAATTTTTATGATGCGACCATTTTGTAAATATATCCACAACGCGACTATCAGCTTCTCTCATTAAGTCGTCGATTATCATTAGTTGAGGATGTTTTCCGTCTATACTTTCGATATCTGGCAAGCCTTCAATAAAATCAACCCCCTTTATTGTATTATATAAACTTTGCCAGGTTCCATAATGCCAAAATATTTTCTTAAATTCCGTATCACACATATCGTTAATATTAGCCAGAAAATTATTAACAAAGTATGATTTTCCACTGCCTGAGGGGCCTGCAATTATTGCAGAAAACGGATGTTTAAATTTTGTACACATATTAACAGTAGCATGTATAGTTTACGACTAAACTTAGATTCTCAATTTCCATATTTATTAGTAAGAAAAGTTTGTAAATGAAACAGGTACATATTTGAACATTATTTTTTTTTTTTTTTTATTTAAGTAATTATTATACATTCATAAAGGTTCTATTTTAATATTACAGTAATTTAACAAATTCTATTAATCTTGCTTGTTTACCAGTACTATATTCTTTTATTCCTGTATACTTTAAACACCACTGGGTTATATCAGACTGTTTCAGTTGTAATATTTCTGCATCACTCAGATCGTCAAATCGGGCGGGAAGAAATGTTGTAAATTTTTCACACTCTACAAGTATTTTCCTTCCAAAGCCCGTAGTAACGGCTTTAATATCGACTAATCTGTACTGCTTATTTGTTTCTAACTCCGTTATTTTTCTTCGAGGCTTGATGTCTGACAGCTGTCCTTTTTCATTCATCTTTGTAAAGTCCATTTCTAAATAACAACAAAATATTACCAAACTACATATTAAAATTGTTTTTAATATAACTTACCAGCAAACTCGTGATGATTTCTTACAACCTGCTTCGACAATAACGATGAAATAATACTTATGAATATATTTCCCTATTTATACATACCCTGTTCTTGCGATTTCTCTATTCAACCTTCATATTTTTAAGATAGATATTTTCTCTCTTATACTTCGTGGACAAATTTTACGTCAGCAAATACTTTCCAGAAATAATAAAATGGCCGGCTACATGCCTAAGCTAATCACCAGGGAGCGTCATAGCTAAATTATTTTCAAAAGTCATTATGACATCACTTGAAATTTATCTTTACATCAAACATTTTATCAAAATATGCAATCGCCAATTTGTAATTACCATTCGATCATTATCGCTAATTACTGTCGCCATCTTAATTACTATCGCTAATCGCATTCCGCTGCGGGAAAAGATACTAATCATACTACTGTTGTGTTCCTTTAACATTTACAATGTTTTTAAACATATCTTGAAAAAAATGTTGTGTCTAAGGGTACGTTTATGTTGGAGCATCGATACTAGCTACGATAGCAACGATAAGAGCGACGATAAAAGCAGTGAGCAGCGCTTTCTCTCTCATATGTTTATATTGAAGACAGATGTTAACGGTATGTCAATATGACTGATTCAGAAGAAGACAAATGTGACAAAATAGTACTTATTAAGTAAAAAACAAGCGATACGCAGATATACTGCGCATCCATAAACAGAAAACGATTTTTCAATTCGGAGAATACCACCATTTATTCAAGGATTCAAAAATGCACCCAGAAAAATTCTTTGGGTATATGAGGATGGAATTAAACACTTTTAATTATAAAAATAGATAAGTTCTTGGAGAATTCAGTCAATTTATTAAAATGCAATAACACACCAACGTTTCGACTTCAATAAAGTCCTAGACTTACTTGTAATTTTTAATTTATCCGCTATCTAATCCCACAATTTATCTAAAATATATCTGGTGTGATGATTTATATTACTTTGGTCCCATATACTGGGCCTAAGATAAACTTCTGAAATTAATCGATCAACATCCATGGTGCTATGAAAGCGACGAAAGCGTCGAAAATAGCGAAGAAAATGAAATAATGACATATCGATGCTCTTATCGTTGCTCGCTCATTGATAGCTTGATTCAATATAAACAGTTACATATAAAACAATGTATTTGTTTTCGACGCTTCGCGCTTATCGTCGCTCTCTTCGCTTTGCTATGCTCCAACATAAACGTACCCTAACACAAGGGGAAAGCTCTCTCGCTTCGCTCGTGACACAAACTTCGAGCTCGAATGGGAAAAAGAAGAGCAAAATAAGAAAACTGTTACATCCACTGTAAAGCAACCTTTAGGGCACAAAAAGTAATGTTAAAAACATTTACAGATTTCTCGCGAAAATAATGTCGAAAAACTCTTAAAACTACTAAGAGCTCGAACTAATTTCCCGTCCTTTATTTGTAAAACAGTTGTATCTGTTCGCAGTCATTGAACTGCTGTAGAAAACTAAACACTTTAACAGACAAACATTAAGAAGATTCATTTCTTCTTACTTTCATCTCTGTCGCACTAAGAAGCTCGGCATAAGGCGATCTCTGTCAGATGCATTGTTTCTGGGACAGCACTTACGATATTGCAATTTTTTCTTTCTTTTGAGATTTTTCTACGCCATCTAAGATCGTTCGGGCGCTTTTAATATAATTACTTAACGGGTTGTAATTTGTTTCTTCTATCTCTGTTCAGTCTGTGTCTTTAATGTGTTAATGTTTTGGTACTACAAAATTAAATAGATACCAACTTGACATGAATCGTCCTGACTACGATCCCAAATTACATACTCAATACAAACATCTCAGAGAATTACATGGGATGCATAATAGGGTACTTTACCATAGTAACAAATTAGCAATCCAGTCAATTATATTGAAAGGGGACCTCAAAAATGAGTTATTGCCTAGAAAAAAAATTTCAAAAAGTTAATAGTTCTTTAAATATTTTACGTATCGATACATCTACGTCACAATAATGCGTTTCACGTGTATTCTTACTTACAGTAATAAAGAAACTACCAAATTGTATTTTATATTTTGTAACATTTAGAAACAGCTTATTTTACATGAGTACATTTTAATTCCAGCTCCATGGTGTGAGAATATTTTCAGCTATACATCTACGTCACACAAACTTTAAAAATTAATTTCAGCTTTATTAAGAACAATTAAGGCTTATCAGTACTCTCAATCACTGTCAAATAACATGAAGATTCAATAAAAAACTTTTTTTTAAATGGTAAACTACCCTATTTGGATATTATTACCAAATTACTAACATTGTGATGTTACATAGATAATGTTACTAAGGGCGGACATTAGCAATCGCTAGGATATTAATAGGATGTTAATGGGCAAATATAGCAACATTATTGAAATGTTCTGAGGATTTTATTGATTCGAATACCTATAGAACCATATAAATTTGGCTCCTTATTCTTTGTTAATGTCATATTGTGGAAACAAAATATGCTAGATGTTTTCTTGAGAAATTAATCTAAATATATACAATAAATATATAAAAAATCTGATGTAGCCAGCACATAACCTCCCACCTTAATACTATAATACATGAATTTGATTTTTTTAAGCTACATTTTGTAATTTTTTATAGTTCTTCAAGCAAAGTATCGATTCCGATTGGCATTGAAATGAAATTAGCTATTTGTAGATAAAATTTATTTATTACTTTTATATCCAGTTAATAATGAATCGATGATGCTTCTTGACTGGATACGTTTAATGGAAAGATAAAAACTTACCGGAATTCAGTCAATTTTTTATTTATTAAATTTCGGCTCCGAGGTATTAGTTTCAAACCCAGTTAATAATTTATACATTTCTTTAAAAATGGTGCCACAAAAATTTCAGAAACTGTGTACACATCTGTTCATCTGGCACATTGACATATTCATTTTTGTTATTAAATTTTTTCCTATATTATGATTTACAAATCGTGGTAGGTAAATTTACATATTTTCCTTTATAGGTAAGAGATATAGAAAGGATGTTAAATAAATATTGTAAGAGGTAATTTGTTCTTTCAAATGTCGCATGACAAATTGTAACTATCGCAGTATTTCCAATATTTTTTGCAAAAAATGTTAGAATGCTTCAAGAAAATACCATTTCCGGCTAGCAGATTTTTACCAAAATCCTTTCAGCTCTTCATTAAGATGTATAAATGTATAATGCAAAATAATGCGTCGTTAAATTGAATCTTCAATGAGTCTTGGAAAAAAATTATGGATTGCATCAAAACAGTTATTTTTATCTATGTGTGAACAGGCCTTAAAGCACTAAAGTTGTAGTGCAAAACTTTAACATTTTCACTAAATAACAGCATTAAACTAAATTGAAATTGTTTGTAACGTAGGTACGTGAAAGCCACCGTAACAAAACTTTAAAACAGTATAAAACAAAAAGAATAACACATAAAAAATCTTTTACATTAATTAAAACAACTGAGGTAGAGTTATCATGTTGAGTTTTTGTTTTTTACTTTGATTTTGTGGTAGGAAACCAAGCCCAGTTTTAATCCTTTTTGTATTTCGTTTCAACAATAGAATGTTTTGTTTCTCTTTCGCAAATAACAAATCGAAACAAATGCGTATTGAAATTGAAAGATGGTTGTTTTTATGTTTTAATATTTAGAACAAAAGATAAAACTAAAAATGCGAAATTTGGAATAGTATATTGTACAACAAGAGTGGGTGTGATGCCTATATCGCACGAGAACGAGTTTGCAGTCACGACCCATAGGGGGTGTGTCTGCAAACGTTAGCATAATTATTTTTTAACATATGACATTTGAATAATTGTTGCCAACGTAATAGTATATTATTTAACGAGTAAATAATGTAAGCTATAATTAATGAGGATGAAAGTTTGTTCACGAGCCGAAGGCGAGTGTATAAATCATCCGAGTTAATTATAGCCATTATTTTCGAGTCAAATACGACGTTTTATCTACAACTTTTTAAATAAAGCAACATTTTCTTACTACAAATTTGTATTGATATTAACCTAACCTCAAACTTTGGTGTGATGACAATTTATCTGAGTAATTTAGAACTATTATGGGCTAGTCATATACAGCGTTTTACAAATTTTTATTATTTTTACTGTTTCTGCTTACAACGTCATAAAATGATAACTTGATGTAACACTAATATTAAAACAGATGTGATGGCAGTTTGACAGTTCGAGAGAATAAAGTTCTCATTATTTAACAGTGTGAAATAATGAATTCATTATTTCATAATGTGTCCTTATGGAGGGGTTTATTATACTACTTTCACGTATATAATGAATACATTATTCTATTGTTGTAGATATAATTTATTTATTTTCACTTTATGCAATATAATCATGCTTTTAAACATAATTATAATTATTAAATATGTTTTAATCGTATCATCAACTGTTATTGCCTTTTAATATGCAACATTTATTGATAATAATTATAAACAACATAATACACGATAATACATTAGTTACTTATAATACGTTAGATACTTATAATTCATTAGTTACGAACTTAATACGTTAGATACAACCATAATAACATCAAAATCTTCCATACTATGCAAACTGTCAACTAATTGACAGATAAAATTGTTGGTTTGTTTTAACATCGCTGTCGTTGATGATACGATTAAGCTTTGAATATAACGCGAATATATGCGATTTTAACCCCCTTGGATGTTCAAAGAGACTCGGTTTCACCTTGTCGCTTAGAAACATCCTCAGTATTATAAATCGCATAATATTCTTGTTATATTAATAGCTATATTTAATTATTTGTCATAATAAAAACATAATTTGCACGCATTAATAATTTTTTGACGTATTGCACCTTGAATTTTATATCTACACCTGGTATGGATATGACATCCCTATCCACACATAATAGTATGAAGATATGTTGCCAATCTCCATCAGGGAGTAGAAATAAATTCTTTCAGTTTCATAATGCCTATGGCACACCGGTCGAGGAGCATCGAGTAACTCTTTGATGAAACGAAAGAACGAACCCGTCCGCGATGGATTTCTATTTCATCGGTGACAAATACATCAAAGTTTTGAACGAAATCAAATACAAAAGATACGTCTGAAATGAAATACATTCGTTTCATCGAGGAACAACTCGATGAAAATAGCGGCGCCCCTATTTTTCGTCGAGGACGGGGTGCGTTCTATCGTTTCATCGAGGAGTTACTCGATGCTCCTTGATGCTCCTGGACCGGTGTGCCATAGGCATAAGTGAGTTGAGCAGTACATGCCATTAAAACAAGAATTTTCTACCTTTTCAGCTGCTGAAAAATCAGTTAAATATTTATCAGTCGCTGAAAAACCGCCATTTAACAATATTCATTGACCCTTGATTTAAAACCGGCTTCGCCAAATTTACAAACCTAATGTAATTCACTCAACTAACCATTGCAACGTCTACACTGTTACACTCTTAATGCGACGTTACACGGTGCCAGTAACTTGTTCAAGTCACTAAAATCCAGTTCTGGATGTTAGTACTAGGTTGATGTACACTGATATTTAGTATTTTGATTTATCTGCCTACCAATGAAAACAAAAAATAAAATATTTCAGTGTTAACGTGTTAATTTTTGACTTTTTGACAAATTGAAATTGAAAATATGAATTGTCATTTATTATTTATAAGGTCATGATAAACTTTAATAATATTATAAAAGCTACAATTCCCGAATTCCCTTCTACAATGGTATATTTGTGAGTAAGTACCTACCTTCATACACACTTATTATACCGTGAGTTTATTTTAACGTGAAACATGAGATTTTTCATATCCATGGTTACGAATTTGACAGCAATGTATTAGAGCGTTCTTTTTAAAATCGAACATAGGGAATCAATTTAACTGTATTATTCTTGACCAATATAACATATTTGGGCAGCTTTAATAGTTCCAAGAGACGATTTCAACATAAACTTTTAATTGTTTAAACTATACCTACATTGTATTTCCAGGTAGCATCAGTTTGACTTCAATTAACAAATTCAAATGTTGCTACCTGGAAATATGATGTAGGTATAGATTAAACAATTAAAAGTTTATGTTGAAGGCTTCTCTTGGAACTATTACAGCTGCCCAAATATGTTATATTAGTCAAGAATAATACAGTTAAATTGATTCCCTATGTTCGATTTTAAAGTAGTTCGGTCGTCAATTGAAGTTGTTGATGTTGTATTGAAAATGGTCTGGTTGAATAGAAAATTTAATATTATTTTCAAAAGTGCCAAGAAAACATGCCCTTGCGGTACTCGTTTTTGAGAAAAATGAGTTTGAAGTTCACTGTTTTTACATGGGCTCTTATGGAAAATGACACTTTTGGTTAAGAAAAATTGAAATTGCGCCGTAAAAGTTCGTTGAATAAATAGTGGCAAATTGATATTGGGAAAGGTAATATATTAAGGCTTCGTTATGCATAGTCAAAATCCTACGTTGCCGATGTAAATAGCCCAAAAACTGGGAAAATATGTGACATAATCACGACCAAGCGGAAGCCGATCGGTTGTCACGTTCTGCAGGGTTGCCAACTGCGGAGCGTGGGAAATTTAAGCGCAGATTTGAATGTTAACCTTTTATTTCTTGAAACAGATGGGATTGAAAAATCAATGAGTTTCATGATTTTAAGTCATTTATCAAGAACTCGTTTTTATAAACACACTATCGTATTTATAATTTACAACATAGCTTCAAACAAAATTCCGAACTGATGTAGATAACTGTGAATGCCTCGGACAATGTTGCCAACTGTGTCGACGCCATAACCTGGCCCGAGTCAAGGTGCGAATGAAATTACAAGATGTGTAAAATACGACTATTTGTTTGAGAACCAGATGCATAAAAATTCATAATAAAATATTAAAAACCGTTACAGTCGAATTTCACTTCATAAATTGACAACAAAAAACGGAATGATTTTGACTAGCGTCAACGACGACCGAACTACTTTAAAAAGAACGCTCTAATACATTGCTGTCAAATTCGTAACCATGGATATGAAAAGTCCTATGTTTCATGTTAAAATAAATTCACGGTATTAGTAAAATATTAGAGTATGGCAAGAAATCATGTGTTGGCCACATCAGATTTTTTAGTAGTGTTTCCATCGTTTTTATGGAGCTACTTGATCGATGATCAAGTGTCATTTTGAAGTTGAAAACATTTAATAAAGAAAGAAGGGATCTACAGATGTGCTTTTTTAAAATTGTAAAAATAAATATAGATATAACCGTATAAAGTTTGCATAAATTTGAAAGTTTTTCGGAATTTTTATAATAATGTACACATTTTATAAAAATTGTTAATTGATCCTTTAAGTAATAATCCTTGTTGAAATACAATTTTATTATTCTTGTACTAGCCACAAAACACTCGTTAGTACGTTTTGAGCTGGATTTTGAAGGTAGACAGCCCTCTTAAGTACTGGATTTAGCGACTTGAACAAGTTACTGGCACCGTGTAATAGAGACGTCGTAGCTACACTGTAAATCACGTTGAGTTTCCCCCACCCGGAAACAAATTATCTTCGTCACTTCCGGTGAAAAACGAGCGTCGAGCCTGTGTTTCCGCCCGGCTGAGGAAGCGAAAGAGAAAAGGTTGGGGACCACTGGGCTTGATAGTTTAATTTGTGGGGAACTGCAAGCGATGGATGGATTTATTACAAGAGACAAAAAGATTTTTTTTTAAATGTAGAAAGAAGTTTATAAATTGAGTGAATTATTTTAGATATTTGGGATGATGTGTTTGTTTGGGTTTTATTTTGTATAATTTATTTACAATGTTAGCTTTGTTGTAAAGAAATATAATAATAAATAAACCTAAATAAATATCGTGTTTCCTGGGTGTTTGTTTTTATCCCTTGAAGCATTTTATTTTACGAGTACCTCATGTTTGCCTAAAGCCTCATTCACAATACGAAATTAGTAGTTACTCCAAACCTGTAGTTAGTAGTTAATCTTTACTTATAATATCACATGTGCATTAATTCTTTCCGGAAAATTTTTTGAGTGCTTTCAGACAACGTCTTAATTAGTTCGACTGGTACACGAGAGCTAATTACATTGTTGGAATGCACGATAAAAAATTTCCTGGATATGAATTAATGTCCGAGTGCATCAAGAAAATCTCAATGACACCGTCGCTCTATATTTGATTTTGCAATAAAAAATTGAAATATTTACTAAATTTGTATTAAACATTAATAAATATGTATTATTTACCTTATTATTTGCTTATTTACACTCAAAATGACAATTTAACCAATTTTTAATTTAATGTCAAAGTGACAGAAGATGACGAAAAATTTCCGCTTATTAATTTCAGTTAAGTTAAGCTTGAATTACATTATACTTTTTTCGGCTAGAAAAAAGAACTTTTTTTTAGATACTTAATTCGGCTAGAATCTAGTTTTCAAATTTGTTCTTGCGCTGACATATTTTATTTAGCTCATCGACCAATACTGCCATTGAAAATTTAAAAAGAAATGTAATTGTCAGTTGAGGTTGTCAACGTACTCGGTTAATGTGTTAATGATGAAGTTTTATGTACCTACAATTTAGTTATTCTGCTGTCACTAACTTTATTATTTTTGAGCTTATATAAAAAGACGGTTATAGTATGAAACTTGGATCGAAATTTTCTTGATTCACATTATCCAAGTGAGCATTCTAGAATTAAGTATGAAAATTGTCAAAGTTTCTAGCCGAAAAAAGTATAATTCAAGCTTTACTCAAGCTACTAGTAAAAAATTTTCGAGAAAATTATGATATAACCATGGTTACTATTATTGTGATCAATTCATCCATTGGCTGTTATTTGTGTCATGCGATTTTCTGTATAAACTACCAATCATAATCTAGAACGATGATTAATTTTGACGTTTGACGTCTCAGATGACATTAATATTCGAGATCACCTTTGTCATAGGGACATTTACAATTTTGTATCATAATTATAAATGTTTCTTCAGTCATTTATATAAGGATTATTAGGAAAGACAACTTTAAGTAAACCAAACATAAAATATACTTATTTTTTATTTTTTTTTAATGGTAACCAACCTACAGAATTAACTTCCAATTACAGGATGGTAGATAAGCGAACACTTCTGACTTCTGACGCTAAGTTCAAAACTAGTTTGTTTTACTAAAGTTAACTACAACATTAATAATTTTGTAATTGTGAACGACAGTAGTCAAAACTAACTATTCAACTATAACAACTAACTATACCTACTGAATATAACTACTAATTTCGTATTATGAATGAGGCTTGTACATATTATTGTTTAATTAGACAAAAATCTACACTGAACAATTGCCAGTAATTTCCCACTTGATAAAAAAACATTTAAAGAATGTGAACATCCCGCTCTTTTACTTGCCCTCTTCACTCCCCTGTCGCCCCTAACCACTGACCCTTATTTCCCCTACGTTTCCTTCGAGTAGATCAACTATCAGCCGTCTCAATAACATCGGCAAGAAACAGAAGCCGGAGTTAATATCCATTATAATAGGAACGTGTAGTGTAGCAGGCCATGACCATCCCTCGGCAGGACAACAAAACATCGAACAGCAGGAACGTGTGTGCGAGAGAGATAGACAAGCATCACTTGACCTTATTAAGCGATCGGATGATAACTAATAAAGGGAGGAAAAGAGAAAACAGACAATCGAACAATAGAATTTTATTTTAAATTTACTCTATCTGCCCACTTGATATAAATCGTCCATGGGATGTTTAAAAATATCTTATTCTAGTATTTTACGAGGGGTCGTTTTTATATTCCCGGAATAGGCATCAAAACAAAAGACTAGAGCAACAAAAATTATTTTTCAATATAGTTCCCCTGCTTTTGAATACAGGTATAACACCGTTTCAATAACATCTTTAATCGAGTATAAAAATATTCATTTGGTTTTTCCGCAAAATGGCCCTCAACAGCTGCTATAAGTTCGTCATTGTCCCTAAATTTTGTCCCCCTTAGTGTTTTTTTGAGATTTGGGAACAAAAAATAGTCACTGGGTGCTAGATCTGGACTATAAGGCGGATGTTCAATTTCTTCGAAGCCACAATCAGCTACAGCAGCTTTTGAAAGTCTGGACTTGTGCACTGGTGCATTGTCGTGGAGCAACAAGACACCTTGCGTCAGTTTTCCGCGTCTCTTCACTT
Organism: Agonum fuliginosum; assembly: GCA_947534325.1. Lineage (NCBI taxonomy): Eukaryota > Metazoa > Arthropoda > Insecta > Coleoptera > Carabidae > Agonum > Agonum fuliginosum. The sequence goes on along the minus strand of OX384045.1, from coordinate 1,942,544 downwards.
TAATAGCATCTCTAAGGCGATGCATCAGGTTTGCATAATACTCCAATTGCTAACAGCTAATTGTCGCTTCTTTAGTCTTGCATCCTCCAGTACCAAACACTTGGTTTTTTCAACATCTGAAGTGATCACGTCAACAGGGCGCCCTGGACGGGGATCATCATCCAGTGATTCTCGACCATGTTTAAACAATTTTGACCACTAGCAAATAGTTGACTTAGAAGGGCAATCATCCCCGTATACAGCCAACATTTCTTCAAGAATAATTTTTGGAGGTTTTCCTTGTTTTGTAAAGAATTTTATAACAGCCCGGTATTCGATTTTATTCATTTCGATAGATATACAACGCGCGACGACACAAACTGACAGATAATAAAATTAATAATGTTGCAATTGTTTTGTAAATTGCCACACAAGTTACCAAGGCATATGTGATTAAAAAACAGCATATTCCACTCCCTTGCCTGCTACAACGACTGCCTGAAACCAGCCCGAAACTCGTTCTTTGTCGGCTCCTAGCTACGCAATGTCATTTTGAAGTTGAAAAATACTGTAAAAGTGTTTTCGTTGCGAGTAAACTGTCAGATTATTATTGACTCCAGGATAATGTTTTTATAATAATTTAATAGAGAAAGAATAGATCTACAGATGTGCCTTTTTAAAATATAGTTATACCCGTGTAAAGTTTGCATACATTGGATTTTTTGAATTTTTTTTTATAATCATGTACAATTATTTAATCAAAATTTTAATTAGGTACATCTGTAGATCCATTCTTTCTCTATTAAATCCTTCTTGAAATAAAATTTTACTAATCCTGTAATGGCCACAAAATACTCGCTACGTTAGTACATCTTATGCTGGATTTTAAGAGGCAGACGAACCTGTTAAAAAGTAGCTGTGATACAAGCTAATTCGACTTAAGTGATTGATATTATGATAAAAATACGCTTAATGTTTGAGCACCACTCCTACAAAATATAATGACGCAGAACAAAATTGTTTCCGGAAAAAATGATGATCAAATTCACTTCCTGATTCTGCTCTAAGAACTTGGTTATTGGTTTAGTCCTGAGAACCATTAAGTAAATTAGGTTTGCTAATAATGATATGGAATATTTTCGGAAACTGTTGCTTTCTTGAAAACTTTTCTGCTAATTAAACACTTGCATTAATTCAAATATTTTATTTTAAATATCAGGGAAATTCCGCGACAAAAATAATTCTTAAAATAGTTGTATTCAATTTTGACGTTTTAAACTGCTATTATTAACTCCATAGCAACAACTTTAAACCACTGTTAATTCACAAGTGAATATTTTTTTTAAATCACTCAAAACATTTTTAAATCACTCTGACGTTTTAAACTGTTGTTATTACGTCAAAAATGTATAAATACAATGACAACTTGCCACTAACGACTACTATGATTTTTTTTGTTATGTCAAAATAAATTTATAATTCATATATTGGAAATCATTTCGTCAAAATTGAAAAAAATATTGAATAAGCCACGTGAGATACGAATGTTTATTCACTCGAAGAAATTATCACACTCGCCCTTCGGGCTCGGGGGCTAAACTTTCTTCTCTTGAATAAACATTCATGTATCTCACTTGGTGTATAAATATCTATTAATGCTGCAAGGTTATTGACCAATAGAAAATGACCAGTGTCTTGTCCGTACTCTTAGTCATTTAGGTACTCTACCCTATAGTTATTGTTGGATGGGTACAAAGACAAAATACACGATCAGATACGGTATCAATATCAGCCACTAAATCTGCAATTGACTTCTGCACTTGTAGAACTTTCCCAATAACGCGCAATAAACTACCCGTTCAGAATAGATGAATCTCTGCCGTAGTGTAATGCGATTCACAGGCATAATTCTAAATCGATTAAGCGCTTTATATATAGCGCACACACACACACACACACACACCTGATTGTTTACTAACCGATCCTGCACGCACACTCGTAAACAAGTTGAAGCTTGCGCGCACTTTTGACGTTTGGAGAGCGACGCAGCGACGTACGACGCTCATCCATCTTTCAGGAGATGTGTGCGAGCTGTCACGCTGTGACGTCACGGTGTGACGTCCAGTTAGAACAGCTACAGGGTTACTAGGAGGTAGAGTTCAAGCAACATAAACGCCAGAATATAATTTTTGTATTCGGGTGTTCAATATAAAGTGACTTTATTTTAAGGTGTACGTCTACCCTACAATTTTTAATACCCGACAGCGTGGTCCAGTGTGTTAACGGGCTATAGCCGGCTAACGTGCTGTGACGTCAGTCAACGTCGAGTCTCCGTCGGGCGACAATATGTGTGATTTGTCGTAAAAACTAAAAATGCCCAAGGTCTGGCATTCAATCACACTCGGGTGTTACAAGCTATCCACTTGTTCACCTTAAATGTAGTCCTGGTTGCACGAAGAATATCTCCGCTGTCGCTGTGGTTGAAACCACAGATCGCCGCACGGATTGAGATTCTGACTGTACTAAGGTGAATGGGTGGAGACTGATCCCTTCCGATAAAAGGATCTAGAAAGCTTCATGAGAAGCGGCGCTACTTCCACGGGAGTGTTAAGCCACTATATATATTATGGTGTTTAATATAAAGTAAGTTTATTTTAAGGTGTACGTCTACCCTAAAATTTTACAGCGTTACAGAGGTGTACGCCTTCCACGTTTACTTTAATTATAATTGAAATATGCTTTTACATATTATGAGTGTATTAACAAAGGATGTTTTAATGCTTCGTTTATTTTTGTCTTTGGCTTAGGAATTTGAAGTAAAAAAAAAACTTTTTATGTTACAGTGGACGAAAAACCGTCACATAGTCCATACACACACAGACATCATCGTGAAAATAGTAATTGTAGAGACCCTGAAACGTGCTTATCCACCAAAAACTCATACTCGAAAATTTTGACCCATTGCAATACCTCTCTTATAGAATATACATTTTTATATTTACAAAGTTACTATCTTAGGAAATCGAGGGAGTCATTAGTAGTATACTGTGTGTGCGGTTACCAGCTGTCCTTTTATGAACCTGACTTTTATGTCATATTTAGTTTTAGTAGGTAAACCAAAACACACCAAAATATAAAAAGTGAGTTCTGGTAGTAAACAGTGAAATAGGTGTTGTATATCTTTATATATCTATACTAACTTTTAAAGTCGTAACATATTATTACCTAGATATGTTTTAGTAAACTCTATTTACTGTACAAGATTATCTCGTAAAATATTTATCACTGGTATAAAATGTATCATTGCATGTGGTTTACTTTTATACTCGTATGTGTGTATTTTTCCTAAAAATATTCACCTAATTTCGTTTTCATAAACAACTCGATTAGCTAAAGCGCAGATTTATTTCATTCTCAGGCATTCCCACTTGACATGAACCGTCCATGGGATGTTTAAAAATATCTTATTCTTGTACTTTAAGTGATATTTCGTAAGTCTATCCTAGCCACATCCTAAGTACGATCAAAAATTACATACTCAATACAAACATCTCAGAGAATTACATGGGATGCATAATTGTGATATTATTACCAAATGTAACATAGATAATGTTACCAAGGGCGGACATTAGCAATCGCAAAGATATTATTAGGATATTAATGGGCAAATATAGCAAGTAACAAGCTGGGATGTTCACATTCTTGAAATGTTCTGAGGATTTTACTTTGTCAAGTGGGTTATTTTTGACTGGATTGGAATTTGGTATAAAAATCGATACTTTTGTAATTACAATTGATGGTTCTTTTCACAATAGTATGATCGGCAAACGGAATGAAACAAAAAGACAATGAAAACCGTTATAACTTTGTAGAATACTATCGAACAATCTTAATTCACGCTGCAAAAATCCTGTACTACAGCGTTTTGAAAAGCTATTAAAAATATCAACACAATTCAAACAAACAAACGAGCGCCGAAAAAAACAATAGAATTCAATTACCGTATCGGTACAGCCAACTCGAAAAAGATTCATCGGGAAACAAAAACCAACACGAAACAAAAAACCTAATATTTCATGGATGACCGCCACTCATTCAAAAAAAGCGGTCTGTGGAACTCAGAGCCAAAATGAAAAATACACTCGATTCATCATGGCTAGATAAAATATAACAGGGGGGATTATGTCACTCGGTGAAATCTGGGGAAATTTCACGACCACGTCATTTAGGGTGGCGGCACTGCGGCAGCAACCCGTAGCCAAGAAGCGAAATAATGGCAACACTGAGCTTCAAATTGTCGGGACGTTACACCAAGAATCAGAGTATGATTAGGGAAACGAAATTTCTAATTATTTTTATGCCGAAATTGAGAGAAGCAAAATGCCGTTTATTTAAGGGTTTAGCCATTATACTTATACTTATATATTTCAGTTGGTATCACTGAAAATACTGAAAATTATTGTGTTATGTGACAAGTACAACAGCATCTCAAACCTGATAGTTTGTTGCTAGGTAACGTACCTTCATAAAAAATCAAATAACCTTTTTGTTTTAGAATTGATTATTGTTGAGCCGAAATGGGTGTTGAGGAAAGAATTTAAAAAAATTTAATTCAAGTTTTTGACAACATGGCTCTATAGTTTTATTAATTTTTAATTTAATTATGATAACGTTTCGGTCATGAGTATGACCATCTGCAAGTCTGGTCAACTAAATGAGCCAAACATAGATGTTGAAATTTAAAATAGTTACATGTTTGTAGTAGTGAATCAGTATTGATTCGTAGAAGTGATCACTTCTACAAACATGTAACTATTTTAAATTTCAACATCTATGTTTGGCTCATTTAGTTGACCAGACTTGAAGATGGTCATACTCATGACCGAAACGTTGTCATAAATTAATTATCAATTAATAAATCTAGAGCCATGTTATCCAAAAACTTGAATTAAAAAGTCTTTAAGGAGGTACACTCGAGTGGTGGGAGGTTACTGGCATCTCCTATACTCGCAATGTATTTCATATCAGGGTTTCAACTTATAAAAAAAAAATAATTTTTTTTTATTGTATGTAAACGCAGTCTATTTGAATTTTTGCTAATAAAATGAGATTTAAATAACTTAATTAAGAATATTATATATTTTTGTTATGTAAAATTTGTTTATTTTATAAGATTTCATTCGGCTAAATACCAGTGTAAACTACGGCAACGCTGTGCTGTACATGTCATTTTTCACGGTCTTATGTCAATCTGACAGATAGTAAAAATGTAAGCTGAAGATAATTCTGCACTTGAAATTTCATTTAAATCGTTGGGTATGGATTATTATTTATCATTTTTGTGCATATTACCTTTCATTCTTGTGAAAAACTTGTGATTATAGATAGATAATGTTTTTTTTCTGGTTAAATTCAAATTTCACGCTTTTCAACGTTGCCGCATCTATATTATGTTCTCGCCAATATTCTCCAGTAGGCATAAACGTCAGTCTTTCGATTAAGAATTCTTGTTAATTACGTGGTAAATGATGATTGTATTACTTTTATCCGGTCTATGAGATAATAATGTACGTTTTAAAAAAGCAATTGGAATTTTCTGCCATTTCCTTAAATGCTTTTTACGTTGATTTAAAAGTAGTCCCATAAGAGGCCATGTAAAATGTAGTTTTTTAATATTTATTTTTGGATAATCTACGTGGTGAAAAATTATGAAAAAATTCAGGTAACATTTTTACAATGTTTTGATTAATTTTGCAAAGTTTCATTAAACTCTCTCATTATTTCAAATGTCGAGTGTACCTCCTTAATTCTTTCCGTAGTAATCTTTTTGTATTCTTTATATTTGTTAACAGAATTCAAGGACTAGGTACTTAACTCTTTTAAGGCTTAATCCTGAATTCAATGGAAAATATACGTGACATAAACCGTTTAATCGTATTTACTTTAAAATCGGGTTCGATATAAAATCGTTTAAATCAACAACAGGATTATGTTAGGAATACTATTTATTTGTGAAATACCCTAGCTGCACTTGTATAGAAATGCACTGTCATTCTGTTCGATTACCTATAGTATTTTTTAACAAAAATAATTCACAACTTTATATATGACCATGTTTACAGCAAACACGGTAAAAATATGATGTGGCCTGCACATAACCTCCCGCCTTGACACTGTAGTGAATTTGGTTTTTGTTACGGTACTTTTTGTAATTTTTTTTATAGTTCTTCAAGCAAAGTACCGATTCCTATTGGCATTCAAATCAAATTAGCTCTTTGTAGATAAATTTTTTATTTTATTTATTACATTATAGTACAAGTTCAGTCAGTTGTTTCAAATTTTACTGAAAATGTCAAATGCGTCTCATTCGCCGTATCTAGACTAAACATTAACATACAATCCGGTGTCCATTTAAAATATTCAAACAGAAATTTGCATCACCTGAATCAAAAGATTCATTCACAGGAAAACTCTTCTATGTTGAAGTCATCTTTCGTTCAATTACTACAGGGTGAGTCAGCTAACTATTCCCTATTTGGATTTTTTATAACTTAGGCAATTTTTATCAGAAAGTGACGAAAATTTTGCAAAACATGAACTATTTAAAGGAATTTTTACTGCCGAAATTTCAAATCGATCAGACAAAAACTTCACGAGTGGTTCACTTCAATGTGAAAATTGGACCAATTAATCCAAAATCTCCAATTGCAGCCCAAACAGTCGTTCTAGGAGAGTGCAAGGATTGTTCAGCAATCCAGTGGGGATTTTCATCTGACCAATACCGATGATTGTGTCTATTAAATCCACCATCAAGATGAAAATGTGCCTCATCAGAAAACATGATGTTATTCAGATGACCAGGGTTTTCCTTCATTCGTTCAATTTCGTCTTCTGCAAATTCCAATCGGTTTGCTTTATCCTCTTCAGAAATTGTCTGCAGAATTTTAATCTTATAAGGATGCCACTTAAGGTCCTTTAAAATCCTACAAATAGTCGTTTGACTAATCATTAATTAATTAATAATTATTTCAGTCAGCAATTAGGAAGCAATAGAGCAATAATGATAAAACTTTGCCAACAAAAACTCAAGTGGCTACTGTATTTACAGCAAAAATTTGGCGGACTTTACACAAAAACTTGAGACTTTACAAACAAATGAAATAGGGAACACTTAGCTGACTCACCCTGTACATTTAATATATTACTTATGACATATATGGCGTTAGTTCCAACGTGTCATCCGTCTCACCTGTCAATATTTTTTAAACAGAAACAAAAATCAACCGATCATGGATTACAAGATTTCAACGTTTTATTTGATAAATTTATTTTTTAAATTTTACCACAGTTCTAAATAGAACCGCGTGTTGGAAAATACAACATTCCGCACATACAATGAAAATAACGATTATAAAACCTTCCACCATAGAACAGATTAAACCATTAAAGTATTACAGATTCCTTAGTTTGAGTTCGGGAAGTGCTGCACTTCGCTAAAATTCATGGTTAGATAGTGGCGTTCAATTATAGTTACAGCAAACTACGAGTATAATCAGAAGTTAGTAAACTTGGTAGTTGCTGATAATTTACTTTCCTACGATCTGCTTCATTGAACTTTCATTATTAATCAAAGTGCTCTCTGATATTTGCGTTTGTTTGATAACAGACGTTTAGTAAAAGACGTCTTTACGAGAAGCAGATAGTTTTATTATTTTAAGTAGATTAATATCGTTTTTAAAGATAAGACAGTCAAAGATCTTTTAAATTAATTGTTGAAAGAACAATGCAAAAATATAGGTGACTAACTCTGATTTCAAATAATATTGCCATTTTAATTTGTTTGCTAATAATCTTAAAAAATACAAGTGTTACTACTTTAATAAATTGTTATTTGTTTATAAGTTATGAAACAATCATAAGTGCAGATGCAAACAAATAATTGACAGTTATAAAGTTTCATCTGTAATGTAAAACTTTATGTTGTTCTTGCGAGGATTTGGAGGAAGGGAAATGGTCTGCCAATATTTCTCATATAAATAAGAAATATTGTTTATTTTAACGTGTACAAATGGCAGACCTAATAATTTATATAAATTCTACTTTTTTTAACCCCATCTTCTCACACTTGGAGATGCTTGATCCGGCCACTTAAGACTGGTAGACTGGACATTCCTTTTTTAGCAAGTATGCAAGACTCCAGTCCTTCAATTTCATGACTAATAAAATGTCCACATTAATTTGACCGCTAGCTCTTCGTGTATACGAATCTACAGTAGCTAAGAAACAGAGTTTCCAATCCTGTGTTTATATTATACTTTGTGCCTAAAGCTCATTTTACATTGAGCAAGCGCAACGGGCAACTGCAATCTTCAAGTCAGAGTTGAACAAGAAAATTGCAGAAGACATTTTTTTCATTTTACACTAAACAACATCAGCAACATGCAATTACTTATTTAATGTATAAATTTATTAATAAATTTACCAATATTTTGTTACTATATTATGTCAAGTTAACCTCTTGGATTTGTTGTATTGTATATTGTTGGAAAATATGGATAAAATGGCATTATAACCACTAACGCACTAACTTTCAAACACAAATTAATCTTTTGGACGTTTATGTTCAGTTGGTAGCACATAACGAACTAAAAATTACTAGAAATAACTGTGAATTGCTTGCAAGCCTTACAAAAATTAGAACATGTTCTATTCCATGCAACCGTTGCCTCAAAATTGCTTCTGCCTGTTGGGCCTGTATTACACGCATGCAATATTGAATCAATTTGTCAAAAGTTGCACTTGCATCTGAAATATTGCTCAATGTAAAATGGGCTTTAAGGTATTTTTATTATAGATGAAAAAAACCTAATTGTGCTTCCAATTAACGATTATGTAAACAAAAACACATTGTTCCCAAATAAAAATCATTGTTTCAGGTTCGTTAACACATACATTAATTATTAAAACAATTTAAAAACGTTGTCAAACCATCCCGAATCATTTGTAGACCTTCGTTCCGGTTGTACAATTTGGTGATTTTGTTTGAAGTTGGTAAAACTGTTTGCGTGTGGTAGGCTGTCTTTCACTAGCCTGGGGTTTCATCAAATACGAGGAATGAACAAACAGTTTTCGTTCGTAGGTTGACAGACTGAAAATGAGAGAGATCGGAATGTAAAACCAGGATTAAATTGATTTTGTCGAAAAAGATTTTAAGATCAATGAGAATACCTGGAACGAAGTAGCTATATTTCTAAAAAAATCTATTTTAAATTGAACAGCAGTACAGTACTCGAAATAAGAGATGGCCGGAGTTAGGAATTTTAAACGCAACTGAGTCAAGAGAAGCTTGACGGCTTCTATATCCACTAAAATATTGCTGATAAGTCCACTCCTGTATAAAGTAAGCCATAAACAAAACACAATTTTATCGCTTTGACAGCGGATAAAAAGGAAGGTAACTTTTTGCAAGTGATAAAACCTTATTTACCTTTTTCTTAGCAACCAAACAATAAACAAAACACTAAAATGTCATTTGCTTCATATTTCTAATTTATCAGTGAAATGATTCGATTTTCGGAATATTTGTAAAAAAGAACCATAGGAGTCGTTAAATTATCTCGTTGAATTACACTCGAGCATTTTATTTCCTCCGAATAAATTTCTGTTTGACATTTTAACGTTGTCACCTGACAGTAATTTGACTCGAAAAATTGTTTTAAAATAAAATCACTCCACCTACGGTGTCGTAATTTTATTAAACAATTTTTCTTTTCAAATTGCTAGGCAACAAGGTTTCAATACAAACAGAAATTATTTATCCGGCGAAATAAAAAGCTCTTGTGTAATTACAGTTGATAATTCCACTCCTGTATAAAGTAAGCCATAAACAAAACACAATTTTATTGCTTTGACAGCGGATAAAAACGAAGGTAATTTTTTGCAAGTGATGAAACCTTATTTACCATTTTCTTAGCTACCAAACAATAAACAAAACACTAAAATGTCATTCATATTTCCAATGTTGGGAATATTTGTAAAGAAGAACCAAAGGTGTCGTTAAATTCTTTCGTTGAATTCCATCGAGCATTTTATTTTTGGTTTTAAAATAAAATCACGACACCGTACAAATTGCTAGGCAACAAGATTTCAATACAAACTGAAATTTATCCGGCGAAATAGAAAGCTCTTATGTAATTACAGTTGATAATTTATGTTCGCTCGAGTAATATAGTACATCAATTTGAAATTTCTAAACCCGGTCTGTACTTAAGCTATGTAAAGGCATCATAGATACGTATAAATGTAGGTTCTTAATCTCATTCTCTTTAACAATATATCAGTGATTCCCTCATTCCTGAGCCTTCACACACACTACACATCCACGCACACACATACACACACTACACACATACACACACACACACTACACACACGCACACACATATACACGCACATACAAACACACGCACACATACACACACAGGCGTAGTGATCCTGTTGAAAGGCATTGACAGATCGACCATTGAGCGTATCGCGTTACTTAAATCGATAGCATGTTCAGTGTCCTGTATCCTGGTCCTGCTTCGTTCCTGGGCTTGTTTGACTCCTGCGAAAGGATAACAGTGCGTGTGGGCGGCAGGACAATGCAGCAGGAATACAGAGATAGCAGGAACGGAGGATTATTCCGAGAAGAAAGAGAAAAGTGAATTGGAGTGTTCCAATGAAGAATAATAAAATAGGAGATGTTTTAAAAATTCATAGTTGTTTTGTTAGTAAAGTACTAGCTGAGGTGGGTATCCATCATTGACCTTAAAATCTGACTCTTCAATAGGATCGGACAAACGGTGTAATGTTTAACCTCCAACTCTTACAGCCAGTAGCACCGCTTCCACTTAAATTTTAAGTATTCCTTAAATGAACAAGATCGAATCAAAATCAAATTGTCAAATGTAGATATAACATTGCTGTCATTAATTCGATTCGATATTTTTCATTTAAGTGACACTTAAAATTTAAGTGGAGGCGGTGCAATTGGCCATTATAGTCCAAACGTTTCGAAACATAATTTTTCTATTTGGCGTTCACAAAGTTAACTTTGCGAAACGGAACTGAAAGTCGCTAAAGCTCACTTTATGACCCGCAACATATTTTATAGAAGGTTGGTATTGCTAGTACCAGATGACATTTACTTCAATTATTATTAAACGTCAAACCTCAGAACAGACAAATTTCAGTATAACCTCTAAATCTGATTTGTTTAATTAATTAGTTTTTAATCAATAAAATTAATGAATCTAGTAATAGAAAACATATAAGTTCAATATTTTCTATAATGTCTGCACTTATCACCTAGAATAGTTCAGTAAGTAGGACATTTACAGTGACAGTTAAATAATGGCAATATTAATGTCACCAACTAAAACGTTACACACATAAATGTTCCTAGATCGACTTGTGTATATTGTGGCAGTATAATATAAATTTTAATATTAACACGACACCAAATACATAAAATAGTATAAGACATCTGTAGATCCATTTTTTACGTATTAAATGTTTATAAAAACATTATCCTGAAGTCAATAATAATCTCACAGTTTACTCGCAACGAAAACACTTTTACAGTATTTTTCAACTTCAAAATGACATTGCATAGCTAGAATGCGGCAAAGTACGAGTTTCGGGCTGGTTTCAGGCAGCCCTAGTAGTGGGGGAAAGAGTGGAATGGAAAAAAAGTAAAATAGAGAGTATTCTAGGAATTCGGTAAAAACGTAGACGAGCCGCTTAACGTGGTTGGCTTCTAGCCGTTAAAATGGTGAAAATTGAAGTAAAAATTGAAATTTTCTAATTAACTAAGATATTTTTGCAAAGTTTAATGCTCTAATGCCAGTTTTTTAAGTTTTTTCTTCAATTTTTTTATGTGCATGGCTAAACATGTCCAATTTTGTTAATATTTCATGTGTATTTTAATACAATCCACATAAAAATTCAAAAAAGTGGCATTAGAGCAAAAAGAGGGCAACTTCAAGCTTTTCAAAAACGTCTTATTTGTTTAAAAAATCTTATTTTTTAAACCAATTTTCTGGGGAAAACTGCATGTTGTTTTTCGCTATTTTGACGCGGCTGGTGTTGATCCATTTTAAATTTAATTTTCTCGAATACAAAATTCAAAAAGTGTTCAATTTAATTATTCAGATATATAATTTAAATCCTTGTTTATTAAAGTAATACGGAGCGTTCAGCAAAACCTATAATTTGACTGCGCAACCGCCTTAATATCATTTCAGAAAGTTAATTTAGTTGTATGAATATAAGTAGTGTTTGCTCCCCTAGTATAAATACTTCTAAATTCATCCCTTACCATATCTTCCCTGATAAAAACACCCTTATATCTAAACTGATAACTGCTTATGTCGTCCAGTTTTCTACCCTTCTTTAGGGGAAGAAACGATCCTACCCTACTTGTCATGTTGAAACCAGGGTTTTGGGGTCATAGGAAATATTTTCCTTGATTAATTGGTTTTTAAGATGAACTCTTTTAACCTTTAGGGCATCTTTCTGTTAAAGGGAGGTTGATTGATTTATCATATTAATTAAAAGGTAATTTGTGGATGGATTAATTGTTAGGAGATTAAGGTGATTTTAGCGGAGGGCTTTATTGTAGTTAATTAAGGGTGGAATGATTCCCGAAAAAATTCACAGATTGTTTAGTAGGGTAATTTAGTAACACAGGGTGGTTAAAAAGGGTAAAAAAATTAAGGGGTATGTCTTGTGTCTATCAAAATAATTTTGTAAAAGTTTTTTAAGTGTAACTTATCGAGATAATATATTTTTATCTTTTACCTTATCTAGATAATATATCTATTATGTAATCTGGATAATATATTTTTATCTATTATGTTATCTAGATATATTTTTTATTTTCTTTATCTATTTTCTTATCTAGATAAAATTCCAAATTATCTTTATCAATTTTTACCTCTCGCCTCATATTCTATAAGAGAGGTATTGTCGAGGGTATTGTAATGGGTCAAAATTTTCGAGTATGAGTTTTTGGTGGATAAGCACGTTTCAGGGTCTCTAGAATACGAATTTACTATTTTCACGATGATGTCTGTGTGTGCGTGTGTGTGTGCGCGCGTTTGTATGAACCGACGATTTTTCGTCCACGATAACTTAAACAGTATCAAACCGTTTATAACCAAATTTCATATTTAAGGTTTTAATAAGTATCTTAACATCGGATAAGATTTTGGTAGAAATCCGCAAACCGGAAGTAGTACTTTTAGAAGTTTGGAAAAGTTTTCCTTAAATATATTGGTACATTATTTATTTATGACAATTTTTGCAATTAAAAATAAAAGAAATTGTGATTATCTATGTGTACAATTAATTATAAATACAAATTGCTGAATCTGGAAGTATATAACAATAAAATAAAGTACAATTAATATTCTATTTTTTGAAATTCCAGTATCTTGTTGTCCATGATATAAAATTTGTTTCTACATAAAATTTGAATTATTATGACAGTGACAGTACAGTTGACATCTTTTGCTTGCATATTGGTTTACATTATCGTTTACATATTACATGAACATGAAACTATTAAAATGTAAGTAAAACTATTTATTAGATTAGAGCAGAATTAGGCGAGAGGTCGTGTGGTGGCCACAGCAGATTTTTTAAATATCATCTAGATAATAATTTAAGTAAAATTATAACCAATTTTTTCATTTGTAAATTTAATTAATTTAATTCAAATATAATCAAACGCACAAGCTTGCAACGCTGACGGCTCTCCGGCTGGTACCGCTTATACTTATAACATGTCATTTTTATTTTTGTATTATCTATAAATTATCTAATAATTATCAAGATATTAATTATTTATTTTTATCCATTATCTAGATAATTTCTTCAATGATTAATGTGCCTATGTTCTACACAGAGCTGACTTCTTACTCGCTAAACATAACTAAGCCAAGAGAAAAACCGAGCTGGACGGCTTCTGTATACACTATTACAAGGTAGCGAAGCAGTTTCTGAAAAAAATGTCATGATAATCTATGTCCGCTCGATTGATATTGTACATAATTTAATTTCACAATTATTCTTCGTCCACAAAATAATAGTTATTTATGATATAAGTGTTAAAAGTGACATTTTATTTTGTGAGACGGGAAGTTTAGGACACGACGCGAAGCGGAGTGGCGTAACCCTTCGAACAAAATAAAAGCACTTTTAACACGTATATCATACACTATTTTTTCTACAAACATCGTTTTATATTTTAAAATAAGAAATAATTTATTTAATTATTTTTGACAGTTCAGTAACAAAAGATATTTATATAGTAATATAATGAAACACGTAGTCTATGAATTCAATAAAAATTGATAGTTGTTTATTAAGAGATGAAATTTACTTTTAACGTGCGTTAAAAGTGATTGGCAGTTTACTTTTAATGCATGTTAAAAGTGATTGACAGTTTACTTTTAACACGGCGTCTTATAATATTGCATTTTTAACAGCAGTAGGCCGTGTTAAAAGTTTAATTTTTAATAGTGTTTGTAGAAAAAGTATATTATACAAAAATGATAAATACTCGTATATTATATATACGGTATTCTTTTGATTTAATAAAATTTGAATACCGCTTTGCAGTTTTGTAATTAAATTAAGGATCTAAAAAGTAGAACAGGTCTTCTGAGATTTCAGAATATTTCATAAATATGTATTTCGTTCGTTGAAACACTGTAAACTGTAACAAATTTAAATCTGCCATAAACATCAACTTAACCGCCAACATATTCACATGAGCAAATTCCAGATATCTAATTTTATGATTCCGAGAAACAAAATCTGGCATTCACGAAACCGCAGTCGAAAGAGAGAAAGAGAAAATAAAAGAGTGGGACGTTGAACTGGGGCCGCACTTCACGAAAAACAATAAAGCATCGCGCATAATCCGGCCTTATGCCACCCATGTGTTGTGTGTTTACAACGACAAAGTATACGACTTTAATAAAACCTACCCGTTAGATCTGTTGTGTTCGACTTTGTCAAAGAGACGTGTCATAAGACTGAATTCGTCCCGGCGGGATTCAACCAAAGAAAAGATGGAAAACGCCACCGACGTCATAGCGCAGAAACGCATTTTAGTCCTCTCCGACCTTGTAAGCTTAAGAGCATTCTGTACAGGAAGAATGTACAAGTTAAAGCAATTTACACTCATACACCTCCTCGACACAGGGTTGCACATTTTAACAAAAACAAATTTTTATATGGTAGATAAGAGATAAAACTTCGTTCTATTAGTGCAATTTTTTTCAGCACGTTCAACGGTCGAAATTACTTACTTTTAACCGCTTGCAGGCGTTTAGAAGCACCTATATTTCGCAGAACATGATATTTTACTTGAATCATGTAGTTTAAAGTTTAATCTATGTTGGGGTAGTGTTATTTTTTAGAAAAAACTTTCTGATTTCGAGAAAATTAGAGGTAAAAAAATGTGAATTTTTGTAGTTTTCTTTATTTTATAAACTAAAACTTCGATACAAAACAGAAAAAATGGCACTAATAGCACGAAGTTTTATGCCTTATCTACCAAACAAAAATTTGTTTTTGTTAAAATGTGCAACCATGTGTCGATGAGGTGTATGCGTGTAAAGTGCTTTTTACGTGTATATTCTTCCTGTACAGAATGCTCTTAAGACAATACACTTTGTGCTAGAGTTTATTACTTCCCGCCT
This sequence comes from Agonum fuliginosum, assembly GCA_947534325.1. Taxonomy (NCBI): domain Eukaryota; kingdom Metazoa; phylum Arthropoda; class Insecta; order Coleoptera; family Carabidae; genus Agonum; species Agonum fuliginosum. The sequence continues at coordinate 1,926,810 of OX384045.1, read as the reverse complement.
TGAATGGATACCAACAAAATAAAATAAAGATGGTTAGGACATTTCTTTTTTGTATTTTCATATGTAGAATTCATTCGAATTTAAATACAATAGTTTAAGAATTAGTATTGTGTTAAAAAAATCTGATGTGGCCAGCACACGACCTCTTGCCTAATTCTGCTTATTCTACTAATCTAATAAATAGTTTTACTTCCATTTTAATAGCTTCATGTTCATATAATATGTCAACGATAATGTAAACCAAGATGCAAGCAAAGATTTCAACTGTACAGTCACTGTCATAATCATTCAAATTTTGTGTAGAAACAAATAGAATATTAATTGTACTTTATTTTATTGTTAAATACTACCAGATTCAGCTAATTGTATTTAAAATTAACTTTACCCATAGGTAGATATTAATTCTTTTATTTTTAATTGCAAAAATTGTCGTAAATAAATAATGTACCAATTTATTTACGGAACTATATCAAGTTTCAAAAAGTACTACTTCCGATTTGTAGATTTCTACCAAAATCTTATCCGGTGTTAAGATCCTTATTAAAACCTTAAATATGAAATTTGGTTATTAAAGGTTTGATACTTTTTAAGTTATTGTGGACGAAAAATCGTCACATACGTCCATACACACACACAGACATCGTGAAAATATTAAATTCGTATTCTAGAGACCCTGAAACGTGCTTATCATACTCGAAAATTTTGACCCATTACAATACCTCTCTTATAGAATATGAGGCGAGCGGTAAAAAGCCACTTCATTTTCTGTGGGACAAAATCTCAGGTGTTGAATCGTCAGGGGTGGAAACAGCATGACACAAAATGTTCTCTCTCCTAGGCGTCGACTTCGTGTCAATTCGATGCTCACTTTTTATTTTTATTTATTTTATTTATCTAATATTAAGGTGACGTGAGTCGTTGCTTGGTTCGAGACAGTACGACAAGCAATAAAATTCAGAAATGTCAAAATTGGTTACGGCTCCGATGCGAGCGCCACGACTTGCTGGTGTCAGCCAGCGCCACCAGTATATTGCTTTTTCACTTTATATGTAAGTAGCGGTTTTATTTTTCTACGGCGACAGAAATTGAAAACTTGATTTCCCACTGTATTGTTAATGACTTTTCCAGGGATTTTTAATGTAAATTGTTTTTATTTTCTTGGAATAAGATCCTGTACGCCCTGGAGTTGTATTGTGGTTGGCTATGGTTACGAAACAAATGCAGGAAAATGGAATACTAGAATACAAAGACGGTACGTTATGAAATTTTATTTGATGGATGCTAACTTAAAAATGAAATAGAAGATGCCGAGACATTCTGAATTCAAATTGTGGAATAAGAATGATTTAGATTTTTTAAATATTAATTCTAGAAATCAAGACGTTACAGGTAGTCCTTATAAAGAAGTTAAATGTTTCAAACAAAATTATTTACCCAATAAATGTTAAAAGCAATATTTAAAAGGTAAAGAATATGAAGTATAATAATAAAGAAAATTTTTAGGTTAACTAAATATCCAATGAAATTCTTTCATTTCTGATCACGTGTACGAAATTGACCAATAAATACAACATTTAACTGACAGCAACCCATGGGACATTATCACTTATGTCAAAAATGTTTAAGACAATACCAGATCCCGCCGACCAATGTTCATGACGAAACACGCTGTGGGCGGCCTTCTGTTATCAATTATGAGTTGGTTCCATCATTGAACTGCCTAACCCACTTTCTCACCATTCCATCCGTCATTACATTTTCCCCATAAATCTCTACAAGTTGATGATGAATTTCAGCTGGCTTAACATTCTTTGCGTTCAAAAACCGTATTACAGAACGCACTTCACAGTCGGCGGGATCTGGTATTGTCTTAAACATTTTGAACGCTTACTATCAAATGTAAACACAACATAAACCGGCTAATAATAGTATCAGTGGATGACCAATGAACCAGAGAGACGACTGAGCTTGCGCGGAACTGCGACACTAGCGCTGCGGTGGTAGTAGAATGAAACGGTACTTACTTTCCGGACAACCCTCGTATAATAATAATTGAATAAAAAGGTCATTTGCACGTTTTGGTAATGAAAATGATACTAATTAATAAAATTTTCTGTCCGAATAACCCTCGACCATTGATAAATACTTATAATTTTGTGACAGCTACATCAAGCACGTTGCTTTTAGCCTGCGGCGTCGGGCGGTTACCAAGCAACGTGCTTTCGGAATCCCACAAAATTAATTCTCAATTATCAATGTCCTTGGGTTATTATAGCTGACTATTTCCCTCATAAAATTTAAGCCAATCAGAATTCTGACATTTCTGAATGTCATCCAATCAACGTAGAATTACACGATAATTTTGCACTAGTGCAAAATTATCGTATTTAGATACGGCGTGGCAAAGCGATTCTGACTTGCTGTCAAGTTTTTAAATTTTGCTTTATTTTTCATGAGAGAAACAGCGTTTGACTAAATTTTAACCGAGAAATAGTCCTTCGAATATCCCTCGTGCATGTAATTGTCGATAATTTCCTCAAGTGCGCGAAGCGCACGAGAGAAAATTATCGACAATTTGACATGCACTTGAGATATTATATATGATAATTTCTTTAATATCAAGATTCATATTTTTCATAAATTGAGTCAGTTTAAATAACTTTATATGAATCGCAATAATCTATCAAAAAATTTATATTCTTCGAGAATTTTCTGATAATACGAAATTAGCAATGTGCTAAAATGCAAGGAATCTTTTTTTGAGCTTAATTTATTGTATGAATAAAATAGCAACTAATTTTATCACATTTACAGCAACGACTGCGCCATTTATAAGAAAAACATCATGAGCAAAAATATTCTGAAGCCTGCCACACCCAAGGAGAGTTGGCTACGTATGTTAATTAGTAAAAAAAAAATACGAAATTAAGATCAAAAGAAATGTCAAGTAAAAAACCCTCCGGAAGTGCACCCCTAATCCTTTTTAATTCCCATTTCCGGAGTCTGCCTCCATCACTCTAAAAGAAAAATAATCGAAAGACACTTCAAAGTGAGATCAGTCTTTCTGTCTTTGCATATATACTCGTCGGCGTTTCAAACGATCCACCTCTCCGCGCGTGAGACGGAGAAAGAAGCTCGACGTCTTTGTCTAGTGGCGTGACGAAGGAAAAAATGAAGTACCATCCGTCACTTGCGAGATCTGCTGGCGAAATGTTCAACTACTGTGATGTATTTGCGTGTGTCATTTCGCATCAGCTGAGTTTGACGGATGGAACAAAAGAATGAACAAAAGGAGAGCGCGATTGTTATAAGAAGACTCTTTATTATCTCACAGGATAGAGGCAGTAATTGTTGAGATTTTAACCTTAAAAAATCTGACGTGGCCATCACACAACCTTCCGCCATATCTAGACTTTAAACAAAAATGTATACGTACAATCCGGTGCCCATTTAAAATATACAAATACAAATCTAAAATATTCAAACACAGAAATTTGCATCACCTGAATAAAAAGATTAATTCACAGGAAAACTCTTCTGTGTTGAAGCCATCCTCCATTCAATTACTACATTTAATATCTTACTTATGACTAATACAGCCAGTGAAATACAGCGCTAGTATGACAACTTGTCACCCGGCTCATCTGTCAATACTTTTTACGCAGAAACAAAAATCAATCGAACATGGATTACAAGATTTCAACGTTTTATTTGATAAATTTATTTTTTAAATTTTACTGCAGTTCTTTAATGCTACCAGATAAAGACAATGTTTTTATAACGTAAGTTGCAAATAATTTTTCCTGTTATTCTTATTACAAATAAATGCTATATTTATCCAAATTTATATACAATTTTGACAATTAACCTTTTCAATCTTCAAAAAATATCACTTCCGATGAAGATATTTGTACCAAAATCTAAGGAGCTCTTCCAATTTATATACAAATGTTAAATACCAAATATCAAAATTTTCGGGTAATACGTATTTGAGTTATCCGACTAACACTCTTGACCACACACACACACACACACACACATACACACAGACATCATCGTGAAACTATCAAAAATGAGTTATAAGGACCCTAATTCGTGCTCATCCACTAAAAACTCACTACCCGATTTTTTGCATGATTCCAATACCTTCCTTTACAGGTAAGCGGAAGGTAAAAACAGTATTGTTTTGCCGAAAACCCATGGATTATTTTTACCTTCCGCTTACCTGTAAAGGAAGGTATTGGAATCATGCTAAAAATCGGGTAGTTTTAGTGGATGAGCACGAATTAGGGTCCTTACAACTCATTTTTGATAGTTTCAGGATGATGTCTGTATGTATGTGTGTATGAATGTGGTCAAGGCCGGGGTGTAAGTCGGATAACTTAAATACGAATTACTCAAAAATTTTGATATTGGGTATTTAACATTTGTATATAAATTAGAAGAGCTCATTAAATTTTGGTACAAATATCTTCACCGGAAGTTATATTTTTAGAAGATTTAAAAGATTAATTGTCAAGAATTTCTATAAATTTGGATAAATATAATATTCATTTGTAATAAGAATAAGAGAAAAAGTTACTTGCAACTTACGTTATAAAAAAATTGTCTTTATCCGGTAGCATTCAAGAACTGTAGTAAAATTTAAAAAATCAAATCAAATAAAACGTTGAAATCTTGTAATCCATCGGTTTAATTTGTTTCTAGGAAAAAAAAATATTGACAGGTAAGACGAGTGACACGTTGGCACTAACGCCATATAAGTCATAAGTAAGATATTAAATGTAGTAACTGAACGGAGGATGCCTTCGACACAGAAGAGTTTTCCTGTGAATGAATCTTTTAATTCAGATGATGCAAATTTCTGTGTTTAAATATTTTAGATTTTAATTTGTACATTTTAAATGGGCACCAGATTGTACGTATATAAGTCTAGGTATGGCGGGAGGTTGTGTGCTGGCCACATCAGATTTTTTTATTATGTTTTGAAGCTATCAATGAATTATGAATTATTATATTTCAAGACTCATTGATTATTGTTTAAATTATTCTGCAACTGTTAGATTATGTAGATATTTATAGTGCGTTTGTTTTGTAAATAATAATAAGATTATATTTTTTGACCAATAGAATTTGAGTTTTCTGTAGCATATCAAAACATAATAGTATGTAAGTAAAGTACATAATTCTCTAAATTAAAATTGGCACATTATTTCTTTAAAGGCAGGCTAGCAATTGTAAATCATATTTAATTTTATGTATGTAATTATTATGTCAATTTAATTCAAACTGTAATAATAATAAACTGAAACTTTTTTATGATTCGTTGAATATTTCAATGCAATTAAATATTAAAACACTTTTAAGCAAAAATATAAATGTAACAATTAAATAAAGATTTACGTTTTAGAAGCTATAGAAGCAAAATGCATATCTTTAGGTAACATGCAGAAATTTATAACTTTACTTCTACGTAAAGTTGAAAATATTTTCCTAGCTTTTAATATTAAAATGCAGTTCTACATTACTTTATGCGACGATATAAATTTTACTCTCGACTTTGAGGCAATAAAATATAGAAAATATGGATTCAAAGCATACAGACTACTTAGGAAGCGTTTAATATTAAATGGTATTAGCTTTTTGTACACACGTACACAAAAAGATTATAAACTCTGATTAGTGATTATATTGATTCGGTGAAGATACACCAACAAATTTTATTTGAACATCGTGGTTCTCAATAATAATATGTAATCCAGTCGAGCTCTTGACTTCTTCGTATTGCACCTATATTTCATAATTTTTATTGTTTTTTTTTGTAATTTACAATGTCTATTCATATTTCTAATTAATAACAAAACGTCAATATTATATGGAATTAATAAGTAACAGAGTTCTCAGTCTTCAAAGTTAAATTTATTTATGTCTTCCTAGTATGTAATTGTTTAATTATGTCATGGATACGAAGTATGTTATATACTACATTATACCCTAGGGCATTAAGAAATTGCCATGGTAATATAACATCACTAATGTTTTTCTTCTGAAATTAATATATTTTCTGTCTGTTACTAGGATACCAAAAATATTAACAAAATTCGAAACGTCAAAGCGAAATGTCACGCGCGCAATATATTAAATAAAATAGTAAGACAAACTATTGTATGCACTACGGGCATCATTGATGTTTATAGCCCTCGGGCGATTTACAGACCCTCGGGCCAGAGGCCCTTGGGCTTGTAAACATGTCGCCCTCGGATGAGCATTAACATCATCATGATGCCCTTGATACATAAATAACTATTATTAACAGATGATAATCATCACTGACGTTTCGGTAGCAATTCTACCTTTCTCAGGGTTAATTATCAAAATCTTGAAAAATTAAACATTTAGTTACATAATTTTTTTTAGCAAATTGTCTAAGATTAATTTTTAGACAAATATAGGACTTCTATACAGGGTGTCTCTGTACTTCGGGAAAAAAATTAAAGGGTATATACTATAAGACGTACTGATCATGGAACAAAAATAATTTTTTTTAAATTCGCAAAATAATTTGCATGGTATTTAAAGGAAACATTTTGTTAGCCACTGGCTGATAGCTATTTTTAATGATTTTATTTAAATCTACTAATAATACAAGTAGTAATTGTTTACACAACGCCAAATAAATGTCTGATGTTGTGTAATTAAAAATTATGTTTCATTTAATAAAGTACGCTGTTTCAGTGTTTCTAAAAATGTTCAATTCAAGTAAACCACCCTTAACTTTGCGAATTTTAAAAAAATTCTTTTTGTTCCATGATCAGTACGTCTTACAGTATATACCCTTTAATGTTTTTCCCGAAGTACAGAGACACCCTGTATATTTTAAGCTGCAGATTTAAAACTGGACAACATAATGACTACTTAAAGACTACCGTTTAGACGTCTAAAATTCGAGCAATACTAGTCTCATTATGACGTCTATAAGACAGTAGCAAGATGTACGTCTTATGGTCATTTGCACCGCTTCCACTTAAATTTTAAGTGTCACTTAAATGAACAATATCGAATCAAAATATCAAAATTGTCAAACGTAGACATAACATTGCTGTCATAAGTCCGATTGAATATTTTTCATTTAAGTGACACTTAAAATTTAAATGGAAGCGGTGCAAATGGACATTATAGACGTTAATACGATCGATGTGTTGTATGGGTACTTCCAGTTTCTAACCGAAAAAAGTATAATGTAAAACAGGCTTCAGTCTGTCACAAAGATATGTATGTTAGAAATTCAAAAAATATTACAAAGTCAAGAATTAATATTTCAATCCGACTAAAATATATGTGCGTCGGCAGTCAAACGATTCGATTCCGCGGCCAATTTCTCGGAAGCCACATCGTTTTCATCTAGAAACAAACAGAATAAATTCCGTTGCGTTTAAATAATTTATTTCTGTTCACCAAATATTACTCGACATCGATCCTGTCATTATTCATCGCCGACTTCGTGAATTATTCACAAAACAAATAATACTTTCCAAGGACTTCATGCAGAAAACTGAGCGCTCATATTTCTACGAATGAATTCAGTGGCTGACAAAATAGACGCTGCTCTCGAGCGGAAAATGCGTCTTTGTTGCTACATTGTACTTTACTGCGCTTTGTCAAGGTTGTCTGCAACTTCTATATACAGAGATGAGATTTATAAGCTTTTATAAATAGTGATTATACAATAATTATTATTCTTTTATGTATTCTGCGGTGTTTAAACTGTAGGAGAGGTCAAGAGAGACTGAAATTTGACGGATTAAGTGACAAGATGGCCGCCAAAGACAAGATAGGCCGTTGGAAATATTAAAAAGGCGAAATTCAAGAAGTTTTTTTCTCCATCAGATTTTTTGCTGGAAGTCACATATTAAGGCTCTACACTTGTTGAACGCATTATTGCTATAATGCTCAAAATAAAAATCTGAAATTTACCATAAGTAATTACGAAGCATTATTTGATCGAAAAATTCATACAATACATTGTTGCGACAACTATTAGAGAAAATAAGAATTAATTTATGCATTTTAATATTACAAATTATGGCCTTATTATTGCATATTTATTAATTTTGTTTTAAATAGTCGATTCCTTGCATTGTTCGTGAGAGTGCTAAGAAAATATTTTTTGTTAAGAAAATTACACATCTGACGAAACAAATAGTAAAAAATCGGCCAAATTAACTGTTTTTACTAATTTATTAGTAAAATACCATTAAGTATATCAAAAATATAATTTCTTAGCACTCTAGAGTCATCTTTTAACTATTTATATATATATAAAATATGAGTATAGGTGTACTAACAAGAGCTCAATTTGTAATATAGCAAGCTCCCTTTTTCACTATAATTTTGGCACATGTGTAGCGCCTTAAGAGGAATCCCCACTAGCCTTGAAGGTCCATTTAACAAATGAAGCGATGCCGTCACAAACCATTGTTATCCATTGTGACGACATCGGTTGATTCGAGGAATGAACCATATTTAGCCAATTTGTACCGAAAAAGGGGTTTTGTTTTATACTAAATTTTGCAGTTACGTGCAAATTTCATAAAAATACTTACACTACATTGAAGTATAAGGTTCATATTTACTTTCTCTTGTTTTAAAATTTTAATTTAAGCCTTAATAAAATATCTACATTTAGTTAAAATATCGTAAAATATGCCTTATTTTGGATGTTATTATTTAATTAATAAGAATTTTTTTAAAATATTCAAAACAACAGAAAGACCCAGTAAGCATTAAACTTGCTATATTTCAGAAAAAAATTAAGAATGTTAATATAGGTAACTAATTATCAGTATAATACGAAACCATGTTTTACAAACCACTGGGGATTCCTCTTAAGATGTATAATATATTTCACGAAAAAAATGACCCGCAAATATGACATGGACTGGCACATGAAAAAATGCACTTTTATGAAAAATACTGCATTTTTTGCTATTTTTACGTTTTTTATTTAATTGAGTAAAAAAGGAAATGCTTGTGGGAAATATTTTATTTTATCCAACACCTCTTAATAAAAGCATCATAACTATGGTGATTTTAAACAAGCAAAGTAAAAAATTACCCACAAGTGGCTTTGATCAAAATTATACCCACTTGTGGGTAAATTGTTACTTTGCTTGTTGGAAGTCACCATAGAAACGATGTTTTAGGTTGAAACTTAATATTTAAAAAATATTTAAGCAGTTATTAAGAGGTGTTGGATAAAAGGTTATACTTCACACGTGGGCAAAAAGGAATGACCCACTCGAGAAAATTATCTCACACAGCCTTCGGCCTCGTGAGTTAAGATTTTCCTCGTGGGTACTTCCTTACTTTGCCCACTTGTAAAGTAAATAACTATTATTATCATTTAACCGTCTAATAACATATAAAGCCATTTAGAGCCCAAGTGGGATAATAGCGCGATCTTCTTAAGGGGCTCGTCTACCTATTTTTCGAATTCCAAAAATACTCTCGATATTCACTCTTTTCCCGACCACTACGGCTGTCCGAACCCATCCCGAAACTCGTACTTTGTCGCATCCTAGATATGCAATGTCATTTTGAAGTTGAAAAATACTGTGAACATGGCTCCAGTTTTTCCATAATAACTTCTGTATTTTTAAAGAAGTTAAGTAAAAAAAAATTTATTCGAAAAAGGAAGGTTAGAAAAAAATCATATCAAATAGTATCAAATAATGACAAAAAACGTCATTTTTATAGTATATTACATTACAAGTCATGAAAATATTTCATTGCAGACGAGGAGGCTTGTTTGAAGAATGCGAGGATGCGCAGCGTCCGAGCATTTTTATGACGCGTGATGTATTTTATTTTTTTTAAATCGGCAATTATAGAAGCTTAAAATTATAGAAAAAATTAGGTTTGCATAAATCATCAGAGCTGTGACAAATTTTAGAAAACGTTGTCATGACAAGTGTTTGTACCTACAGACAGTGGAAAGTAAAAGTGACTAGGCATGAAATAGCTATTTGTATCACAAGGCCAGAAACTGACCTTTTTCAAGAGCGAGTATTTTTGACACGCCGAGCCACAGGCGAGGCTTCCAAATTACGAGCACTAGCATAATAGTTTCTGGACGTCTAATACACAATATTTTATGTGCCGATTTCATTACAAAAATATAAAATAACTATACATAACCTAAAAATTGTGCACCGAATACTTGCATTTGAGCTTAAAATATATTTATTTCAGTTTCTATTAACGATTTACGTCTAAAATTTGTCAAAATCTTGTTAATTCTTGTATAAAAAAATATTCAACGCATAAAATTGACATCTGCTTGACAACTGTAGTAATGTCAAGATGCCAACCTATAACTTCTGGTTGTTTGTCGGCCTAGGCTGACAACAAAGAGTTTCTGGCGGATTTTGAGATATGGAAAACTAGCGATGCCGACCGGAGGCATATAAATCTTATTTTCATGCCTAGTCATGGAAATGAAGATTTTCATGCCGATTTTGAAAAAAATATTTTTTACTTCAAACACCTAGGCCAAAGAAAAAAAATAAAAAACTAGAGGCATTAAGATAGCCTTTGTTAATACACTCATATGTAAAAGCATCATATATTTCAATTATAACTAAAGTAAACGTGGGAGGCGTACACCTCTGAAACGCTGGAAAATTTTAGGGTAGACGAACACCGTAAATTTAATTCCTAGCATCTTTTCTTTTGAGAATATAATAACAATTTCATTCTTCTTGCTGTCCGTTAGATTACGCTCAAAATTGTATGGGATTATAACGGATAAGCCGGGTGGTAGTCAGATTTAGAGCGTCTTACCCCTTCCCGAGGAAATTAGGCACTTGTTCTTGTCTTTCTCAGACACTCAAGTTTTAATCCGCCCTAAGTGCGCGGATAATTCTGTCAACTTCCCATTCTCTACGCACTTTGAGCACGAGGCATTTTTAACGACACACGAATCGTTTTATTATCTGATTCATTGTTTTATTCATTACTTAGCTGAGATTTTATACCGAATAATAGTTAAATTTTGTACAGGATATCATAGAACTAATGATAATCATCGAATAAATGCAATGATAACAGCATTGACGTTGATGGCTTTCTTAAGGGTATCGACTCCACGTAGCTCAACACCGCGTTTGTCCTGTTCTAATGCATAGAAACACTCGCTAAAATACGGAAAAGCAGTCTACCAATTTCTACAATGCTCACGAAGTTTTATAGATAAAGCTAAATTTCATAAATTTATTTACAGACGAAGATTATTAACTAGGATTATGCCGAATTACATTTTCTAATAAATCTCTTAATAATAAGAAAAAGCTTGTAAAAAATTGCTTAAAACACACTTTTTCATTAATTTTGTATATGGATTCCAAAGATTTTTTCAGAATTCTAACTGGGCATAATCCTAGATTAATTCTTTCATCAAAATCTAGTACCTGTTTTTCCTTCAAATTTTTAATATGCAATGAGTAAAGCAGAAACTGCTACACCTCTAAACACGCAATATTTTGTTACGGAGACGAGACCCTTAAGCGATTTTCCCGAATTCCTAGAATACTCTCGAATTATTTTTTTTTATATTCCACTCTTTTCCCACTGCTGCCTGAATCCAGTCCGAAACTTGTACTTTACCGCATCCTAGCAATGCAATGTCATTTTGAAATTGAAAAATACTGTAAAGTGTTTTCGTTGCGAGTAAACTGTTAGTTTATTATTGACTTCAGGATAATTCTTTTGAAACATTTAATAAAGAACGAACGGATCTACAAATGTGCCTTTTTACCTTCCGCTTACCTGTAAAGGAAGGTATTGGAATCATGCAAAAAATCGGGTTGTGAGTTTTAAGTGGATGAGCACGAATTAGGGTCCTTACAACTCATTTTTGATAGTTTCTCGATGATGTCTGTATGTATGTATGTATGTGTGTGTGTGTGTGTATGTGTGTGGTCCGGGCCGATGCCAGATGTCGCATAACTCAAATACGAATTACCCAAAAATTTTGATATTTGGTATTTTACAATTGTATACGAATAGGAAGAGCTCATTAGATTTTGGTACAAATATCTTCACCGGAAGTGATATCTTTTGAAGATTGAAAAAGATAGTTGTCAAAAATTTATATAAATTTGGATAAATATAGTATTTATTTGCAATAAGAATAAGAAGCAAAGTTATTTGCAACTCACGTTATAAAAAAATTGTCTTTATCTGGTAGCATTAAAGAACTGCAGTAAAATTAAAAAAATAAATTTATCAGATAAAACGTTGAAATCTTGTAATCCATGTTCGGTTGATTTTTGTTTCTGCGTAAAAAATATTGACAGGTGATACGGGTGACAAGTTGACATACTAGCGCCATATAAGTCATAAGTCAGATATTAAATGTAGTAATTGAACAGAGGATGGCTTAAACATAGAAGAGTTTTCGTGTGAATGAATCTTTTGATTCAGGTGATACTAATTTCTGTGTTTGAATATTTTAGATTTTTATTTCTATATTTTAAATGGGCACCGGATTGTACGTATACATTTCTGTTTAAAGTGTAGATATGGCGGAAGGTTATGTGATGGCCACGTCAGATTTTTAAAATTAAAATAGTGTTCTTATAAACATTTAATAGAGAAAGAATGGATCTACAGATGTGTCTTTAAAATTTTAAAAATAAATTTCTGTCAGGAGTTATGTGTAAAGTTTGCATAAATTTTTATTCTTTAACCGGGGCACCGGATGAAGTTGGCTCCTATTTTTTGACATTACATTTTTGTGAAAAATTTAGGGAAATAAATTATTTATTTTAATAATTTATCCAATATGACAGTTAATATATTATGCTGAAAAACTCGTGTCTAATGTTACGTTTACAAAACTTGATACCTACATAATATACTAATTAGTAATTAGGTATATAGAAGAATATGTCAAAACAGTATAAAGTAATTTTCAGAATTGCACTGAGACTAGATAGCCTATTGAATATATTAATGTAATGTATTACTTCTTTCATCAAAAATTATTTCATAAGAAAAATTAAACAATTTTAATTTATTTACCACAAAAATAACATACCCCTTTAAACAGCCCTCAAAAGTCCAGAAAATGTTGTAACTTCTTACCTGTAATAAAAAAAAAACATATTATTAATAAACAACCTTTACTGATAAATTTAAATATTTTATGATTTGCTAAATAAACACATTTCGAACTTATGTTTAAGATAAACAATTTAAGTATTTGTTACGGTCACTGTTTATTTTTATTATTTAATTTATATTGTGGCATTATAGAGTGTTGTTATAGATTTGTATTAATTCCGTACAGGTTATTAAACACCTGTGAACACAAATGTATACAGGTTGGTGGAGGTGAAATGCGAACATAGGGAAATATATGACAATGGAGTTATCATGCTAGGCATCTTGATATACGTGGAATAAGTACTGTCAATATCAAAGTAGCTGTCATATTATTGAAATTTTTATTTCCATTAAAATATTTTCTTTGCATAATAATGTATGTGTACGAGCAGAACGAGAAAGTTTACATGCACTTTTAGATTTTATTATTATTTCTGTTATTGATTACTCTTTTTGCCACACAAATTCACATTACTTCGTTTTGTGACGCTAGTGCAAAATATATCAAGATACCTGGCATGACAGTTCGATTGTCATGTATGTTCCCTATGTTCGCATTTCAACTCCACCAACCTGTATATCCTCATAATACCACATAGGTTTTCTGATTTATTTACCTTATATAAAATAATCTACGATCCAAATAGTCTGAGAACCAGCACTCCATATTCCATTGACTAGTCCCACAAAACAACACCGTTACATAATGTCAATGATCTATTCGTCCACTATTTACATACATCCACTATTTCTAAGTCCACTATTTGCACATCCACTGTTTAAATGTCCACTATTTAAAGCCTTTTTAAGCTTAAAAACACCACAAAATCCACAAAACATTAAGAAATCAAACGATTTTGATGCGTTCGCTATAGAACACCGCGCACTACTGAGCAAAGATTTACTTGGTTTAAGTTTGCAAAAAGTGGAAATGAATCTCATCTGTTGATGCATTGAATAAAATAATTGTATTTTGGCCATTCCCAATTCGGGCAGAAATAGTGACACATGATTATTATTACTTTGGACACTAAGATCATTATATTTAAAGAAGCCAGATTATGGAAATCTGAAAGACGCAATCTTTGTTTCTTTTGTAACTAAATTTGGAATATTATTGGAATAGCTAACTAATCGAATCACCAAATAAATTACACATTCACAACTCCTGTCATGGACCAGTTAAACGTGATCTACAAACTGTGACGGTGAGGAAAAATGGCAATTCCTGGACACGTGCTACTCGCATCAGAGCATCTTCCAGGCTGCTCATAACCGACTCACACCTAGCACGTAATCCCAAGTTAACGTAATCGAACAAACAAACACGATCATAACTTCATTAGCACACTTGCATTCTTATATCATTCATTATTATTACAATCAACATGATTGCTAACCCCGACATACTAATACCTATAAGATTAATGAAATATAGCTATTAATATAACAAGAATATTATGCGATTTATAATACCGAGGATGCTGCTAAGCAACGAGGTGAAACCGAGTCTCTTTGAACATCCAAGGGGGCTTAAATCGTATATATTCGCGTTATATTCAAAGCTTAATCGTATCATCAACGACAGTGATGTTAAAACAAATCAACAATTTTATCTGTCAATTAGTTGACAGTCTGAATATTATGGAAGGTTTTACTGTTATTATGGTTGTATTTAACGTATTATAGGTAACTAACGTATTATGTTGTTAATCGTATCATCAACTGTTATTAACTTTTAATATTCAATATTTATTTATAATTATGAACAACATAATACGTTAGTTACTTATAATACGTTATAAGGTATACTTATAATTCATTAGTTACGGATTTAATACGTTAGATACAACCATAATAACATCAAAACCTTCTATAAATTGTTGATTTGTTTTAACATCGCTGTCGTTGATGATACGATTAAGCTTTGAATATAACGCGAATATATGCGATTTAAGCCTTTTTGGATGTTCAAAGAGACTCGGTTTCACCTTTTCGCTTAGCAACATCTTCGGTATTATAAATCATATAATAGTGGTTTAACACTCCCGTGGGAGAAGCGCCGCTTCTGATGAAGCTTTCTAGATCCTTTTATCGGAGGGGATCAATCTCCACATTCGCCACAGTCTCTTGCTCTATTTACCCATTCATCTTGGTGCAGTCAGAATCTCAATCCGTGCGGCGATCTGTGGTTTCAACCACAGCGGCAGCGGAGATATTCTTTGTGCAAACCAGGACTACATTTAAGGTGAACAAGTGGATAGCTTGTAACACCCGAGTGTGATTGAATGCCAGACCTTGGGAATTTTAGTTTTACGACAAATCACACATTGTCGCCCGACGGAGACTCGAACCATCGATCTCACGTTGACTGACGTCACAGCACGTTAGCCGGCCGCGGCCAGTTAACACACTGGACCAAGCTGTCGGGTATAATATTCTTGTTATATTAGTAGCTATTATAATTATCAATAAAAGTTGCATATTCAAAAGTAATAACAGTTGATGATACGATTATCAATATAATTCCACTTCAACAGGAATCAAACTGTGTCAACTTTTTACATGCTATTGATTAGATCTTTAAACGACAAATCCAACCCTTCAATAAATCACCCACAGATTCAAATCCAGAAACCTCCCATTAACCATAAAATTTAAATAACCCATAAACCCTCCCCAGTCCGGCCCTGGCCCTGCAGTTTTCTACCCGACACTCGACTTTAGAACGAACAACATGCAAAGTGCTATTTAACAGACTATGATGTATGATCAGTGAGACCTGGGTAAGGACTAGGGGCGGCTGGAGCGGCTCTCTCGAGGGCCGGGATCGACCCCAGGAAGCGAAGGGTCACCCTGTGACGTCACTTTGTCGCCTAACGACCCACCAGCCAGATATACATGACTGATGGTGATTTTATGTTGTGATTACATGTTTTTAGAACGGACAAAATGCTGGTTTATATTTTAAGGTCAGTCACCTTTTCTGTTGATTTTCTGATAAAGTTTCAGATAATTTATGTACCTAGCAGAGATTTGTGTATTTAGTTACGATTTACGAGAAATATTTTATACTTTTTTGTGATGTCTTGTGCCATGATGGCAACGAATCATTATAGAATGATTATTTCGACCGAGTCATCCGTAAGATATCTTAGAAATTCAAAGCGGCAACGGAGAGATTTTTTGCAACCAGGACTACATTTAAGACGATCAAGTGGTCAGCTTAATTTAATTGCAAGATGTTTTTAAATCACACACTGCTAGCAAAGAGATTTGAACCACGGAACTCCGGGTTCGTACGTCGTCATATTATGCAGAGAGCTGTGCTTAAACCCGCGCAGCTACTGCCTCGGTTAAGACGATCAAGTGGTCTGCTTGAAGCGTCCGAGTGCAATTTAATTGCAAGATTTTTACAATTATTACACTGCCGGCCGAGAGACTTGAACCACGGAACTCCGGGTTCGTACGTCATCACAGCAGAGAGCTGTGCTTAAACCCGCGCTGCTACTGCCTCGGTTCAGACGATCAAGTGGACAGCTTGAAGCATCTGATTGAGATTTAATTGCAAGATGATTTATAATTTGCCGGCCGAGAGACTTGGACTTGAACCACGGAACTCCGGGTTCGTACGTCATCACAGTAGAGAGCTGTGCTTAAACCCGCGCAGCTACTATATCGGTTAAGACGATCAAGTGGTCAGCTTGATTTAATTGCAAGATGTTTTACAATCACACATTGCCGGCCGGGAGACTTGAACCACGGAACTCCGGGTTCGTACGTCACCACAGCAGAGAGCTGTGCTTAAACCCGCGCTGCTACTGCCTCGGTTAAGACGATCAAGTGGCCAGCTTGATTTAATTGCAAGATGTTTTACAATTTGCCGGCCGGGAGAATTGAACCACGAAACTCCGGGTTCGTACGTCATCACATGCAAAGGGCTGTGCTTAAACCCGCGCTGCTACTGCCTCGGTTAAGACGATCAAGTGGTCAGCTTGAAGCATTCGAGTGCGATTTAATTGCAAGATTTTTACAATTACACTGCGGGCCGAGAGACTTGAACCACGGAACTCTGGGTTCGTACGTCATGACAGCAGAGAGCTGTGCTTAAACCCGCGCAGCTACTGCCTCGGTTAAGACGATCAAGTGGTCAGCTTGATGTAATTGCAAGATGTTTTACAATTTGCCGGCCGAGAGACTTGAACCACGGAACTCCGGGTTCGTACGTCGTCATATGCAGAGAGCTGTGCTTAAACCCGCGCAGCTACTGCCTCGGTTAAGACGATCAAGTGGTCAGCTTGAAGCATTCGAGTGCGATTTAATTGCAAGATGTTTTACAATTACACTGCCGGCCGAGAAACTTGAGCCACGGAACTCCGGGTTCGTACGTCATCACAGCAGAGAGCTGTGCTTAAACCCGCGCAGCTACTGCCTCGTTTAAGACGATCAAGTGGTCAGCTTGATGTAATTGCAAGATGTTTTACAATTTGCCGGCCGAGAGACTTGAACCACGGAACTCCGGGTTCGTACGTCACCACAGCAGAGAGCTGTGCTTAAACCCGCGCTGCTACTGCCTCGGTTAAGACGATCAAGTGGTCAGCTTGATGTAATTGCAAGATGTTTTACAATTTGCCGGCCAAGAGACTTGAATCACGGAACTCCGGGTTCGTACGTCACCACATGCAGAGAGCTGTGCTTAAACCCGCGCAGTTACTGCCTCGGTTAAGACGATCAAGTGACCAGTTTGATTTAATTGCAAAATTTTTACAATTTGCCGGCCGAGAGACTTGAACCACGGAACTCCGGGTTCGTACGTTGCCATATCCAAGTTATATGGCATTGCAAACATTGTTATCCGAATTACACATCTTGTAATCAAATGCAAAATAAATTTTATCCACCAAAATATTCTTTTGAAATTTAATCACAAACTGAAATTAATTTCGAATATTAATTAAAACGCGACGAATTCGATAGCTGCTCGCCCGGATTTTTAATAAGTTTAACATTTGCAGGAATTTTTATATAGGCGCTCCAACAAAATATATTCAGCAGAAATTTACATTTATAAAAATTTCGCACTTCGTTGGACCAACTTTGGAGGTTGGCCACAAAATATTACTTTTTTACCTCAGTACCCGTGTATGAACAGAACTTTATAAAGATCTTCGACCATATATAGGTATAGACAGATAACACTCAATGCTGTAGTATACAATGTTGTGAAGGCAAGAAGTACGGTAGCGGGGAGCAGCAGCTATAGGTGAGGACACGATAGAGTGTTGCACATTGCTGACTTCTGGTTTGTTGTCATGGAACAGAGAATGAAAATAGGCAAACTGCACCACTTCAAGATGTTTGCAGGTCATACTCCTCTTCACACCGCTACGCTAGTTCTTTGCTTCACAACAAAGGCTTGCGTTGTTTGTCTATTCCAATTATGGTCGAAGATAAAGATACAGATATTAATAATTATATAATGTAACCTACACTCAGGGAAAAAATTAGGGGAAAACTCTATATTTTTGATGAAAAATGTCAAATTTTCAAACCGTGCTAACTCGGTTGCATTCGACCCAAAATCAATAATTATTTGGGTTTTAAAAAGATCAAAGTCTCCTCTTTCGAATGGTGCCACATTCGATACATCCCATGTCCCGTAAACCACCATAGAAAAAAATTGTTTTTGACTGAAAAAAATTTCCAACTTTAGCTACTTGCACGGAGTACAAAAAAAATTGAAGACCATATTCAAGGCAAGGACATTAAAGTTCACACAATTTTCTTTAAAGTTAAAAATGAACAAGTTTCTACGATGATTCTATCCAAAGTTATAAACATTTGAAATTTAAATGGACATTCAAACCAATGGAACTATAATATCACTACCCTTGTTTTTGCGAATTTTGAAAAAAAATCTGACGTGGACACCACATGACTTCCTTGTACGCCTATTAAACTGTTCATACTTTTCTTAATAACTAAAATGTAGAATTATATTATACAAATATATTAATATAATATAAGTACTACTACTACTGCTACTATACTCACAAATATATTTTAGTCATTTTATTTAAACTGCAGAAGAAGATATAAACGATATTTTACTATTGTCACTGCCACTGTCACTGTCATGTCATAATGTTAATCGATCATGGACTACAAGATACCGAAATACTAAATTATAAATATATACTTTAATTATTCTTAAATAATATAATATAAAATACCGATTGTAGGTAATAATCACATAATCTTTCATTTAAAATAAAAAAATGGTCTTAAATTAAATATTTATCGAAATATTTGAAAAAAGTACTACTTTCGGTTTATAGATTGAAAACAAAAATAGGAGGTGCACAACTAGATGCTATAACAGTCCTAAATACAAAATTTCAACTTTCTACGTCTAACCGTATTTGAGTTATGCGACACACATACGTCCGTCCGTTCGTCGGTACGTACGTCCGTCGGTACGTACGTCCGTCCGTACGTACAGACGTCACGACGAAACTAGTCATAATGGATTCAGAAAAGGTCAAAACGGATATTTCCGTCAAAATCTGAGAACCGAAATGTTTCGCGATTATAGTACTTCCTTTCTACTCCGTACAAGGAAGTAAAAAATTTGTTATCATTGTATCAAATTATATAACCTATTAAAGTTACGTGCAGACGTATAGAAGCACCCTGTATAGTGGTGTAAGGTACGTCGTGACGTCATCCCTAATATTCAGTAGAACTAGATTTATCATTTAGAAGATTTTCTTCGTGAAAGCGGCACTAAAAGATTAAAAAAGCATAATTATAAAATCAGTTGCAGGAATTAAAAGCGTATTTCTCATCATTTGTGCTAAGATCAATAAGAAAGCAATTTATCATCATTAATTACCAATGAACCAAATAAAAAACCGCAGTTCACAGAAAAAACTCAAATCTTTTCTTATTTTCCACTAATA
Source organism: Agonum fuliginosum (assembly GCA_947534325.1). Taxonomy (NCBI): domain Eukaryota; kingdom Metazoa; phylum Arthropoda; class Insecta; order Coleoptera; family Carabidae; genus Agonum; species Agonum fuliginosum. Next base: position 1,906,681 of record OX384045.1, on the reverse strand, counting down.
TCATCGCCCATGTTATTTTTAAACACGAAGCGTGGCAGAGAAATAATTAATAAATTGCTAATCGTGCTGACTATTTATTACTATCAAGTGATGAAAATTTGATCCCAGCAAAGACCTGTAAATATGTACCTACGCATGTAAATATTAAACCAATATTATATTAGAAACAGAACGAAATAAAATTTATATCACGTATCATTCAACAAATAAATGTAAAAAAACTTTTTCATAATTTTAGACATTTCACTACATTACTTTTTTTTTAAATTTACTTATTATCAGAATCAATAAATATGTATAGAATGTTCCATTAGGAAATACAAAATTGCATATTATTGCGCTCAAATGGAATAACCTGTATACAGTGTACAAAATAGAATAAAAAATCTGATGTGACCAACACTCGCCATACTCTACTATTTTTATTTTACTAATATAAGTATATATATATATATATATATATATATATATATATATATATATATATCAAATACGAGTATACCATTGTCGAAGGGAATTAGGAAAATGTAGTTCTTTTATCATAAATATATAAATAATAAATGACAGTTCATATTTTCATGTCTCCATAGATTTCGCATAGCTGGGAATGGGTTTCTACCGGCGCAATGTTTTTTGCAGATGTGAGCTGCACTCGGTGATCCGTTTCCTGTCTGCAAAAAACATTGCGCCGGTAGAAACCCATTCCCACCTATGCGAAATCTATGGAGACAAGTGTATGAGCCTACAACACGTGCGCAAATGGTGCAGAGAGTTCAAGAACGGGCGTACTGACGTCCATGATGAGGAGCGTTCCGGACGTATCTGCGTGGCTTGGCGGCAGATTTTTTGACTCGGGCATTCAAAAGCTCGTACACCGCATGCAAAAATGCATTGACCGCAGTGGCGACTATGTAGAAAAATAGGTAAAAGTCTGAACTTTCCAAAAATGTACGCATTCATGGAATTAAACATGTTTTACACTATGAAAAATGACTGGGAACCTTACTTCACGGACAACCCTCGTATAAACCGAAATATTATATTCAAAATTGACAAATTTTGTTACTCAAGTGACGCCAGCCAGAATAAAAAGTTTTGTATTATCGAGAATACAAAGGTTTGTATAATCCATATTGTCTTGGTTACTGCAAATAATAAATAAAATAGGGATACAAATTCCTATTTATCTATAAATTTTGAAGAGATTTCAGAAACACTCTTCAGATTTTCAAGAAACTACCAGATTCGGTGGCACGATCAAAACCAAAATCTAATAAGATCTAATCTAGAGTGTCAGAATATTATATACAAAATTTTAATTTTTTTTATTCAGTAGTATCTGAGTTATCGTACCTCCAACATCCATCCATCCACCAATCCAGACACACACAGACATCATTGCTAAACTATCAAAATCGTGTTCCAGAGACCTCAAAACGTTCTTATCCATTGGAAACTCACTGAATCGTTTCTACTATTAGTATGGATTTGCTTTAAATTCTTCTATATTTTTCAGCTCGAAATTTTAGCATGATTACAATACCTCTCTTACAGATCTGAGTGGCGAGAGGTAATAAGAAGAGACCGATGGATCACCCTGTATTGAAAAATTCTTTTTGATTTGTAATCATTATATAATTCACACAATCCCCCAACATTTGTACTCAAGTCATGTATATTAGTATAAATAATGAGCATTGATCAAAAGAAGAAGAGCATATACACAATTAATTATCTCTTAATCTGAACCCATCGCCATCGTCTTAACTCCCCAAGTACGTGGAATACGTCAGCAGGGCAGTCGCATTGCGGATGTCTGCTGGTGTGGTATCTTCAGTGCCGTAAATCTAACAACTTTACAAAGTTCCGAGACGTTGCCGAACGCTGTTGCATCGCTGAAAGTGTGCAGACGAACCGGAGATCTCACAGAAACAGAGAGAAGCAAGTAGCAAGTGACGATGCTAGTCCGGCCGATGGAAGGGTGTTTGTAGATTTATATTGTATTAGAGTATGTATTGAACAGGACAAGATACACTATTGTAGTCATGACGATTTGTCTACAAGTTGGGTGAATAGTTTACTCTCTTGACGAAATAGTATCCACAGAACATTTCAAGAATGTGAACACTACGATTGTTAGTTTCTATATTTGCTCATTAGGGTGTTCGTCTACATTAAAATTTTACAGCGTTACAGAAGTGTACGCCTTCTACGTTTACTTTCATTATAATTGAAATATATGATGCTTTTACATATGAGTGTATTAATAAAGGATGTATTAATGCTTCTATATTTTTATTTTTTGTCTTTGGCCTAGGAATTTGAAGTAAAAAATATTTAAAATGACGTTTTACCTCTCGCCTAGAGAGGTATAGGGATCGTGAAAAAATTCGATGTCGAGATTTTTGTCAATAAGCACGTTTTAGCACCTTTAGAACCTATTTTGACTATTTTCACGATGATGTCTGTGTGTGTGTTTGTGTGTGTGTGTGTATGAAAGTCTGTATGTGTGCCTACTATGCTCTTTCGTTCTTATTCATTATCTCAAATTCTATTGAACATAAAATTCTAATATTTTGCATTATATATTTGTACATGCTAATGAAGAGCTGATTAGATTTTGGTAAATATCTGCCAACCGGAAATGGTATTTTCTTGAAGCATTTTAACATTTTTTGCAAAAAATATAGAAAATTCTGCGATAGTTACAATTTGTCATACGACATTTGAAAGAACAAATTATATCTTACAATATTTTTTTAACATCTTGTCTATATCTCTTACCAATAAAGGAAAATTATTTTTCAAATATATATAATTTTACCTACCACGATTTGTAAATCACAATATAGGAAAAAAATTAAAAACAAAAATGAATACTATGTCAATGTGACAGATGAACAGACGTATACACAATTTCTGAAATGTTTGTGGCACCATTTTAAAAGAAATGTAAATATTATTAACTGAACATAATGTAATAAGGTAATAATAAAGTTAAATTTTTATCTATAAAGAGCTAATTAAAGAACTAAGAACTATAAAATTATTTTCAAAAAGTTATTAAATTATTGTAAAATTATAATTTAAGAAAGCCTAACTAAAACCAAATTCACATAAATTACAGTGTTAAGGCGGGAGGTCGTGTGCTGGCCACATCAGATTTTTTGTCATTACTTACCTATATGATATTATTTTTTTCGGTCACTATAAATGGCAAGAAAAATTTAAAAAGCAAGAAGCCATGCAGTTAAGCGTCCTTTTTCGAATAATTTCTTTGAACTTAATTTCTTTAAAAAATACAGAAGATATTATGGAACTCTGGAGTCATTATTACAGTATTTTTCAACTTCAAATTGACATTGCATAGCTAGGATGCGGGAAAGTACGAGTTTCGGGCTGGTTTTGGGCAGCCGTAGTAGTGGGAAAGAAAGTGAAATAGAAAACAAGTAATATCGATAGTATTCTAGGAATTCGAAAAAATGGTAGACGAACCTCTTAAGGGTCTCGTCTCCGTAACAAAATATTACAGGTAAAATTATTGATTTGTTTGAATATCGCTGTCGTTGATGATACGATTAAGCTTTGAATATAACGCGAATATATGCGATTTTAGCCCTCTTGGATGTTCAAAGAAACTCGGTTTATAAATCGCATAACATTCTTGATATATTAAAAGCTATAAATTTTTGTTTATATCATCATTAAATAAACTTGAAGACTCAGTTTTGTTTATCATTTTATCTGGTAGATATCCTGAAAGGGTTGCTGGAAAGATTTAGAAAACACGCTAAAATGATTTATAAATGCAGGTAAAGAGAAATTTTATTCAAAGGTTCTTGCTTTCTAAATTGTTCATCTGGAAAATATTTAGTCAGCGAATTCCGATATTACAAACCTTGACAAATTTTATGTTGTCCCGGGAAATACAGGAGCAGCCCTCGTTTACAAAAATCCATTTAACTTCTGTATAGATTTTCTGATGCGTGTAAATATATTCCTAACAACTGCGTGGGTTTGCTCAAAATTGAGAAAATATTGGGAGAGCTTATTGACTTTATCTAGAAGTAATCACGTTCTCAACAATAATAAAATCAATTCTCACAAGTTCTCACCCACTCGGCAAAATAAAATCCCCAGAACAAAATGTGAACATCCCGGTTTGTTAATTGAAGGGCAAGTGGATGAAGGGCTAAGTAACATTTTTATAAAAATTGAAATTTTGTTATGGAAGAAAGTGTTATGTATTTATATCATCGTACAAAGTCTAGAGTTGCTATAACGTATAGTTTTAGAGATATTTTATAGAAGAAGGTGCTATGTCCCTAAAGTACAAAATATATTGAAAGAAAGTGTTATGTGCGCATAATAATGTAGAAGTTTCATGAAAGAACGTGCTATGTGACATAAGTGGTAATTTCTTGAAGATCTGAAGAGTTTTTCTGGAATATCCTCAAAATTAATGTATTAATAGGAATTTCTTAAGAGCATTCTGTACAGGAAGAATGTACATGTTAAAGCATTTTACACTCATACACCTCATCGACACATGGTTGCACATTTTAACAAATTTTTATATGGTAGATAAGGGATAAAACTTCGTTTTATTAGTAAAATTTTTTTTTCAGTACGTTCAACGGTCGAAATTACTTACTTTCAACCGCTTGCAGGCGTTTAGAAGCACCTACAGATTTTTCTTCATATTTCGCAGAACATGCTATTTTAAACTTAAATCATGTAGTTTAAAGTTTAATCTACGTTGGGGTAGTGTTATTTTTTAGAAAAAACTTTCGAGAAAATTAGAGAAAATTAGAGGTAAAAAAATGTGAATTTTTGTACTTTTCTTTATTTTATAAACAAAAACTTCGGTACAAAACAGAAAAAATGGCACTAACAGAACGAAGTTTTATCCCTTATCTACCATATAAAAATTTGTTTTTGTTAAAATGTGCAACCATGTGTCGATGAGGTGTATGCGTGTAAAGTGCTTTTTACGTGCAAATTCTTCCTGTACAGAATGCTCTTAAATAACAATGTACCTATACTAAATGTTACTATCTACAATTTGAATTCAAAACGTTTTGTTTCTATCTAGCATCATTTCCCAATTACAAGAAGTAAACAATTAAGGCTCATTCCCACTGCTTAACATAGTCATAGTTTTTGTTATTTGTCATAGACTTACACAGTTTGGTGTACCGAATTACATGTAACCATTCACAGTGCTTGTTTTAGTCTTAGTTTTTAGGCTTTGTCATAAACACAATCACAAAAGTATGCAAACTTCAAAATTTTGTTGTAATCATAGTAATTATTTTATGAGATAGCGATATATTTATATACCTGTCACTTTTTAATGCTGTTGTCAAACAGATAATGACCTTCTTATGTCAAAAAATTATATTAATAATGCTACAGACAAATTAAAGCAAGGTAAATATAAATAAAAATGTTTGTTCATTACTTAAAAATAGGTTTAAGCCGAGTTTAAGCTATAATTTATAAATAAAATATATTTACAGGTATATTGAATAAACTGTCATGACATTGTCATAAACATAATTTATATTGTGATGGGAATGGTCAGCGTATGATTATGATTAAGACAAAAACTTATGTCAAAAACTATGACTATGATAAGCAGTGGGAATGAGCCTTTATTCTACAAATTTGTTACAAATTTGAATTATCTGTCTACCAATGAAAACAAAAAATCAAATATTTAAGTGTTAATGTCAAATAAATTTTTGACTTTTGACAAATTGAAATTTCGTCTACTGTATTATTTCCCGGTAAATGGAGAGGAAGCTTGTGCCTATATTCTACAGTTCGCCAACTTATTACTCGCCTGAACGCAACTAAGAAAGAAAAAATCGAGCTGGACGACTTCTATACAGGTTGGTGGAAGTGAAATGCGAACATAGGGAAATATATGACAATGGAGTTATCATGTTAGGCATCTTGATATACGTGGAATAAGTACTATCAATGTCAAAGTACCTGTCATATTATTGAAAATTTTATTTTCATTAAAATATTTTCTTTGCATAATAATGTATGTGTACGAGCAGAACGAGAAAGTTTACATGCACTTTTAGATTTTATTATTATTTCTGTTATTGATTACTCTTCTTGCCACACAAATTCACATTACTTCGTTTTGTGACACTACTACAAAATATATCAAGTTACCTGGCATGAAAGTTCGATTGTCATGTATGTTGCCTATGTTCGCATTTCAACTCCACCAACCTGTATACACTATTTCAAGGTAGCTGAGCGGTTTCTGCCAAAAATATTGTATAATCCATGTCCGCTCGATTAATATTACAAGTATACCAATTTGGAATTTCTCATTTAGCGTACCTACTGTATACCTATAGGTATAGGTGGTAGGTACTCTCACCCGGCATAATTATCAACTCTTGCCAATTTTCAAGCAAACCTTAGAGTATGACGTCGCCGCGTGACAATAGCGCCCAGTGAAGTATCACAACTCGCTTGGAAAGTTGTAGAGTAGTTAGCCGAGTGGGTTGACACAATGCCTCGTCGGTTTGAGAGCAGACGCAAGTCTTTCAGCGCCCGAGTTTCACGGAACTGTCGGCAGGCAAAACAAACGGATTGATAGGCAAACAGGGGAATTTGTGTTTACTCGATTGGCAACACTGCTATTGTCGCATGCCAGGGCGGCTGAGAGGACGCAGGCCAGGAATAAAAGGATTTTAAAATGAATCTATCTTTTTAAAAATAAAGCGGTCTAGGAGTTTATACAAACGACTTTTATCCAATTTTGGTACGGCAGGTTCATTTTCGTAATTTTAGGATAAAAATTATACCAGACACCACAGGATGTACTGTCCGAGCAGCCAGAGTTTACCGCGGTAAGGGAGAAATAGTATTTTGTGCACCTAGGGAGGGAAGCGTGCTATTACTCCCGCGGGCGAAGCGGCGGTCCGAGCGAGGGCGCCGGCTTCGCCCAAGGGAGGAATAGCCTTCCCTCCCGTGGGACACACAATATTTTACGTCACGAGGGCCTCGAAATCACCTTTCTTGCAAGCGGGAGAAAACAGTGTTTTCCTCCCGCCAGTACCGGGAAGAAAACAGTGTTTTCCTCCCGCTCGGGAGGAAAGCAAGTACGGTCCTCCCGGGTGGGAGGGAAAACTCGCTTCCCTCCCTCCATTAGCAAGAGGTGTTCTACACAGACAATTCGCCAACTTATTACTAGCCTAAACACAACTGTGCCAAGAAGCACCGAGCTGGACGACTTCTTTGTACACTATTTCAAGGTAGCGAAGCAGTTTGATTTATATTGTATAACACTTTAATCAAAAAAATCTTATGTGTCCAACATATAACCTCCCGCCTTAACACTGTAATTTATGTGAATTTGCTTTCAGTTAAGCTTTTTTAAATTATAATTTTGCAACAAATTTACAAACATTTTGAAAATAATTGTATAGTCCTTAGTTCTTTAATTAGCTCTTTATAGATACAAATTTAACTTTATTATAACCTTATTACATTATACCCAGTTAATAATATTTATACATTTCTTTTAAAATGATTTGGCAAATGATTTCAGAAACTGTATATACGTCTGTTCATCTGTCACATTGACATTTTCATTTTGTGATTTACAAATCGTGGTAGGTAAAATTATATATCTTTGAAAAAATTGTTTTCCTTTATTGGTAAGAGATATAAAAAATCTGCTGTGGCCAGTACACGACCTCTCGCCTAATTCTGCTTATTCTACTAATCTAATAAATAGTTTTACTTACATTTTAATAGTTTCATGTTCATGTAATATGTAAACGATAATGTAAACCAAGATGCAAGCAAAAGATGTCAACTGTACTGTCACTGTCATTATAATTCAAATTTTGAGTAAAAACAAATTTCATATCATGGACAACAAGATACTGGTACTTAGTTGCACTTTATTTTATTGCTAAATACTACCAGATTCAGCAAATTGTATTTAAAATTAACTGTACCCATAGATAATTATATTATCTTTTATTTTTATTTGCAAAAATTGTCATAAATAAATAATGTACCAATTTATTTAAGAAAAACTATATCAAGTTCCAAAAAGTACTACTTCCGGTTTACGGATTTCTACCAAAATCTTATCCGGTGTTAAGATCCCTATTAAAACCTTACATATGAAATTTGGTTATTAAAGGTTTGATACTTTTTCAGTTATCGTGGACGAAAAATCGTCAGTCCATACATTCATACAAACACACACACGCACACACATACACACACACAGACATCATCGGGAAAATATTAAATTTGTATTCTAGAGACCCTGAATCGTGCTTATCCACCAAAAACTCCTACTCGAAAATTTTGACCCATTACAATACCTCTCTTATAGAATATGAGGCGAGAGGTAAAAATATGTTAAATGAATATTGTAAGATATAATTTATTCTTTCAAATGTAGTATCCCAAATTGTAACTATCGGAGAATTTCCTATAATTTATTGCAAAAAATGTTAGAATGCCTCAAGAAAATACCACTTTTCAAGGTATCTGTACCAAAATCGTAGCATCTCTTTCAATTATCATACAAATGTAAAATACCCAATATCAATTTTTTTGGGTAATTCGTATTTGAGTTATCCGACCTCCAAAAAGCCTTGATCACATACGTACACACACAGTCATGAGTTGTAAAGACTCTAATTCGTGCTTATCCACTTAAAACTCACTACCCGATTTTTGCATGATTTCAATACCTCCCTTACAGGTAAGCGGAAGGTAAACACTGTTAATGTATCTTTAACCGTGGTTCAAATATTGCAAAGTCCATGCGGGCGGTTATGTGTTGGCCACTTCAGATTTTTTGTACTAATGAAACAAATAACTAATTTAGACCAAGCTCAACACGAGCTTGAAATTTGTTAGGTTTCAATCTGACTCTGAATGTACCTCCAGCTCTAAACCTAGCACCATATCCCCTAAAATTATTAATCATCCCTTAATTTAATTATAAATTCCAAAATTTAGCTCATCCACAATCAAATCTCATCAAATTTCCAACTATTTCAAAATAAATTAACAAGTCCCGGCTCCTCATTGCCATTTTCCCTGATTACGTCCCTGCGCGGCGCGGAGGGGAGAATTTCATTAAAGCTGCTGAGGGATGGGGGGAGCTGCTGAGGGGTGGGGGGCCACTGAAGGGCGCTCCACTATAAATTAGCAGGAATGAAAACAGCAGGAAACTGTGAGTAAACACATAAAACTATTGTAATTGGATGAGAAGATCGGCTATGATCGGGATCGGGAAAATCGCGGCAGGATTCAGAGGATGACAACTTGAGACGCGGAAATGATGGGTTTATCGAAGAATTTTTTCCAGTAAGTTACCCACTTGACAAAATAAAATCCCCGGATCATTTCAAGAATGTGAACACCTCGGCTTGTTACTTGCTATATTTGCCTGTTAAGAGCCTATTGCATGGCAATAACGCATTGAAAAACGAGTAATTTTTGTGAGGATCTCAATCTAATACTCTTATACGTATGATGTTGAATTTTTGTATGTAGATTAAGGAAGAATACTAAAAGTGCGGAATCTTATCTTTAATTAATGTAATTAGTTTGGCTTTAATAGTTATGCGAAATTCGGAAAGTACAAGTTTAGATATAATTTATGGCAACTCTGTTGATAAAATTATAGTTTTATTGTTTTTTCGCCCTTTTTACATCTATGTTCTACTCATTTAATCTTTAAACTCAATGATAACTTTTATAGTTTATTCATGAGATCCTCACGAAATTCTAGTGTTTAATTTCCTTTTATCTCTAATTGTTGTCGGAACAATATATAGTTTGAATTTTTCAATTCAACAATGCTTTGTCGTTACTAATGTAAAATTTCAGATTTTTATTTTGAGCAATATAGCCAGAATCGTGAATTCTGATTCTTATTGCACTCAAGAAGTATAGCCCCTTAACTTTAATATCCTAGTGATTGCTAATGGCCGCCATTAGTAACATCCCAATGTTAGTAACTTGGTAATAGTAATAGAATTTTTAAGCCTCGGAAAAAATTCTAACAGACATTTCACAGCCTAGGTAAACATATTATAACTACAGTAATGGTATAATAGTTATTTATGTTACTAGTGGGATAAAAGCATTATTACAGCAGTCTAATGTGTGAATTGCACGACGAGGTCGTAGACCGAGTCGTGTAATCACATGAATGCTGTAGTATGCTTTAGCCCACATGTAATATACAAAATTTTATCCACGACTGCTAAAAATTATTAAAAATTGATATTTTTGTTTGAACGGCAGATTTGAAATTTTAAAAATTATATACTTATTTCGACAATAATTGATAGATGTCAGTTTCTATAATTTTGATTTAAAATCAAAGCAACAGGGTACACACAATTTGTTTAAAAGCAGGACATCCTGTCAGTTTCATTTTTAAAAAAATAATAATTTGTAAGTTTATACGTGGTTTTTATTTATTATTCGTTTATAAATTATTTATTACTTATGGGACAGTAATTAAAAATTGATTTATTCCAAAAATATTTTAGGAATAAATAGGTATACAAGTATATTATAACCTTAACATTGCTGTCAAATATCGACAAAAATTTTATTTTTATTAGTAGTATCCATGGCTTCGAACGAGTAAAGTACAGTAAATGCGAGAGGTAATAGCCAAAAGCACATCATAATACTTCACTAGTGAGGTAATATAACTAATTACCTCACTCAAATGATGAAAATAATATGATTATTATATCACTGGCGTGAATAAAAATATTTATCCTACCAATCATATCTTTCAAAAATTCTGCTCGACTTGGAATGCTACATTGTCACTTAACATTTTAAATTAAATTAACATTTTATTTTTATTATTATATGAATTTTTATTAATCCTAGGTGTAAAAATAATGACTTTTATGGATATTCCAGCACATTTATTTATTTATAAGATTTTCTTGTTGTGAAGTTTTTTTCAGGGCAAAATGACATTTCGAAATTTTATGTCATTGATAATAAATTGTTATAAATAGTTATAACTACCTTATCTTACACCAGAAAAAAATTATTTATAATGCAGTGAGTGTTAATGATCATTTTAGAGGTAATAGATACATCAGCAAATCTCTTGTATGCCCATATATTTAAGTTACAGAAATGTGTGTGTTTCTGATAACTGTTGTCTCCGACGGTACGACCAGTTCCTCCTTAAGAGCATTCTGTACAGGAAGAATGTACAAGTTAAAGCTTTTTACATTCATACACCTCATCGACACATGGTTGCACATTTTAACAGAAACAAATTTTTATATGGTAGATATGGGATAAAACTTCATTTTATTAGTACAAATTTTTTTTTAGCTCGTTCAATGGTCGAAATTACTTGCTTTCAACCGCTTGCAGGCGTTTAGAAGCACCTACAGATTTTTCTTTATATTTCGCAGAACATGATATTTTAAACTTGAATTATGTAGTTTGAAGTTTAATCTGCGTTGGGGTAGTGTTATTTTTTTTAGAAAAAACTTCCTGATTTCGAGAAAATTAGAGGTAAAAAAATGTGAATTTTTGTAGTTTTTTTTATTTTATAAACTGAAACTTCGGTACAACACAGAAAAAATGGCACTAAAAGAACGAAGTTTTATCCCTTATCTACCATATAAAAATTTGTTTTTGTTAAAATGTGCAACCATGTGTCGATAAGGTGTATGCGTGTAAAGTGCTTTTTACGTGTATATTCTTCCTGTACAGAATGCTCTTAAGCCTAAAATTACATCATTATAAATAACTATTATAAAGCAATATAAAATTGCTTACAAGTTCATATCCTTCAAAATTAAGTCTATGGAATTTATTTCTTCCATTTTGACAGCCAGTCTGTATTAAACCCGCTCATTACCATAAAAATGCACTATCAATAATTCATAAAACAAACCATATCTGGGAAAAATAATCCCTCACTATTTTAATGAAATAAATTCCTTTCTGAACTCCATCCGTCCAAATTTCATTTCTCGCGGTGATTGGTCCCAATATTACCAACCACCTTCGCAGTGCTGCCACCCCACGTTTACGAATTCACTAGACGACACGAGAAAAATTCCATTACACCCTGATGCAGCGCAAGAAGAAGAAGAAGAGCTGAGAGAATCTCTCGGAATTCAGTAAATGAAAAAGTTATAGCGCAACACTCGATATTAGCGGCGGTGAGGGTTAGGAATCACGGAGTACGGTCCTGCTTCGTCCGACAGTGGGATCATGGGCTGCCGGGCTGAAAAAGTGGCCCGGATTCAGGGGATTTTATTTGCTTTTGTAAGTACGGATTCGAAAGGATTTTCTTTCGAACTTTTTAAAAGGATAAAGAACTTAAAAGTCTCCATTTACTAGATAATAATTTAAACTTAATAAGGCGAAGTACCAACTGCGTTATTTGACCAACTGAAATTTTTAGAATACAGATTTAAATCCAGTCAGTTACACATTCCCATTTGTTTACGAAAACACCCAGAAGTTAACATCCAGAATTTAACATATAAATTTAACACCCAAGATTTAGCATCCAGAATTTTACATCCAGAATTTAAGGGGCTCGTCTACCTTTTTTCGAATTCCTAAAATACTCTCGATATTACTTTTTTCTATTTCACTCTCTTTCCCACTGCTACGGCTGCCCGAAACCAGCCCGAAAATTGTACTTTGCTGCATCTTAGCAATGCAATGTCATTTTGAAGTTGAAAAATACTATGGCTCCAGTATTTCCATAATAACTTCTGTATTTTTTAAATAAATTAAGTAAAACAAAAATTACTCGAAAAAGGAAGCTTTCTTGTTTTTAAATTATTTTTTTTCCATTTATAAGGACCGAAAAAAAATCATGTCTAATAATGACAAAAAACTTCCAGAATTTCACATCCATAATACAACATTCAAAATTCAACATCCAGAATAGGGTAGTTTACCATTAAAAAAAAGTTTTTTATTAAAACTTCATGTTATTTGAAAGCAATTGAGATAAGCCTTAATTGTTCTTAATAAAGCTGTAATTAATTTTTAAAGTTTGTGTGACGTAGGTATAGCTGAAAATCTTCTCAAACCATGGGGCTGGAATTAGTATTCATGTAAAATCAACTGTTTCTAGATGTTACAAAATAATATACAATTTGGTAGTTTCTTTATTACTGTAAGTAAGAATACACGTGAAACGCATTATTGTGACGTAGATGTATCGACACGTAAAATCTCAAATATTTAAAGACCTATTAACTTTTTGAAAACTTTTTTATGGCAACTCATTTTTGAGGTCTCCTTTCAATATAATTGACTGGGTTGCTAATTTGCTACTATGGTAAAGTACTCTATTCAACATCCAGAATTCCAGAATTCGTTATTTTTTACCTTCCATTCAAAATTCAAAACCCCACTGCACACAACATGTAGAGGGTTGTCCGTAAAGTAAGTTTCCCAGTGATTTTTCACAGTGTAAAACATGTTTAATTCCATGAACGCGTACATTTTTGGAAAGTTCAGACTTTTACCTATTTTCTACATAGTCGCCACTGCGGTCAATGCATTATTGCATGCGGTGTACGAGCTTTTGAAAGCCCGAGTCAAAAAATTTACCGCCAAACCACGCAGATACGTCCGGAGCGCTCCTCAATATGGAAGTCAGTACGCCCGTTTTTGAACTCTCTGCACCATTTGCGCACGTGTTGTAGGCTCATACACTTGTCTCCATAGATTTCGCATAGCTGAGAATGGGTTTCTACCGGCGCAATGTTTTTTGCAGACAGGAAACGGATCACCGAGTGCAGCTCACATCTGCAAAAAACATTGCGCCGGTAGAAACCCATTCCCAGCTATGCGAAATCTATGGAGACAAGTGTATGAGTCTACAACACATGCGCAAATGGTGCAGAGTTCTAGAACGGGCGTACTGACGTCCATGATGAGGAGCGTTCCGGACGTATCTGCGTGGCTTGGCGGTAAATTTTTTGACTCGGGCATTCGAAAGCTCGTAACCGCATGCAAAAATGCATTGACCGCAGTGGCGATTATGTAGAAAAATAGGTAAGTCTGAACTTTCCAAAAATGCACCTCCCTTCCGCTAGCGGTACCAACTCACAAATTTTTTTTTAAAAATATGGAAAATAATAGGCTAATTATAGGCTAATTAAATGCTTCATTCCCCAATTTTAGGCTCTTTAATTTTTTTTGCAATAAAAAATTCCGCTAGCGGAAGGAATGCCAGCGGAACTTACGGTAGTAACAACAAAAACTTATTGGAACTTAGTTGATAATTAAAGGCTATTTATAGGCTCCAGAATGGTATATAATATATATATATATATATATACTTAATATAGGACAATGTCTTAAATAAATATTTAAGATACTTGTTGAGGGGAAGTAGCCGAGATTACATGGAGTACCGACAACGAAAAATTGTCAGTGGCACTGAAACAATGGTTTTGGTACAACCATGTTTTTAGGTTAGCCTGCGGCGCACTTTAAAAAATAACTCGAGGACTGCGCGCTCCGCGCACTAACTTGCGCTGCGCGTGCCTTTGGGACTACAGTCGGGGACAAGGTCCAACTGGGATAGTGACACGTCAATTGTGGAGCCTTTAATTATCAACTAAGTTCCAGTAAGTTTATGTTGTTACTACCGTAAGTTCCGCTGGCATTCCTTCCGCTAGCGGAACTTTTTATTGCAAAAAAATTAAAGAACCTAAAATTGGGGGATGAGGCATTTAATTAGCCTATAATTAGCCTATAATTTCCCATAGGTTTTTACATTTTTTTTGTGAGTTGGAGGTGAAAAATGCACGCATTTATGGAATTAAACATGTTTTTAAAAATCACTGGGAACCTTACTTTACGGACAACCCTCGTACATAGGAGCAAGCGCGTCAACGTGACTGTTGACTGATCCAGTTTAATGTTTTCCTAGAACTATCGATCCTGGAACCACATTATTATCAAGTAGGTTATGAACCATCACACGGCGTAATTCCGTAACGTGTTACGTGTGTCGCACTTTATATAAGCCTAGTCATTTACCTGTCGAGTGGGGTGTAATAGTGTAGCAGTGTAACAGTGTAGTAGTGTAGCAGGGGGATAATTACGTATCTGTAAGGGAAGAGAATATTAATTATATAGCAGAGGTGTAGAGTTGATGATCCTGCTATTAATAATATTTTTATCTGTATAATTACTACTTATAATTTTATTCTGCAAGAGTTGAACGATGTGTAAAACCTTACGAGTCAAAGATCGTATGTTTACTGACATTTCCTTTTGTACAAAACGATTTTTAATAATAAATACTTCTTTATTTTTTAAAGTACATTTGAAATGTGTGTGGTTATCAGTTGTGCAGTAAGGTATATCAGAACTTATTCAAACTTCAGTTAATAAATAATAATAGTATATTATAATAAATAGTATATTGTAATACAAGTGTGTAAAGGGCATCATTGAAAAACTAGTATGACAGTTGGAGCACGAACGTTAGTGAGAGTTCTCCTATCATACGAGTTTTTCAATGACCCTTTCCACAAGTGTGTTACATACTATTTTTTCTACGAAAGTGGGAAATATTCAAAATTAATTAAACGTGGGCTTACAAAAAAAAGGCACTAAGTCAAAAATGACTTAATGCGATTTGCTAGTACAATATTTATTCCTAACTGCCTTAGTGCTTTTTGGCGTTGCTATATCTCACATACTACACAAAATATTACTTAGTGCGTTCTTGCAGTAGACAGATCATCAAAATTTCCAACTAGGTGCATTTAAGAGGACATTATTCCACTCGAAAAATAGACTATTTTTCTGGAACAAATCCTGATTGCATGGTACAACATATAGTATTAATTTTTATACTATTATTTTGCATAAAAGATGAAAATAGTCCGCTAACTCCAAATTATTAATTTTTCAATGCTGGCAAAATGTTTAACTGCATTAAAAAATCCACTCATTTTTGACAATAAATTAATGTATAAAAAACCTAAATATTGTTCCAGAAAATGATCACTTTTTGAACAAATCTTGCCTATTTTACGGCGTAACTCATGATAGTGTCACAAAAGGGCGGGGTTTCAACTTGTGTTTATCTCTGACGTAAATTTCTGACCGTTTTGGCAAGAGGGGGGACGGGTACTCTGAATTCGTCTGAATGAAAATTCGGGTTTCATGTTAGGAATAATGTCCTCTTAATAAAAAATATGAATTTTTGACTTAGTGCTTTTTTCTTGTAAGCCCACGAAAATTGGAAACATAATATTAACAAATTTAAGAAAAACAAATCAGGTAAGCTTGCTGTCACAGCTGAAAACAATAACAATATCCAAAAACTGACAGTTCAATTTTCTACTTTTGCATTTATGGTGTGATTTATGATAAAAATAATGACATTTCATGCAGAATATTGTAGTGATAGTGAAAGTAAGTTTATTTGAACACCTTCGTACATTTTACGGCAATTGTGAATCTAAACTTTTATCTCGAGTAAAAATATCCTGACAGCTTTGACCTTCCAGTAACTGCAAAATTTCTAGTTCAACAAAATGATTTATGTCTCAAATTCAGTGAAAATCGTCCATTTGAATATTTATTACAGAGATTACAACAAATAAAGTGTTTTAGGTATGAAAAATGTACTTTTTGAAAAATTCGCACTCAATGTACAAAATGAGTGTGGAAAATATTTTCAAAGCCTACTTTCACCATCAATTTTAATATCTGAAAACATGTGAATTCGCACTTTCGTAGAAAAACAATTTTATATATTTGTTTGTAGAAAAATTTCCAGGAAAAACCGTAGCCCCGTCCCTGTATTCCAGGTCACTCTTCGATCCAGTTCCCACGGCCGGCAATGTCATGAAAATCCTGAGCTTCAAACATCAGAGCATCAGGACATCCAAACATCAGAGCATCAGGACATCCAAACATCAGAACACCCGAACATCGACACTGCAAGTCAAGTCCATAGTCCATCGCAATCCAATGCAGAGCCACCTCGATCAACCTCACCTCTACCCCCACCCTTGTCAGCCCCCCACCTCCTGACGTATACCCATCCTTGTCTAACTCACACACGACAGCTCAGGTGCAGGACAAGGTACAAGTGCTGGACGGATTGAAAGGAGACAGTGGTAGTTACTTTGCTGGTGGAACGCTAAATGTCCCTGGTGAAAATGTTGCCAGGGATTTTATTGGTAATTTATACCGGGTTGGATTTTAACTCAGGATTGATCGCAGGTTGATGAAGGGTAAAGGGCTGTTTTAGTTTGAGTGGATGTTAGAGACGAAATGGTAAATGGTGATTAAAAATTGGTATAGTTTCAGTCTACCATATGAAAATTTGGAGACTGATGAAGTTTATGTATAATTATTAACGTTCATTTGTCAAGGAACTCATTCAAGATGCGCAAAAGTAATTCCCTATTTCCTAAAGCCCGTTTTACATTACAATTGTTGAAACAATCTAAATTGTCTACATACAGCAAATTGTGTGAAATATTGCATTGCTTCGTAAATTGTCTGAAAAAATAGATAAGCGCGGCTGTCAAATTATTATTATATGCGAACTGAGCAGAATCACAAACTAAATATTGTAAGTATATAAAATTGTCTCAGTACAAAACAGAGTTCATTAAAAACAAAGCAATTTATTGCTCAAGACATTGTTCAATTTGTAGCGCAATTTCTTGTTCAATATTTAGCGTAGTGTAAAACGGACATAAAGCAGTAATTTTGTTTGTAAATAAAAAAATCTGATGTGGCCAGCACACGACCTCTCGCCTAATTCTGCTTATTCTACTAATCTAATAAATGGTTTTACTTACATTTTACTAGTTTCATGTTCATGTAATATTTAAACGATAATGTAAACCAAGATGCAAGCAAAATATGTCACCGTCACTGATACTGTCATACTAATTCAAATTTTTTGTAAAAACAAATTTCATATCATGGACAAGATACTGGAATTACAAAAAAAAAATTATTGTCCTATAGTTTATTAATGGTACAGAAAATTCTTAATGAAACATTATACTATCATAAATGCTTTTATCGAAATAATTTAAGATAAATCATATTGCTCTATATGAAAAGTCTTACTTCCAGTATATGAATTGGTACCAAAATACAATTGGTCTATTGAAAATCGCATTTAAACCATAGATATAAAATTTGGTATTTAAATATTTTTGGAGTTATCGTTTCCAAAAAAAATTGTAACATACAAACGAACGAACACACAGACATCATCTCAAAAATGTGTAATTCGTATTCTAGAGACCCTAAAACGTGCTTATCTGCCAAAAACTCACTCTCGTAAATTTAGACCCATCACAATACCTCTCTTATAAAAATCCGATGTGGCCAACACATGACCTCTCGCCATATTCTACTATTTTACTGAGTGTGTATTAAGCTACTTACTCACAAATATACCATTGTAGAAGAGAATTCGGGAATTGTAGTTTTTATAATATTATTAAAGTTTACTATGAGCTTATAAATAATAAATAACATTTCAATTTGTCAAAAAGTCAAAAATTTATATGACATTAACACTCAAATATTTTATTTTTTGTTTTCATGGGTAGGCAGATAAATCAAAATTGTAACAAATTTGTAGAATTTTTAACTTCTTGTAATAACAAAATGATGCTAGATAGAAACAACGTTTTGAATGCATATTGTAAACAGTAACATTTAGTATACAATGTTATTTAAAAAATTCCTATTAATTCATAAATTTTGAGGATATTCTAGAAAAACTCTACAGATCTTCAAGAAACTACCACTTCCGGTAGCACGATCAACACCAAAATCTAATCAGATCTAATCTAGGGTGTCAGAATATTACATACAAAATTTCAATTTTTTTTTATTCAGTGGTATTTGAGTTATCGTACCTCCAACATCCATCCTGACACACACACACACACACAGAGACATCATCGCGAAATTATCAAAATCGTGTTCTAAGGACCTCAAAACGTGCTTATCCATTGAAAACTCACTATCGAAATTTTAGCATGATTACAATACCTCTCTTACAGATATGAGTGGCGAGAGGTAAAAATGAGGCGAGAGGTAAAAATGCCACGAATCTACAGTATTGCTAAGGTACTTCGTACTCCTGTGTTTGTTATATTTCGTGATGTAAACCTTCAAACTAAATGCTTGTGTGAACTCGGCTTTAATGTAAATGTAACGCAGTACATAATTCATTGCATTCTGAACAATACTTAGCCAAATCAGAGCGCAGTTAGCGCCCTAATTATTCGTAAAGCTCCGTTTAAACGTCGCAACACCACTGCAGTGCATCGGGTGCATACAGCAGTTCATGTTTATTGATTCCAGTGGGGAATTATATAAAATTTATGAACTCTAGTGCAGACGGCTCTGCTTCATGTTAGCTGCAATCATTGAATATTACTAGCTGTGTTTGTAAACAGTGGTGACACTCAACGGAGGATGGTGTCACCTCAATTAAAGTGCCAAGAATTTGGTCTGTTCTCTGTTGGACTAAATCTTAATTTGATATAAATTTATAATGCCCATGTCACACCAGCATAGCACGAAGCACGGTGCTCGATGGGAACAAATAAATAACGTAAAATTTTATCGCCGCTATTCCATCGAGCATTTTGACATACCTATGGAAATTTGTTGCTGATTTCACAGTGAGTCCTCAATATAATTTTTGACATTTGGTGAATAATTGATGTCAAAATAGTAACAGTAAGTAATTAGATAATAAGTATATAACCCTTTAAGCTTTTGTCAATATATGAACTAATTATTGATTTAATTAACACAAAGAATTGATGAATTTTAATTCTCAGCTGTCAAAAATAATTTTCAAAAACCTTCAAAGTACGATGTGAACATAGCAATATACAAATTTTCGTATGGCATTTTGCTATACCGGTGTGACACCCTTTTGACAGCTTTGAACGAAGCAAAATGCCACATCGAGTACCGTGCTTCATGCCACGCCGGTGTGACATGGGCATAAGTGGGAAATATTAATTTTGGGTACAATGAGATACGAGCCTAATTTCACATTAGTATGACCGTTCGTAAATAAATTAGTTTTTTTTTTACAAAAGTTGAAATAAAATTTAAAATACTTATATTATATTTATTAAAAACTGCAATACATTTTATACAACCTCAAATGAAATCAGCAATGGAAACATTATGAAACCGAATAAAATATGGAATAATCAACAAATTGTGAAAATGACTGCAGAATATTTTTGGGACATTTTCTCCCAGGTTTTAAACGAATCTTAATAAGCCATTATATTTTTGGTTTCAATCTACAAATCGGATGCGAACATAGGTTATTGAGTTACCATCATGCTAGGCATCTTGATATACGTGGAATGCTGTCAATGTCAAAGTAGCTGTCATATTATTTAAATTTTTGTTTTATCCGTGGAATAATTCCTTGGCCAGATAGGTCTGCGGACTTAGCTCCCCAAGATTTTTATTATGGTGTTATATTAAATCTAAAATTTATAGTTGCCAAGAAGAAAGAGCGACAACCCTGGATGAACTGCAAATTAAAATTTTTTATGCATTTGCAATACGTCACAAATGTTAAATAATGTTTGAACTGGATTTTACAATCGTTTAGGCTACTGTTTGGCAGAGGGAGGAAATTTGTTTGAATATTTACTGTAAATTCTAGTTAAAATATTGTTGTTTTTGCTTTATAATTTATTTAAAAATTAATATAAATATGTTCCTGCTTTATTTTCATAATAATTACTGTTACTATACTAACATTCAACATGCACTTTTAGATTTTATTATTTTTTCTGTTATTCATTACTCTTTTTGTCAGACAAATTCACATTACTTCGTTTTGTGAAACCACTACAAAATATATCAAGATACCTGGCATGAAAGTTCGATTGTCATGTATGTTTGTTCCCTATGTTCGCATTTCATCATCTAAAATGAAAAATATTCAAGAAAAGTACTACTTCCGGTTTGGGGATTGCTTCAAAAAATAACTGGGTTTTTAAAATTGGTATTACGACGTTATATACTAAATTTGGTTGTTAAATATTTGTAACTTTTTGAGTTATAGAAGTCGGAAAAAATGTTACATACAATCTAACATACATACAGACACATACACACACAGACATCATGTCGAAAATACTTTTTTGTCATACCTGCACAAAAAGTAACCTTTTTCGTGCCTGTTTTCCGTGCGCAAAGTGGCTTATTTTTTAACTAGACAAAAAATGCGTGCGCAAAGTACAAGCGTGCGGGAATAGCGTGCGCAAAATTTCACTTTGCGCACGCAAATTGAACACTCACACAGTTTTCTGTAGTTACCGACACGAAATGTGCGCGTAACACTAGCGCCACACACGTGATAATCTAATACTACACAAGCACGTGAACAGCTGTAGTACCTACTTCTCTATGCATAGTTTCTACTGTGGACTATTGTGCAGATTGTGCATTGGATCTAATGGACAATAATATTTTATTCTTATATTTTAATGTTCTTTTCTTTACTGTTAATAATTAGTTTCTTATGCTTTTACATGTAGGTAAATATTAGTTACTTTTTTATTTTATACATATTCATTTTAAAAGTATTCATTTTATCTTTTGATAAGTAAGGTCACTCAAAAGGTTACTTTTTGTGCAGTAATGACAAAAAATATCGTGTGCATCTCGTGAGCAAAGGCGCAATTGCGCTTGGCTTCGTTGCAGCCCTCGCCGTAGCGACCCTCGGCCACCTCGGCTCGCCTCGGTAGACCTCGAGCCGCTACTGCTCGGGCTGCAACTCGCCTCGCGCAATTGCTTACTTTGCGCACTAGATACACAATATACTATATTCGTATTCTATAGAACCTAAAACGTGCTTATCCACTAAAAACTCACACTCGAAAATTTTGACCCATCTCAATACCTCCCTTATCGAATATGAGGCGAGAGGTAAAAATTGCTGATAATCTATGTCCACTCGATTAATATTGTATACAAATTTGACATTCCTGTCCAATCCAGTTTTATTTCGCATAGTGTATCTGTGACGCCACTGTTTACAAACAACATACGCGCACACCTATATTCACTTTGTTGATTGGTGCAAGCGCATATTTGTTTAAATTTAATATTATCTAATGGTAATTATTGGCGGGTTTATATCATCACAACATGTTTGTTCAATGACAACACACATATTGATGAATTGATGATATTCTATCGTTTGTTTATTGAAATATGGTCGACTTTGATATTTAGATAGAGAGAATATTGTTGATTGTTTGATGTGTCATGAACTGGTGAGAAATTGGGTCATGGTAATTAATTTAGTTGGTTTTCTTAATTGAATTACGTATTATATTACATGTAGCCCGAATCATACAAAACTACAGAGATAAAGTCAATTTAAGAAGCTTAAAGTTATAGTCCGGGAGCTGGCGTCAAATTTTCATGGGTGATTGCAGCAAAAGTTTTTCCGTTATTCTATTTTACCACTCCAATTTTTACCACAGCATTTTTACCACCATTCTTTTTTACCGCTATCCTTTTTGGGAGCACACAATTTGGACAAATATAGTTTTGTCAAAACGTAGTTTGACCAAAAATAATTAAGCCAAACTGTATTTTAGTCAAACTGTAATTTGTTCAACTGAAATTTTGTCAAACCGTAAATATGCCAACCCGTAATTTGGCCAAACTGTATTCTAGACAAACTGTAATTTCACATTCCGTAACTTGACCAAACCGCAACTTCGACTAATATTATTTTGTCAAATAGTTTTCAGTTAAACCGTAATTTAGCCAAAACGCAACTATACCTAACTGGAATAATTCAACACGGAATTTATCCAACACGTATTTTTGTCAAATCGCAGATATGCATAACCGTAATCTTGCCAACCGTATTTTAGTCAAATCGTAATCTTCCCAACTCTATATAAAGACATACAGTCGGGCAGATTACGATTTGAGTAAAATGCGTTTGGCAAGATTACGGTTATGCATAACTGCGATTTGACAAAAATACGGTTTGAATAAATTCCGTTTTGGATTATTCCAGTTAGGTATAGTTGCGTTTTGGCTAAATTACGGTTGACCTGAAAATGATTTGACAATAAAATATTAGTCGAAGTTGCGGTTTGGTCAAAATACGGAATGTGAAATTACAGTTTGTCTAGAATACAGTTTGGCCAAATTACGGGTTGGCATATTTACGGTTTGACAAAATTCTAGTTGAACAAATTACAGTTTGACTAAAATACAGTTTGGCTTAATTATTTTTGGTCAAACTACGTTTTGACAAAACTATATTTGACTAAATAAGCGGACGCCTCCTTTTTTACCACTCAATTTTTACCACTCCAACTTTTACCTCTGCATTTGTACCACTATACTTTTTACCGCTATTTCGTTTTACCACTAATACATTTTTACCACTCCGTTTTTACCATTATAACTTTTACCACCATACTTTTTTACCGCTATTCCGTTTTACCATTATAAGTTTGTGGGGCTATAGTACGGTTTTGTTAGTGTAGTAAATACCAAAACCGAGTTTGTGGGGCTCTAGTACGGTTTTGTTAGCTTTGATAGTGTAGTAAAAACAAAAACCGAGTTTGTGGGGCTCTAGTACGGTTTTGTTAGCTATGTTAGTGTAGTAAATACCAAAACCGAGTTTGTGGGGCTTTAGTACGGTTTTGTTAGCTTTGTTAAAAAAGAGACGGTGCTAAAAATGGATTGGTAAAAAACACGTTGGTAAATATGTTGGTGGTAAAAAGAATTAGTGGTAAAAATAGGGACGGTGGTGAAAATGGATTGGTAAAAAAATACGTTGGTAAATACGTTGGTGATAAAAAAGAATTAGTGGTAAAAAGGGACGGTGGTAAAAATGGATTGGTAAATATGGGGGCAAATCAACTTTTCTTATATGTAGGTGGTATATTTTGTTGGTTTAACCACTTAAACATGTGTTAGCTGCCACGACCGTGTGGCCTGCAGATTTAAGGGGCTGCGAAACTTTCAAAAAATAACAGATTTTCAAGTGAAACCAGCAAAGCTAAAATTTTGTATAAGTAATGATAATTTACCAATTATATTTAACAAAACAATATGTTAGCTGGACAGGGCAGGTGGATAACCTTGTTAGCTGTACAGGTGAACAGTGATAGTGTCGAAATAGTGACACATCGTTTTCATTTTATGTAAACAGTAACGATGTGTCACTATCGTGGTTCAAGTCTCTCGGCCGGCAGTGTGTGATTGTAAAACATCTTGCAATTAAATCAAGTTGACCACTTGATCGTCTTAAATGTAGTCTCCGTTTCCGCTTTGAATGGACGTCGCACGGATTGAGTTCTACACCAAGACGAATATTAGTCTACCATGCCATATATATAGTGGCTTAACACTCCCGTGGGAGTAGCGCCGCTTCTCATGAAGCTTTCTAGATCCTTTTATCGGAGGGGATCAGTCTCCATATTCTCCACATTCTCTTGCTCTATTTACTCATTCATCTTGGTGCAGTCAGAATCTCAATCCGTGCGGCGATCTGTGGTTTCAACCACAGCGGCAGCGGAGATATTCTTCGTGCAACCAGGACTACATTTAAGGTGAACAAGTGGATAGCTTGTAACACCCGAGTGTGATTGAATTGGGCATTTTTAGTTTTACGACAAATCACACATTGTCGCCCGACGGAGACTCGAACCTTCGATCTCACGTTGACTGACGTCACAGCACGTTAGCCGGCGATAGCCAGTTAAGACGCTGGACCACGCTGTCGCTGTCTACCATGCCACAATTTGTTAAATAATGATTTTAGTTTCATGAGCAGTAAAAATGCAAAACCCAATTCAATATTATAATCCCAGGAGAGTTCGTCAATCAAATGAATGAAGCGGCAAACGCTTATACACAGCACCGCTCCATAGAAATCATCACGACTCTTACTGTTCTTATTTCACATTGTGTGATATTCGCCAACAACAATACGCTACTTTTAACACGATATCAAATTATTAATGACGTCATTAATTTTAATGCCGTAGACAGATCATCATAGGGTTCATCCATCACTATTCTGCACTTGTGCTGGGTTTAGTGACACATCTTGCCGTAAGATAGCGCGCGCGGCGCTTTGTATGCGAAACAAAACAATTCGCAAATACGACCACTTGGATCGAGAGAAAAACACGTTTAATTTACTGCGAGGCATATAGGAATTGTGTTTGTTTATTGTGTAGAACTGATTTTATTCTCTGACGAGTTTCAGCCTTTCAGAGGTATATGGATAATTTCAGGACATCCTCTTATTCTTACTGAAATACTGAAAATTGAGGTGTATGTATACAAGAAACTACTGAATGCGGAATAAATTAATATATGAATACTGGAGAATCGTTAAGAATGTATAGGGTCTTTCATTAAGAGTGATACGATTTTAATTTTAAATAAAACGTCAAAGGTTTGAGATATCAATTTAGTTTTTGCTTTATTTGGAAGCTTAGACAATGCAGTTATGTTCGGAACAAGATATCGTTCAAATGTCCACCACGGCTTTGTTGACACTGATCACAAGATCGCTCCAATTTGGCAGAATTTGGCTCATTTGCAACACTAGCCGCTACAGCTGTGATTTTCTCCTCACTTCGAAAATTTCGTTGTCTTTTTGGTGGCTTATTGTCTTAGTAATGTTAACTCAAACTTTATCACAGTGCGTCTTATAGCCTGCGCAGATTAACGGTGAGGGCGACACAATTATGGGGCGAATAAATGTTGAGCACCCACAACTGAGCTCGAACTTTGGTAATATATTTTTATTATTTCCAATCGGTCTAGAAGCGTCAAACGCTGCATCATAAAGCTGCACACTATACTAAATAATTTGACACCTAGAAGTAAATAAAATATATATCAGAAACCGAGAAATCTTTATTGAAAAAACTATCACTCCTATTGAAAGACCCTATATATGATAGAGTAAGAATGAGTTGCGATGGTTCGGACATGTGGAATGAAAGGTTAACAAAGCCAATACATGCTGGTGAGAGAGTTAAGCCTGTTTTACATGATACTTTTATCGTCCAGATTCTAGTTCGAAATTCATATGAGAAGTTCCTAGCCATTTCTAGAATAATGTAAATCAGAAATTCCCATCCGAGTTCCGTTCGATTTCCATACTTTTTTCTAGTATATAATATACGCCCGACTCTATTTTTCTATTCGAGATTCATACTAGATTTGTCTACGCAAGCGCAGTTCAATCTGGGGTCAGTTTGATCAACCTTTAAAAGTTTTGATATTTTGTTTTGATTTGTTCATGTTGACGTTTAGGAGTTTTACACTTGTACGTGTTATTCAAGTTGTGTTAATATTTTTCCATTTTAAATTCTAACCTCGAAATCTTAAGTTGTCACTTGTCAGAATAAGTAAGAATATTATTTATTATTTAGAAGTTGCCTAACTTGGACCATTTCGGAAAAAGTCGAAGAATTCCGATTGTATACGAATAGTTTGGAAACTAAACTCGAACGAATCTCGGATGGAAATCAAACGAGAAATCTATAAAGTATAATGTAAAAGAATAGGAGAGCTTGCATGAATATAATAGTGACCGTGGACGAGGTAAAAGAATTGTGTCAGGACAGAAATGTTTGATTGCTTGTGAAAAATAAAATAAATATATTTCATAACCAGATAAACCAACATGGCAACATGCCTAGTGAAATGCATACAGCAATAGTTTATTTGTTTAAAGTTCAAATTTATATCTGAATATGACCACATATAATTTTTAATTGATTAAACATGGTGCAAAACTTTTTAATTCATGATTTGCAAATTACATTTCTGGTTCATTAATAATTTTATTATTTAAATTACGGTTTAATTTGATTATTCAATAAATAAACCACTTAAATAAAAACTTCGTTATAAATTAATTAGCTGCACGGATAAGCACAGTTTTCTGCGTTTGATGACTTCCGGTATTCCGTGAAGAAAGAAATATTGTTTTTGCACTTCCGGGACTAAAACTGTTCCTTAGGCTTTATTTTTAGGGACTAAGGTTCTTAATTTGATCCCAAGGGATTATTTCTCATATTTAATCCCGTTGTCACGGAATTGAATTAATTAATCCCGTTGTCAAGTAAATACGTGCTATTTGTTACAGAGTATCTATGGTAACAATATAAATATTTGTCATAAAATTTACTGTCAAAATTACAAAATGTGTATTCTTTTAAACTATTTTGCATTCGTTTGAGGATGAAGTGCAAAAAATAGCGTATATACCACAGGACTTAAGTAGCTTTAATCCCTCAGGTGATTATTTCCCTCACCTTCGGCTCGTGAAATAAACTCTTGATTTATATAATTTACAATTTCTGTAACTCAACTTTTTATATTTGAGGAAGTCTAATCCGGCCACTTAGGACTGGCAGACTGGACATCCATCTTCAGTAGATATGCACGTTCCTGACTGGTTTCAAACCGAATAAATAAAACAACACCGCCCCTCGCGCTTTGACAGCTGTGCCACGGGCCTCATTTTCAAATTAATCCTTCTCAGCGGGGCGTCCATCCCTTTAGGCAGTCCCCCGTGTGTCGTGCACGCGACATAACGCCACGACATCATGCACGACATGGAGGGTCGTGTAGTTGTCTGATTTGCTGATAACCACCGTGGACAAGACAGCTGATACCATCGCGATGAAAAACAAACAGATTTCCACGGACATGAAGCTTGAAAGCCGCAATTAGTCACTCTGGGGACGTGTAGTTGTAATTATTTTAATTGTTGGATTACATGTATTTTTATGTTTGTAACTCGACAAAATGGTTTCGTGGTGTATATTCAATGGAGGAAATGTCATAGATGTTTTATAGACAATTAATTTTGGTTTTATTATTTTAATTGTTAGCATTACAGGCATTTATATGTTAATAATTTGACAAAATATGTTGTTGGAGTGTAACAAGTACTAATTTATAAGTGGAAAATATTAATTTTGGGTACAAAGAGATACGAGCCCAGGCTCACATTTGTTCGGCCGTTCTTAAAAAATTAGTATTTTTTGTACAAAAGTTGAAATAAAATTTAAAATAGAAGTAAAATGTAATATATATATATATATATATATATATATATATATATATATATATATATATATATATATATATTATATTTATTAAAAACTGCAATACATTTTATACAATCTCAAATGAAATTAGCAATGGAAACATTATGGAACCGAATAAAAAAATAGAATAATCAACAAATTGTGAAAATGACTGCAGAATATTTTTGGTTTCAATTTACAAACCGGAAGTAGTACTTTTTGAAAATATTTCTATAATTCATTGATTTAAGACACATTTTTTTAGTTTAAATGAAAGATTATGTGATTATTACCTACAATCGATATTTTATAAAAAAAATTATATCTGGTATCATTTAAGAATAATTAAAGTAGGTATATATTTATAATTTAGTATTTCGGTATTCTGTAGTCTATGATCGTTTAACATTTTTAACGTAAAATTTAAATGATTATGACATGACAGTGACAATAGTAAAATATCGTGTATATCTTCTTCTGCAGTTTAAATAAAATGACTAAAATTTGTGAGTAGTAGTAGTAGTAGTAGTAGTAGTAGCTATATATTAATATATTTGTATAATAAGTAAAAAGAATAAAGTAAGTATGGCGGGAGGTCTTGTGCTGGCCACATCAGATATTTATATTTGCAAAGTTACTGCCTGAGGAAATCAAGTGTACTTTTGCGTCACCTCGTACAAATATCTCAAATATATTTTTTGTAGACGATCCTTTTGCATATTTCGTTTGAGTCTTCTAAAATTGTACAGTTCAAAGTTCTGGCAAAATAATTAAAAGTCTGGCGAGAAAATATTTCAAAGCCTTTAAGTTTCATAGTCGAAAATTCATTTCATTCGGTGCCTCGTCTCATCTCTACGAACCTATTTAGGATTTGGAGCAAGATTTAGAGAAATAAGCTAATTCTTCGGATAATTTTACGCTTACGACAATTTTATTCAGTGTAGCGTGTTTAATTCTCTGGATTTCTCTCTGTGTAGAAGCGTTGCTCTCAGAAAAAGATTTTACAAAAACGCGAAATCGTGATTCTAAAGCAAGCGGCACTTGCACTTATCTTTCTGGATCCTGTCGAGCATTCTGTCGGGAATTCTGTCGGAAAATATGTCGGGAATTATGTCAAGAATTCACTTGGAATGAATCGATATGTTTCTGTAATATTTTAATTATTATTTTACTTAGAAATCTACAACGAAAAAGTAGCTTATTATACATGGTTGTATTCAGAATTTTATGTAGAATCAAAATCTTAAAAAATATATGGGGTGTTCCATTTAAAATAATCTCACTTCCGGCTAAACAGGAAGTTATAAAAATTCATTAATTATGTAGTTTAATGCGCCTTTGAATGTAGTTTATAAATCTATAATATAAATGTAATTGACTTAAAAATACAACTTTTTTGGGGGGTGCCCCAGTATATCATAATATATTTCCACTAATTTTAGATATCGTTTAATATTTTATTAAATTCGATAATGAACAGATACGATTAAGCATTTTAGGTCATACCTAAATTCGTAAACACAAAACACAGATATGTTAAATTTAGTAGATAAAATGATACATTATTTTGTATCATATTTTATTAATGTATTTATACAAGATCGATTGTACATTTACAAACCTTCTGCTTTATTATTAATTTCATATGGTAGTTCACATAAATTATATTTTTACTTGTAAGTAACCCGGAAAAATGTGCTTTTTATTATTAAAACAAGTAACGAACATACTTAATAATTTATTTTAAAAAATCGGATGTGGCCAGCCCAAGACCTCCCGCCATACTCTACCTACCCGTTTTACAATTTCTATATAGGTATTCACAAATACACTCGAGGAAAATAAAAACGCACCACTTGAAAATGCACCAAAAATAACACAATTTCAAAGTGCGATATCTCGGCTGCATTTCGACGAAATTGGATGAATCTTCGAGTTTTGAAAACGTTGAAGTCTTATCTTTAATGTGATGATAGCCAATGTGACAAAAAATCCACTCCACCACCTCCCACCCTCCTAAGAAAAACAACTGTACCTGACGTCCAGAAAGGTCCAACTTTGGCAACTCATGCGCAGTGCCAAAAAAATCGTGGACCTTATTGGCCAACAGAGTAATAAAGATCAGACTTTTTCTTCAAGGTCAGCAACATTTCAAGTACCTACGATGATTTGGCGCGAAGTTATGAATTTTTGAAAAAAAAGTGCCTTTTTGAGGTTTCTGAATTTCATTAACAATTATCTAAAAGTGACTTTAAAATTTTTATTTCTTTAAAAACCTTTTAGATGTTTTAAGAAATAAACGAATTTGGTGCGAAATCGGACAAATTATGGGCAAAAATACCAATTTTTTTCTAAAATTCATAACTTCGTGCCAAATTATCGCACTTACTTGAAATTTTGAGAAAATTGAAGGAAAAAGATTGAAATTTATTATCCTGTTGGGCAATAAGGTCCACGATTTTTTTTACTCACGCTACAAGTTGCAACAATTGAAAATTTTTCAATCAAAAACATGTGTATTTATCCGGGGGTGGCAGGGGGTGGATCGGGTTTGGTGGCAGATTAACTTACAGGGCCGAATAAAGAAACCTTTAACGTTCTCGGAAATCCGAAATTTTTAGATTTTCGTGCAAAATTCGCCAAGTTATGGCCAAAAACCTCAAAAATGTACTTTTAGATTTTATTATTATTTCTCTTATTGATTACCTACTCTTTTTGCCACACAAATTCACATTACTTCGTTTTGTGACACTATTACAAAATATATCAAGATACCTGGCATGAAAATTCGATTGTCATGTTCGCATTTCACCTCCACCAACCTGTATACCTCAATATAATAAAATTGAGAAATATTTCAAGAACTAAAATAAAATTGAAATAAGTTATGGGCGGTATGTGTAAATATTTAAGATACCGTGTTTATATTTGGGTCGTCCGCCCCTTAATACGCGCCTGGTATATAGATCTCTCGGTTTGCGTGCAAATAACGTCGTTTGGCGGATTTTTTTGCAGTTTGTTTTTATTTCCCGCAGCTGAAAGACTCCATAATTTATTTCATTATTATGAAAATTCTGAGTTAAGTATATTTCCACTAAAAGAATTTTCTTAATGAAGCCCGGATTTCTATTGGGTATAATTGAATATAAAGCAGAAAATGAATTTGTTTTGCAAACAGAAAAACAAATAAACGACTGTATTGATTTTCCGTGTTAGAGATTACATTAACATGACAATTGAATTATAATGGGTGACTGGGATCTTGATAAATATTTAAATTCAGTCCCTATCGTGAATTAATTAAAAACACAAGAAGAACTATTCCGTAGCATTCTTCTATCTTTTCTTTTACATTTCGTCTTACAAAAGCGCACAGATCAGTGCAAAAAACCTTTCTTGTTATACAATATTTTTCTTGGGATTATTTCGCATATAATTAATTTAGTTTATTTTATTTCTTATAAAAGACCAGTTACCAACTTTTCAATATTTCAAGATTGTGAACATTGCGTTCCTTATTATACACTGCTCAAAATAAAAATCGAGCCACTTGGCCGAACCAAGAAAATGCCTGTTTTTAAAATGTGGGGCATTTCTTTCAGGGACGTGTTAACCAAAATCTGGCAATTCCCGCTGGAGATACATTCCTCCTCTACGTTCTCCAAAAATCCCGAAGAGATTCGCTCCCCCCGACCCCCTGAAAAATCGCTTTATGTGGTGTCATGTCTGAGCAATGAAAAATCTCAAAGTTTGAAGGCTTGTAGCTCCAAAAAATCCTATCTTAAAGGGGTTGTTCGACTCGATTGTCACAAAGCCCTATCAATTTCCTTTTCAGAGCTGAAAATTTCGTCCATATTGGTGAAGAATTGAGTGAGTTATCGCGTTTCAAAGGAAAAATGGGGATCGAACATGGACATTCTTTTTCAAAAAATTATAGTGTCATATCGAATATGAACATCAAATTAAATGCCTAGATAAGTGCAAATGCACGCATGCACATGCACACACAATGTACACACACATGCACGCATACACGCATCGTATCTGATGATTTTTCGGAAAAAAGCCCTAAAAACAGGGGTTCCTTTGAAACGCGATAACACTTAATTCTTCACCAATAAAGACGAAATTTTCAGCTCTGACAATTGATAGATGTCAGTTTCTATAATTTTGATTTAAAATCAAAGCAACAAAATACCTACATACAATTTGTTCGAAAGCAGGACACCTGTAAGTTTTATTTACAAAATTCTTAATTTGTAAGTTTATACTTAATATTTATTTATTCCAAGAATATTTAAGGAATAAATAGGTAGACAAAAAGTGTATATTATAACCTTAACACTGCTGTCAAATATTGACAAAATTTTTATTAGTAGTATCCATAGCTACGAACGAGTGAAGCAGATTAAATGCGAGAGGTAATAGACAAAAACACGTCATATTACTTCACTAGTGAGATAATATAACTAATTATATCACTCATCACTACTACTACTAATGATTATTATATCACTGGTGTGGATAATAGTATATTATTTAACGAGTAAATAATGTAGGCTATAATTAATGAGGATGAAAGTTTGTTCACGAGCCGAAGGCGAGTGTATAAATCATCCGAGTTAATTATAGCCATTATTTTCGAGTCAAATACGACGTTTTATCTACAACTTTTTAAATAAAACAACATTTTCTTACTACAAATTTGTATTGATATTAACCTAACCTCAAACTTTGGTGTGATAACAATTTATCCGAGTAATTTAAAACTATTATGGGCTAGTCATATACAGCGTTTTACAAATTTTTATTGTTTTTACTGTTTCTGCTTACAACGTCATAAAATGATAACTTGATGTAACACTAATATTAAAACAGATGTGATGGCAGTTTGACAGTTCGAGAGAATAAAGTACTCATTATTTAACAGCGTGAAATAATGAATTCATTATTTCATAATGTGTCCTTATGGAGGGCTTTATTATACTACTTTCACGTATATAATGAATACATTATTCTATTGTTGTAGATAAAATTATTTATTTGACAATGATACGAATGGTTTCGAGTATTAAAATACTATACTGTCTGTGAATCGAACAATTACTGCTCAGTAAGGAAGAGGAAGCTTCTACACAGAGCTGAGCCACAATTCGCCAACTTATTACTAGCCTGAACACAACTGAGCCAAGAGAAAAACCGAGCTGGACGTCTTCTATGTACACTACCGAAGCGGTTTCTGACAAAACATTGCTGAGAATCTATGTTTGTTCTCTCGATTAATAGTAATAATGTTTACTAATTTCAGTCTTCTTATTTCGCGTTCAACCTATAGTTTACCGATGAAAATATGTGATAAATGATTTCATATAGGTACATATTATCAGGGGTAATACCATAAGAGATGATAATTTTTTGAGAATTGTTTTGTCTTTCCACGGCAACTTATTTCTAACAATTTCACGACACAAGACATCATCTATCAATTTCCCGAAACGAAGTTGAGGGGAATTGTCAGATGATGTTTTGTGGAGTGAAATTGCAATAAGTTGCCGTGGAATAGACAACAATTCTCTCAAAAAATTATTATCTCGAATGGTATTTAGGAATAATATTTTTCTTGTTAAAAATACTACCAAAACGACTCATTTTGCTAAACATTTTTGACGTTTCATGTGACAAATTAATTTATTTTTTGTTACTGACGTAACAAAATAAAACCTAATCTGCAAAATTATGTTGTCAGATACATCATTTTACATTTTCAATTATTCTATTGGTTGCATTGGTTAAACCATCTGTCAAAAAATATTCACCAATATGTTTGCAGTGATGATATACTCGTACAATGTTCTGTGTCATGTACGAAGTTGAAAATTAGGCAAGCATAAAGAAAAGACATTCATCTTTTTGTTAGGTAATTTTCCGGATATGAGCATACATTTCCATGCAATTTTCTTCGTTATTTACTGCTTTATAGATGTGGCACTTAGGATAATATGGACCGGTTTGCACAATCACATAAATTATATTCTGACGTGACATGCATGGTAACACCAATAACTCTGTAGGAACCTAAATGTTGTCATACGTTTTAGTTTAATCAAGAATAATAGTAGTTAACTAAACTAATGAGATAGTTGTTTAGTGTTTTATTTAAGGCCAGTGATAAGTTCAACGGTAGAATATCCGACCAGCATGTTAACATTAACGTACAGTACGCGAAATAAGAGATGGCTGAGCAAAAGGATTTTAAATTG
The DNA here is from genome assembly GCA_947534325.1 of Agonum fuliginosum. Taxonomy (NCBI): domain Eukaryota; kingdom Metazoa; phylum Arthropoda; class Insecta; order Coleoptera; family Carabidae; genus Agonum; species Agonum fuliginosum. The sequence continues at coordinate 1,872,237 of OX384045.1, read as the reverse complement.
GTATACAATATTAATCGAGCGGACAGAACTACATTTAAGACGATCAAGTGGTCAGCTTGAAACGTCCGAGTGAGATTTAATTGCAAGATGTTTTACATTTACTCTGCCGGCCGAGAGATTTGAACCACAGAACTCCGGGTTCGTACGTCATCACAGCAGAGAGCTGTGCTTAAACCCGCGCAGCTACTGCCTCGGTTAAGACGATCAAGTGGTCAGCTTGAAGCATCCGAGTACGAATTAATTGCAAGATGTTTTACAATTACACTGCCGGACGAGAGACTTGAACCACGGAACTCCGGGTTCGTACGTCATCACAGCAGAGAGCTGTGCTTAAACCCGCGCAGCTACTGTCTCGGTTAAGAGGCCCGTCTACCACCTAAAATCCAGCATGAAATTTACTAACGTAGTGAGTGTTTTGTGGGCAGTACAAGAACGGTAAAATTTTATTTCAGCAAGGATTTAATATCTTATGATAGAAATTACTTTATAAAATTTTAAAAAGGCACATCTGTAGATTCATTCTTTCTCTATGAAATGTTTATAAAAACATTATCCTGTAGTCAATAATAATCTGACAGTTTACTCGAAACGAAAACACTTTTACAGTATTTTTCAACTTCAAAATGACATTGCGTAGCTAGGATGCGGCAAAGTACGAGTTTCGGGCTGGTTTCAGGCAGCCTTATTAGTGGGGGAAAAAGTGGAATTGAAAAAAAAAGTAAAATGGAGAGTATTCTAGAAATTCGCCAAAAACGTAGACGAGCCGCTTAAGACGATCAAGTGGTCAGCTTGAAGCATCCGAGTGCGATTTAATTGCAAGATGTTTTACAATTATTACACTACCGGACGAGAGACTTGAACCACTGAACTCCGGGTTCGTACGTCATCACAGCAGAGAGCTGTGCTTAAACCCGCGCAGCTACTGCCTCGGTTAAGACGACCAAGTGGTCAGCTTGAAGCGTCCGAGTGAGATTTAATTGCAAGATGTTTTACAATTACACTGCCGGACGAGGGATTTGAACCACGGAACTTCGGGTTCGTACGTCATCACATGCAGAGAGCTGTGCTTAAACCCGCGCAGCTACTGCCTCGGTTAAGACGATCAAGTGGTCAGTTTGAAGCGTCCGAGTGCGATTTAATTGTAAGATGTTTTACAATTACACTACCGGACTAGAGATTTGAACTAAAGGATTTTGTGTTCGTCTTCACATGCAGAGAGCTTTGCTTTAACCTCGTACTATGGTTTCTCCATCTCTTCAGTTCAATTTACTCTAATTCTTTTAGTCCTTTTACTTCCCCGGAATAATTCGTACGTTCATTTTTTAGTTCTCCTTTCCTTGCCGATAAAACAGTCCGCTACACCGCACGCACACATCTACCAATACCGACACACTAACACACACACAGTTACACAATCACACAAACGGTCACAAACACAACCAGATCGTAGAGGGCCACGCATATCGTAAATATCTGAATACGTCGCCACGACTAACTAGATCACAGAAACACGAAACGGCGGCTTTATAGAGCCGGTGTTTTCGTTTGAAGAAAAACTCCAACGGGTTCATAAATATTGTCAGGAGACATTATGGTGGAATATTGTATTAGAATATATAATTCATGTATTACGAGGTACATATTTGATTAATTTGTTTGGCGAGGTAGTAACCCACTTCTTGACGAAATAAAATTCCCAGAACATTTCAAGAATGTGTGCATCACGCTTGTTACCTGCCTATTAAGAGGCCTCCTAAAATCCAGCATAAAATGTTCTAACGTAGCGAGTGTTTGTGGCCAGTACAAGAATGGTAATATTTTATTTCAACAAGGATAATAGAAAAAGAATGGATATACAGATGTGACTTTTTAAAATATTGATTAAAAAATTTCGAAGAATTAAAAAAAATCCAGTTTATGCAAACTTTACGCGGTTATATCTCATGACAGAAATTAATTTTTAAAATTTAAAAAAGCACATCTGTAGATCTATTTTTTCTATATTAAATGTTTATAAAAACATTATCCTGAAGTCAATAATAATCTGACAGTTTACTCGCAACGAAAACACTTTTACAGTATTTTTTAACTTCAAAATGACATTGCATAACTAGGATGCGGTAAAGTACGAGTTTCGGACTGGTTTCAGGTAGCTCTAGTAGTGGGGAAAAGCGTGGAATAAAAAAAGTAAACACCAGAGTACTCTAGAAATTCCAAAAAAACCTAGACAGGCCGCTTAACATTCTAATACTAGCTAATGTCCATCCTTGCCCTTAATAACATTCCAATGTTAGTAATTCTCTGGGAGATATTATTGATCGTACTCAGGATGTGGCTAAGATAGACTAACGTAATATCATTTAAAATATAAGAATAAGATATTTCTAAACATCCCATGGATGATTCGTGAGAAGGCGTTATATAATCGATTATTCTATCATCGCATGATACATAACAACTGTTTTTGTTTATTAAGTCCCTACTGTCAATTTCTTAATCAGATAATTATGTTTATCAAAACTAAAAATGAATGAACCTGGTTGTAGTAGATGGGTAAATGACACTGAAGATGATATTGAGAAAGGTAAACAGAGTTTAAAACTGTTTTGACTACTATTACAAAACTATAACCCAAATATACCTCAGGCTATGTTTATTCATCGGCTATGTTATGTCTTCATTTTATTTTTATTTTGTTGGTAAGCATTCTACAGGATAAACTCGTACTTTACCGCATCCTAGCAATGCAATGTCATTTTGAAGTTGAAAAATACTGTAAAAGTGTTTTCATTGCGAGTAAACTGTCAGATTATTATTGACTTCAGGGTAATGTTTTTATAAATATTTAATACATAAAGAATGGATCTACAGATGTGCCTTTTTAAAATTTTTAAAATTAATTGCTATTATGAGATATAACCGTGTAAATTTTGCATAAAATAAGAAATATTTTGAAATTTTCAGAATTTTTACATTCATGTACAATTTTTTAATCAAGATTTTAAGGCACATCTGTAGATTCATTTTTTCTCTAAAATCCTTATTGAAATACAATTTTAGCATTCTTGTACTGGCCACAAAACACTCGCTACGTTAGTAGATTTTATGCTGGATTTTAGGTAGTAGACGAGCCTCTTAAGTGTAAAATCAATTTCTGCTTAACTATAACCTAATGTAATATAATGAAATCTATTTATTTTAATCATCGTTTCTCTATGCCAAGAACAGCAATAGTCCTAAAAGCGCACTTATCCGTTGTATATAAATTCAACCCCAACATTTCATCGCCCAGTCAGCCTACTTGCCATTTCGAACACCTTGTAAATTCACAAGGGTCACCCCCTAACACACACACACACACACACACACACACACACACACACACACACACACACACACACACACACACACACACACACACACACACACACACACACACACACACACACACACACACACAGAGCTCTAACATATACATAAATAGACCGCGCAACTGCTATACGTAACAATACGGCGATTCTCCAGAACGATTGTTTCTTAATTCACTTCATATTCACGAATCACGCACACGCGCTGTCACGCAACGAGCGTGGCTCACGCTACAGGAGCACAACACCCTTTCAAGCTTTCAGGGAGAATTCGAACTTCATGCTGAAAGGTATATGCTTAGCTCAGCGTTACAAGGTGCCAGTAGCGTATTCAATGTGTAAGTCATTAGAATCCAGCGCTGGATTTTAGTACTTGCATCACTGGTTTTAGGTATTCCAGTCAAACGCCCTATAAGTGCACATATATCTACTGTTATACACTATAATATGTTTGTAATACTGCTTATTTTTAATTAACTATTAGTCAAGTCAAATCAAGTCCAGTCAAGTGAATAGAAAGCAGTACAAGTGACACGTCCACTCGTACCAACCTGTCAACTAAACCTGTGTAGACAAAATTTTTAGTAACCTAGTGTTTCCATCATTTAGTATAATAATAATAATAATTTGAAAGTTTTAAAGCCGGAAATTTTTTTAAATTTCGCGTATTAATACATTTCTATTTATAAAACTCCTGTTTTTACTTCCTTGTACGGACTGAAAAGAAAATATTGTAATCGCGAAAAATTTCGGTTCTCAGATTTTGACGGAAATATCCGTTTTGACTTTTCCTGAATCCATTATGACAAGTTTCGTCTGTACGGACGTACGGACGTATGTGTGTCGCATAACTCAAATACGGTTAGATGTAGAAAGTTGAAATTTTGTATTTAGGACTGTTATAATATCTAGTTGTGCACCTCTTATTTTTTGTTGCGATCGTCCATGCCAAAGGGGCACTATTTGATATTTTTCGCATTAATCAAAAACGGTATGTCGTAGAAAGTTGAAATTTAGTATTTGAAACTCATGTTGCATCTAGTAGATCACCTCATATGTTTGATTGCGATCTTTCGTGCCAAATGGGCATTTTACTCTAGGTATTTTTTGGTATTTTCCGCATCATCAAATACGGTTATTACCTATATTTTAATATTATTCTACATTTTAGTTATTAAGAAGAGTATGAACTTTAGTTCATACTCTATTAAACTACGCCTATTAAACTGGTAGTTTAATAGGCGAACAAGGAAGTCATGTGGTGTCCACATCAGATTTTTTATTGACAGGATACTAGATTAAATGTGTTCTAAAAATGCATAGATGCATATAAGTAAATAGTAACAGATATCACAGATCACAAAAACAGTAAAATTTAATATTATCTATGTATGTTTCTTTTAAAAAAATGTGTAAAGATATTGACCATGCTATTAAAAAAGTTCTGACATCAAAAAATGGATTATATTCAGGTAAAGTATTATCTGAAATTTAATTCAAATTGATCCAAGCAATTTTCTTTTAGGCAAAGTCTGAATTAAGGCCCTGAAAACTGTGCTTAAACTACTCTCTTAAAAAATAAATTGTTAAAAAACTTTTCGACTTACGCAAAAATGTACAACATCTTACAGCAGTCGGTACATACCTAGAACAAAAAACACTTATTAGAATCTATTAAAATAACAACTAATCAACTGTCAACAATATTACCCCAGTCTAAACCCAATCTAAAAACTCGTTCCACCAAAAATTCAATTCCAATCTTTCCTTTACACTTTCCAGCCAAAAGCCCTCGCTATAGAAAATATATCATCTTCCTCTATACATCACAGGGACTTTTCCCTTGTTTTAAATAATGTTTTCCTGAGCCCTACACAACCCTTGTGCCCTCGCCTACCCTCGGTTCACCCCAGTGACAATTACAGGCGCCATTGGTTCCGAATTACCGCCGGTTTGAACCTGTTCAAGGTTGCAGAGGATTTTGTACAAGGGTATCGTGCGAACAAAACGAAAATGGGAAGAAAATTTACATGATTTATTTTTTATTGTTTTACCTAACTAAGGTGTGTCAGCCTCACATCCTGTGAGTCATGTGTGTAAATATACATTATACTGTGTGTGCAATTACCAGCCGTCAATTTACTCATGGTTGTTAGTGGATAATACGTAAAAAAGTACCATATAACCTAAAAAAATTGGAAAAATCTTGCAGGGTTACAAATTAATTAAATAACTTCTGAACGAATAGAGCTATAGACACAAAATTTTAATCTGATACTTAGCAAATGTAGTAGTATGATATAATATTATAAAATAAGTTTGAAAAACCAAATACTGTCCGTAAAGCGAGTGTAGATTGAAAGGTAAGGAAGAGGAAGCTTGTTCCTATGTTCTACACAGAGCTGAATCACAGTTCGCCAACTTATTACTCGCCTGAACGCAACTGAGCCAAAAGAAAAACCGAGCTGGACGACTTCTTTATACACTATTTCAAGGTAGCGACGCGGTTTCTGCCAAATATTTGCTGATAATATCCACTCGATTAATATTATGTACCAATTTAAAAAATTTAAGTCTTTTTCTTACATATTTCGCAGACACTACCTTACAATAAATTTGGGTAGATCAACATACCGATTCATAGGTAATTACGCATAAAATTTTGAATCTGTTATGTACCCACTTGACATGAATCATCCATGGGATGTTTAAATATATCTCATTCTTGTACTTGAAGTGTTCCTAGCCACATCCTGAGTACGATCAAACTCAATACAAACATCTCAGAGATTTACATGGAAGCATAATTGGGATATTATTACCAAATTACTAACATTCTGATGTTACATAGATATTGTTATTTACGGCGGACATTAGCAATCGCTAGGATATTATTAGGACGTTAATGGGCAAATATAGCAAGTAACAAGCCGGGATGTTCACATTCTTGAAATGTTCTGAAGATAATTATTATGCTATTAAAACCCACTTGATATGAATCGTCCATGGGATGTTTAAATATATATCATTCTTGTACTTGTAGTGATATTACGTATCCTAGCCACATCCTGAGTATGATCAAACTCAATATAAACACCTCAGAGATTTACATGGAAGCATAATTATTACCAAATTACTAACATTGGGATGTTACATAGATATTGTTACTTCCGAGGGACATTAGCAATCGCTAGGATTTTAATAGGATGTTAATAGGCAAATATAGCAAGTAACAAACCAGGATGTTCACATTCTTGAAATGTTCTGAAGATATTATGTATTAAAATCCACTTGATATGAATCGTCCATGGGATGTTTAAATATATGTCATTCTTGTACATCCTGAGTACGATGAAACTAAATACAAACATCTCAGAGATTTACATGGAAGCATAATTGGGATATTAATACCTAATTACAAACATTGGGATGTTACATAGATATTGTTACTTAGGGCGGACATTAGCAATCGCTAGGATATTAACAGGATGTTAATAGGCAAATATAGCAAGTAACAAGTTCTTGAAATGTTCTGGGGATTTTATTTTGTCAAGTGGGTATTTTGACGAACGCTACAGATGCAGTTTTTTCTTTCGGACGAAACTTCGGCGAACAAATCGCCATTTTTTTCTGTATTTCACGGCTGGTCGCCAGCCATCCTTGAGATTAAACCCATATTTAATAAGAAAGCGGGTCGTAATTTTGACAGGGGATATTTTTTCTGCTTAGGTTTTGTTTCGATGCTGTGAAAGAGAAGAATTATGCGTGACCACGAATTTCGTTCGGCGGACTATAAATTCAGAGTCTGTGAACCTCAGACGAAAATTACAAACAAGAAGGAGAAATTCATTATTTTACACAAAGATTTGATTGTGGAATATTTTAAGGGAGAAATATTAAGTTCTTATTCGGGAAAATACATTTAAAATGACTATTACACTATAAGTTAGAACTAGTTAGTAAATTGTGAGGTTATAGCTATTAATATAACAAGAATATTATGCGATTTATAATGTTGCTAAGAGACGAGGTGAAACCGAGTCTCTTTGAACATCCATGGGGCCTTAAATCGCATATATTAGCGTTATATTCAAACAGTGACCTCTAATAATTATGGACGGAAAAGCCGTATACTTTCAACACATAAGGGTCTGGCTCCTGCGAACTGTCATGGGAGAGACTTCTTCCTTGTCTTTTTACTTCCTTGTACGAAGTAAGGAAGTATTGTAATCGCGAAAAATTTCGGTTCTCAGATTTTGACGGAAATATCCGTTTTGACCTTTTCTGAATCCATTATGACTAGTTTCGACGTGACGTCTGTACGTACGTACGTACGTACGGACGTATGTGTGTCGCATAACTCAAATACGGTTAGACGTAGAAAGTTGAAATTTTGTATTTAGGACTGTTATAGCATCTAGTTGTGCACCTCCTATTTTTGGTTTCAGTCTACAAACCGGAAGTAGTACTTTTTAAAAATATTTCGATAAATATTTAATTTTAGACAATTTTTTTTATTTTAAATGAAAGATTATGTGATTATTACCTACAATCGGTATTTCATAAATATTTTTGTATCTGCTATCATTTAAAAATAATTAAAGTATATATTTATAATTTATAGTATTTCGGTATCTTGTAGTCCATGATCGATTAACATTTGTTACTACGTAAAATTTAAATGATTATGACATGACAGTGACAATAGTAAAATATGCTTTATATCTTCTTCTGCAGTTTAAATAAAATGACTAAAATATATTTGTGAGTATACTAGTATAATAAGTTAAAAGAATTTTTAATATTATTTTACATTTTAGTTATTAAGAAAAGTATGAACACACAAGGCGTACAAGGAAGTCATGTGGTGTCCACGTCAGATTTTTTAATATGCCATGTCTTTCTAATGTGCATGTGCATACTCTAAAATTTCGCAATTGCAATACTGTCGTTGGTTAGAAAGAGACAACCTCTCTGCATTGTTGCGGGTTACATACGATTTTTTTGGAGCCACGGGCAGATGTTTTCTTTCCGGTCCATAATTAATAGAGGTCACTGTATACAAAGCTTAATCGTATCATCAACGACATCGATGTTAAAACAAATCACCAATTTTATCTGTCAATTAGTTGGCAGTTTGCATATTATGGAAAGTTTTGATGTTATTATGGTTGTATCTAACGTATTAAGTTCGTAACTAATGAATTATAAGTATCTAACGTATTATAAGTAACTAACGTATTATGTTGTTTATAATTATCAATAAATGTTATAAATGCTTATTATTTTGTTCCCTCATGAGCGGTTTTTTGAAACACGAGCGAAGCGAGGGTTTCGTTTAAGCGAATGCTGGGATGGTGTCTTCCCGCAAGAGGTTTGTACAATGTTTTTTGCAAAGAATAAAACTATAATCAAATACATTCAAGTTGTAACTTGAGGCTGCATACAAGTTTTATTTTAAAATATTGGCGGTTTTCGGTGGTCTTCACTAATTATAATTCCAGGAAGTAACACTTTATAAACTAAATATTATCATTTTTACCTTCCGCTTACCTGTAAAGGAAGGTATTGGAATCATGCAAAAAATCGGGTAGTGAGTTTTTAGTGGATGAGCACGAATTAGGGTCCTTACAACTCATTTTTTATAGTTTCTCGATGATGTCTGTATGTATGTGTGTGTGTGTGCGTGTGTGTGTGTGTGTGTGTGTGTGTGTGTGTGTGTGTGTGTATGTGTGTGGTCCGGGCCGATGCCGTCTGTTGGATAACTCAAATACGAATTACCCAAAAAATTTGATATTTGGTATTTTACAATTGTATACGAATAGGAAGAGCTCATTAGATTTTGGTACAAATATCTTCACCGGAAGTGATATTTTTTGAAGATTGAAAAGATTAGGTGTTAAAAATTTCTATAAATTTGGATAAATATAGTATTTATTTGTAATAAGAATAAGAGGAAAAGTTATTTGCAATTTACGTTATAAAAAAATTGTCTTTATCTGATAGCATTAAAGAACTGCAGTAAAATTTAAAAAATAAATTTATCAAATAAAACGTTGAAATCTTGTAATCCATGTTCGGTTGATTTTTGTTTCTGAATAAAAAATATTGACAGATGAGACGGGTGACAAGTTGGCATACTAGAGCTATATAAGTCATAAGCTTGGTCATAAGTAAGCTATTAAATGTAGTAACTGAACGGAGGATTGCTTCAACACAGAAGAGTTTTCGTGTGAATGAATCTTTTGATTCAGGTGATACTAATTTCTGTGTTTGAATATTTTAGATTTTTATTTGTATATTTTAAATGGGCACCGGATTGTACGTATACATTTCTGTTTAAAGTCTAGATATGGCGGAAGGTTGTGTGATGGCCACGTCAGATTTTTAAGATGATTTTACTCTGAAATGTCTAGAAAAGCCAGTTTTTTTCAAAATCGGCATGAAAATCTTCATTTCCTGACTAATTTGAGTCTTGAAAGTAAGATTTCCATAACTAGGCATGAAAATAAATAAGTAAAAATGACTAGGCATGAAAATAAAATGCCTAGTCATTTTTACAACACTTGTCTTGACAACGTTTTCTAAAATTTGTCACAGCTCTGATGATTTATGCAAACCTAATTTTTTCTATAATTTTAAGCTTCTATAATTGCCGATTTAAAAAAAATACATCACACGTCGGAGGCTTTGAAGAAACGCTCGGACGCTGCGCATCCTCGCATTCTTCAAACGCCTCCTCGTCTGCAATGAAACATTTTCATGACTTGTAATGTAATATACTATTTCTTTACATTTTTCCTGATTGACTACACTGGGAAATTGACATTTCCGATTGTCAATTGCGTGTTTAATATGTCATTTCCTAGGTGATGAGTACAAAAACATAATTGAAGTGCGGTGCATGAACTCTATGACCGTAGCTGATCAACAGATTCCTGTACCTGTATTGGTTTATTTAAAATGTTTTACTACAATTTCACTCACTGTGACATGCGTATGTTGATCGGGCATATCATGTGTAACACCGGACATTTTATCGAAATTTTGATTAATGAGAATTGATTGGTTGACAGAATCTAATGACAGTAATGACCAAATTGTATGTATCATTTTTTCGTTCATTTTAGAGATGTCATTATTTCGTTGTTGAAATCAACGATTATTATTTATTCACGGGACTGATACTACAAACGATATATCTAGTCGATATTAAATATGTATTAGAAATAATTTATAACAATGTTTTAGGGAGATTAAATCATATTTTTTCTACGTTGTGTTTTTATGGTTCGAATATTATTCAATCATACATTAATTTGTACGTTTTAAATTTTTTTTATATTTTGAAACAAATATTATATGTTATCTATCACTATTTTTATCCAGTTTAAGTGTTGCCTCACATATTGTAAATAATAGAATAGTTTGCCAATTTTTTATTGGAACTTCATGTTATTTGAAAGCGATTGAGAGTACTGATAAGCCTTAATTGTTCTTAATAAAGCTGTAATTAATTTTTAAAGTTTGTGTGACGTAGATGTATAGCTGGAAATCGTCTCAAACAATTAAAATGTACTCCATGTAAAATCAACTGTTTCTAAATGTTACAAAATATAAAATATAATTTGTTAGTTTCTTTATTACTGTAAGTAAGAATACACGTGAAAACGCATTACTGTGACGTAGATGTATCGATACGTAAAATCTTAAATATTTAAGAACTATTAACTTTTTGAAAACTTTTTTCATGGCAATAACTCATTTTTAAGGTCTCCTTTAAATATAATTGACTGGATTGCTAATTTGCTACTATGGTAAAGTACCATATTGGTATAGACACATATTTCACCGTCTATGGTATTACCAATTGCCAACTAACTCAAGGGTACAAGGAGAAATTTACGCAGACAAGATTCACTTAAGTTGTCAAAATTGCAACCTGTCATAAAACTCAATCATCGTCATTTGCACCGCTTGCACTTAAAGTTTAAGTGTTACTTAAATGAAAAGTATCGAATCGTACTCATGACAGCAATGTTATTTCTACGTTTGACAATTTTGATTCGATATTGTTCATTTAAGGAAAACTTAAAATTTAAGTGGTAGCGGTGCAACTGGGCCTTAGCCATCCATTCCAACTGAATTTATTTAAAAAATTATCAATTCGAGAAATATAATAGTTTTCTTGCAAATTTTAACCCAACCAGTGCAGTAAATTTGAGTTAGCAAGCCGCCATTTTGTTCCAAGATGGCGGATTGACATTTTAATATGTTCATGTTATAAGATAGATTTTAAACTATTACCATATAAAATTTGAACCCAATTGGTGCAGTACATGTTGAGTTATCTAGCCGCCATTTTGTTTCAAGATGGCGGATTGACATTTATGTATGCTCATGTCATAAGTTAGATTCTAAGATATTACCATACCAAATTTGAACCCAATCGGTACAGTTCATTTTGAGTTAGCTAACTGCCATTTTGTTTCAAGATGGCGGACTGCCATTTTATTGTGCTCATATCATATAGACTGGTTGGAAAGCACTCAAAAAAATTCCGAAAATAATTAATGCACATGTGATATTATAAGTTATAATACCACTCCTGTATAAAGTAAGCCATAACAAAACACAATATTATCGCTTTGACAGCGGATAAAAAGGAAGGTAACTTTTTGCAAGTGATAAAACCTTATTTACCTTTTCCTTAGCAACCAAACAATAAACAAAACACTAAAATGTTATTTGCTTCATATTTCTAATATTTGTCAGAGAAATAATTAGATTTTGGGAATATTTGTGAAGGAAAACCAAAGGAGTCGTTAAATTATCTCGTTAAATTACACTCGACACTCTAACCTTGTCACTTGACAGCAATTTGATTCGAAAAATTGTTTTAAAATAAAATCACGACACCTGATTTGATTAAACAATTTTTTTTCAAGTTGCTGGGCAACAGGTTTCAATACAAACAGAAATTTATCCTGCGAAATAAAAAGCTCTTGTGTAATTACAGTTGATAATAGAAATCTCATTTTCAATATTTGCTCTTTCGTTGTGAATAACAAATTTGCCTCTTGTCGATAAAATAAAGTTGTAAAGCAATAACTTGTTAATTAATTTATTCTTTGACTGTGGTAGGTAAAATAATTAGTAATAAAAACGATGTGATATATTTGCACAGAACCTTCCAAGGTTCTTTTTGAGCATTTTCCGTTATGAAAGAGGAAGATTGCCGAACAATAAAGGAGGTATTGATAAAATACACCTAATAATAGTCCTTTCAAGAATAAAGCCCGTCCGTAACAACAGGAATCCCTTTATGAAAAAGTTAATTACTTCAGAAATTCAAAACCGAAATTTCACTTTCACTGTTGTGACTCGAGGCGACAAATTGTCAAAATTTCCTCCTCTCCAAAAATCAAGAGTAAAGAACCCAACCGCCATGCGTTTCCGGTTATTCGGCTTTGATCTGCCGCCATTTCCGGCGGTGGTAGACATAGGCGCTGACTACGTAGGGGATTCGGGGTTGATACCCCCCCCCCCCCCACCCCCCGGGGAAAATATAAATTTTATTTATTTCTACACAGAAAAGAAAAATCTGCTGTTATATATCTCTGACTATTTCCCACATATTAAGTAAACCAATCATTTGCTTCAATTATTTAAATTCTGACCAATGACAAACATAATATATCGGCAAAAATTGTAAAAATGTCCTAGGGATTGTTCAAGTGACTATTTTCTCGTTACATTGCTATGACTACCATGTATGGCAATTTGATTGATTTTGTTTTTTTTTTAATTGAAATTAAAAGTGTCAAATGAATCTTTTTGTGACAACTACTTACGATGAAATAAAAAATATCAAAAATAACGCCAGAAAATACAGTTATGTCAAAAACTTTAGTTTGGAACCAATTTCTAATGAACTTGTGAAACTAAAGAAACTAAAATTTACCATTTTGACACTCAGAGGTTAGTAAAAAAATTAAATGTCAAAATAAACAACCGTTTCAGCACGAAAAATTAGTCTTGATTTAAAACACAAAAACCCACGAATAATTATTCTAATCGGTCTGCAGCAGTGTCAAATTTTGCTTACTCCGGCATTAGAAAACATTTAATAACAAAAATATCAGGACACTCCAGCGTAAGTTAGATTAGTTCATATTTTGTGTCTGTTTATTTGGGAAATAGTCTAATAAAATATATCTCGGTCTCATTATTTTGTTGGAAAATTTATTTCTTAAAATTATTGCTTATAAAACACTAAAATATCCTTTGCTTCATATTTCTAATATAAAAATGATTACATTTTGGCAATATTTGTGAAGAACCAAAGGTGTCGTTAAATTATCTCATTGAATTACATTCGAGCATTTTATTTCCTCAAAATAAATTTCTGTTTGACGTCTCAACCTTGTCACCTGACAGCAATTTGACTCGAAAAATTGTTTTAAAATAAAATCACGACACCGACAATTTTTCTTTTCAAATTGCTAGGCAAATAGGTTTCAATACAAACAGATATTTATCCGGCGAAATAAAAAGCTCTTGTGTAATTACAGTTGAAAAAATAATTGATTATGACAGTGACAGTAATAATAGTGACACATCATTTATATCTTCTTCCACAGTTGATTTAATGACTAAAATATATTTCTAAGTACCTATATAAGTATTTGTATAATAAAAAGAGTAGGGTATGGCGAAAGGTCTTGTTCTGGCCACATCAGATTATTTATTCTTACGAAAGCCCCCACACGAATTTTCTAAAGTCGACGCCTATGGTGGCAGAGACATGAATTAACGATTGCTCGTAAAATTTACAATACCCTGGAAGCTTCTATCCGTAAATAGTTTTTGTTTAGTGCGCATAATGCCCTAAAGAACGGTTTTAATTCCATGAAGGAATTTTACACTTTTTAAGTTTATTACAGGATTGTGTTCTTCAAGACTACAACGTGTTTATGGGACGCTATGGGTTGTAAAAGTTAATGGGAACCATTATGAGGCGCAAACCATTTTTGCATGGATTATGCTGTATTATGTTATGCGTAATAATGCTAATATGTTAAATTATATTTTCTTATCACTGCTTTTCAACAAAACACAATTCTTTGTTCTTAGTTCTTTTATACAGGGTGGATTATTGTTTTTTTCAATAGAACATTTTTCGTATAACTATTTTTATGAAAATTTCTAATAATTTAAGTAATTAGAACTGAATTATTTTATCCTAAAATAGATTTTTTCTACTCCTGGTATTAAATAGTATATTATAATATCAAGTTATGTAAACGTCATTTTAGTCTCGAGTATTTTGGGAACGAGCGCAGCGAGAACACGCTACTGCGTCAAATTGCCGTAATGTCAAATACCCGCTGTGTCCAATTGCCGCAATGTCAAATTGCCACTGTGCCAAAACGCATCCCTACCACTTACTTGTAATAACGTATGTCGAGAGACTACTGCAAATTTATTTCGACACAGAGGCAATTTGACGAGTTTGTGGGGCTCTAGTACGGTTTTGTTAGCTTTGTTAGTGTAGTAAATACCAAAACCGAGTTTGTGGGGCTCTAGTACGGTTTTGTTAGCTTTGTTAGTGTAATAAATACCAAAACCTATGCCCGATTGCCAGTAGTCTCTCGACATACGTTATTACAAGTATGTAAGTGGTGGGGATGCGTTTTGGCACAGTGGCAATTTGACATGCATCCGGCTTGTCGAGGTGTGTTTAAAATGTTATTTAGCGCCATGGAAACCAGTTCGTTAAATGATGTTTTAATACCAAGTGTAGTAGTAACTTTTGCTACACAGGTTGGGTTACATCCTGTATACACTATTCAAAGGTACGAAGCGGTTTTTGCAAAAAAATTGCTGGTAATCTATGTCGGTTCGATTATTGCACTGTACTTTCGATCAAGCGTTTTGTTGCACATTGACAAAGAAGAAAATTGGTTTGTGACAATATTTATTCCCATCAATACGCAGAGTAAAACGAAACCACAATTAGTTCCCGCTGCACAAAGGCATCAATTTGAGCTACTTGTGACGTCACCACGTTGTATCACATTACATTCCCGGTATAATTTGCCTGCATCATCACAGCAACGTCCACACTTTGTTCTCTGCATTTGCATTGGTTGGTTCTGCTCAGGGAAAATCAGTTGATGAAGCTTTTTGTCGGGGATCAGGTGACCTTTGTAATTAGAATGCGAGTTAATTAAAGGTCAGTTAGCACCTCCCGCCGCGATTCTGATTGGCTGGCGCGGATCAGAGCCGCTATCAATTTAGTTTGTCAAAAGAAGCCCGGGAAATATGAATTAACGAGCGTATTGTTGAAAAACTGACAACTGACTAATGCTCGGCCTTCTATGAATGCAAGCTGGCGAGAGAAACCATGGAAAGTTTGATGCTGAATACCAGGTGGGAAGAGTTCGCTAATATAATTCACTCTGTTTTTAACAGAACTTTCATACACACTGTAATTAATTAAATTCTGATGTTTTACTCTATATTCCTGAAACAGTATTCAGACTTTTTAAAACAGCCAAAGAATTAAAATTACGCAACCATTTATTAAATTAAAACATATCATAACATTATCTCATAAACAATTTATATTAGATAGGGCGAAAAACAAAATGCGTGATGTGACACAGTAGATGATAGTATATTATATGCCAAGGTTGAGAAAATTGTCTTTAATGAGGTAGTGTCAAGGCGCTGATCAATATAAAGTAGTGCCTTGAGAGGACTGGCTCAACACGGGACAGTAGCCGGCGTGGCCGGCCCCAGAACAGTCGTTTGGTCGAGAATATCGCCAGAAGTTTTGACACAAGGCATGGAATTGCCACTTGGCCAATTATGAACTTTGCGAATTAATGCCCATGTCACACAGGCATGGCACGAAGCACGGTGCTCGATGGAACAAATGAATAACGTAAAAATTATATCGCCGCTATTCCATCGAGCATTTTAACCTTTGGAAATTTGTTGTTGATTTCACAGCGAGGTCTCAATATAATTTTTGACATTTGGTGAGTAATTGTTGTCAAAATAGTAACAGTAAGTAATTAGATAATAAGAATATAACCCTTTAAGCTTTTGTCAATATATATGAACTAATTATTGATTTAATTAACACAAAGAATTGGTGAATTTTAATTCTCAGCTGTCAAAAATAATTTTCAAAAACCTTTAAAGTACGAAGTGAACATAGCAATATACAAATTTTTGTGTGTAGATTACGAAACAGAAAGAATTTTTTTTAAATTCGAAAAATAAGGGTAGTTTACCTGCAGTATTTTTTGTAGTATTGCACTGAATTTGATTTCCTATTAAACACAAACAATAGAAGTACGAAATCAACATCTTAAATTACATAATAGTAGTAAAATAATTATTTTTATTGAAACAATAATTACTACACTTAGTAGCAACGAACAATTTTTGACTGGGAAACATGGAAATTAATTTTGCGATTTAAAAAAATTCTTACTGTTTCGTAATCTACACATGTCATACTACTACTTACACTTAAATTTATGACATTAACTTATCAAAAAATCCTGCATACAAAAAATCTCCACAACCTAAAACAACGTTTAAAGTAATAGTAATTTACTTTACAAGTGGGCAAAACAAGAGATTACCCACGAGGGAAATCTTAACTCACGAGGCTGAAGGATGAGTGCGTTAATTTTCTCGAGTGGGTCATTCCTTTTTGCCCACGTGTGAAGTATAACGTTTTATCCAACACCTCTTAATAACTGCTTAAATATTTTAAAAATATTAAGTTTCAACCTAAAACATCGTTTCCATGGTGACTTCCAACAAGCAAAGTAACAATTTACCCACAAGTGGGTATAATTTTGATCAAAGCCACTTGTGGGTAATTTTTTACTCTGCTTGTTTAAAATCACCATAGTTATGATGCTTTTATTAAGAGGTGTTGAATAAACAAATTAATAAATGTTCAGAAGAATTATTAAAATACATACATATTAGAAAACATGTTATTTGCTAAAATACGTCTCTCTTGTTATTTATTGTCAGTATTTTCTGGCAGTCTGTTTGCGTATATCGCTTCAGTTACGCCATTATTCGGTCCTTCGCTGGCCTTTGCGTCTGCTACGTCACATTCAGCGCGTTATTCGTCATTGAGCACGTGCGATGTGCGATGCCCTTTTCACTTGCGATTTTCCGCGTTCTCGTCCAAGTCCGTGTCGCCCAGCTCGACGTATTCTTCATCGATTCCGACACAAACACGAGGCTGAGAAATTTCAATCGAATATCGTACGGATACAATGGATAATTTATTTATTTTTCGTCTTCACGTTTATTTTTTTTAAACGTCTACCAGTTTCGATGGTTAAAACACTCATATTTAAAACCGGGTATATAATAGATATTAATGGTACAAGTTTGATATAGTCAAGGTAATGGTAATGTGATGTTAAATCACGAGGATTTTTTGTTGGATGTTTGACATTCGAAAAACAGGTAGTGTAAAATTCATAGCTTGATCAAGTATCATTTTATTTGTTTGTTTGCTGTAGTTGATAGTAAAGAGTTTTCAGTTCTATCAAATTTTGTCTCAAAAAATTCAGTATCTTCTGTCTTAAACATAAATTATAAAAACCTTGTCTTCAATGTTTACAAAACATAAATTTATGTATCCCACTTGACATGAATCGTCCATGGGATGTTTAAAAATATCTTATTCTTGTACTTTAAGTGATGTTACGTAAGTCTATCCTAGCCACATCCTGAGTACGATCAAAAATTACATACTCAATACAAACATCTCAGAGAATTACATGGGATGCATAATTGTGATATTATTGCCAAGTTACAACATTGGGATGTAACATAGATAATGTTACCAAGGGCGGACATTAGCAATCGCAAAGATATTATTAGGATATTAATGGGCAAATATAGCAAGTAACAAGCCGGGATGTTCACATTCTTGAAATGTTCTGGGGATTTTGTTTTGTCAAGTGGGTAGTTATTTATAATAAAAAAAAACTTAAAATGTTATCAAATTTTTATTTTTATTTCTCCTACAAAAATGCTTGTCATTAAGAATTCATAAGGACACAAGTGCCATTAAAAATTCATTATGACACGCAAATTAGTGGGCGAATATTAGTGCACCGTCCTAAATAAACAAAAATAACAGGAGCTACATGTTTGATATTTTGTATTTTCATCATTTAATTTTATTAAAATTATATATTATCCACACTAGACGAATCTAGTTTAAACCTTAAACTAACTGTAAATATGTTTTTAAATATAAAAGTATGTAAATTACACGAAAATCTGTACTTAGAACGTAGAACTAAACCTCTGTAACATTACAGTTCAAGCAGAAATGCATGTAAATAGATAGGACTCTTCTTCGCGAGCACTAAGTGTAAATACAACTCTTAAAAATCTGCTGTGGCCACCACACGACCTCTCGCCTAATTCTGCTTATTCCACTAATCTAATAAATAGTTTTACTTACATTTTAATAGTTTCATCTTCATGTAATATGTAAACGATAATGTAAACCAAGATGCAAGCAAAAGATGTCAACTGTACTGTCGCTGTCATAATAATTCAAATTTTATGTAGAAACAAATTTCATATCATGGACAACAAGATAGAATATTAATTGTACTTTATTTTATTGTTAAATACTTCCAGATTCAGCAATTTGTATTTATAATTAACTGTACACATAGATAATCACAATTTCTTTTATTTTTAATTGCAAAAATTGTCATAAATAAATAATGTACCAATATATTTAAGGAAAACTTTTCCAAACTTCTAAAAGTACTACTTCCGGTTTGCAGATTTCTACCAAAATGTTATCCGGTGTTAAGATACTTATCAAAACCTTAAATAAGAAATTTGGTTATAAACGGTTTGATACTTTTTAAGTTATCGTGGACGAAAAATCCTCGGTTCATACAAACACACAAACAAACAAACACACAAACACACACACACACACACACACACACACACACACACACAGACATCATCGTGAAAATAGTAAATTCGTATTCTAGAGACCCTGAAACGTGCTTATCCACCAAAAACTCATACTCGAAAATTTTGACCCATTACAATACCTCTCTTATAGAATATGAGACGAGAGGTAAAAATGAAATTATAGTGTTCTGACCATAGGTACAACAATTTTCAGATTATAAAGAAAACCATGTAGAAAAAACTTCATAATCCATTTCGTATTATAGCCGCCAATTAATTTGATAAAAACCTAACGACATACCCCACCCCCAGTATTAAGACTTTCTGCTTTTAACGGCGTATTTAATAGCTTCGTTGACTACTTCTTTGTCCGATTTCCAACTTTTAGACGAGACAAATTAAGAAAGAATAGTTTCTCCATCATTATATCCGTCCCTGCTGTTTATAAATAAGTTCGAAGGTTCGAAATTGGTCATAACCTATATAATTTGTCAACATTAATAAAGAATCGTATTTGAAATTTATATAGACGTGAATATAGGTCGTAGACGTAACTGTTTTTCGACATGGAAGGCAGTGTATTAGCCCTGATCGATACACACACACATACACACACACACACACACACACACACACACACACACACACACACACACACACGCGCGCGCGCGCGCGCACGCTTGCTGAAATTGGGCTGAATGTTGCTAAAGGGTAGTGGATTAGATAAATGTTCCTTTAAGGGAATTAATTATATGGTTAGTGACTTCCTTACATCTTTAATGAAATTTTGGCAGCGGTTAACCGTTCGAGAAAATCAACCCAGTTATGGTTTTCATAAATTAAAGGAAGCCGATTTGAAATTAAGAAAAACGTGGAATAAATAATAAGAAACATTGTTCGGATAGTTAGTGTCGCTGATAAAATTGAAATTGAAGGCGTAAGCGGGAGAAAAGTAGCTGTTTAACTGACCAGCAGTCGTTATAATCCACGCATTAATACTGCTTTGTATATCAATGGTATTGGAATGAAAAATAAATTTGTTTACAGATACTAAAAATAATTTCAGACTTTTATGGTGGGATTCTCTGGAAATCTGTAACTTTAACAAAGTAAATCTTTAAATATTGAACAAAATCACATGAATGTTTGCTGACGAATATAAACATTTTCTTATGGTTATAAATTTCGTTACGATTTTGTTTAATATTTACAATATTATAGATCTGTAGCAACTACAGATTTTCACAAAATCCCACTATAAGTCCCGTGTGGAAAGGATACAACACTTAATTCATAACTACCCACTTGACAAAATAAAATCCCCAGAACATTTCAAGAATGTGAACATCCCGGCTTGTTACTTGCTATATTTGCCCATTATCATCCTAATAATATCTTTGCGATTGCTAATGTCCGCCCTTGGTAACATTATCTATGTTACATCCCAATGTTGTAATTTGGTAATAATATCACAATTATGCATCCCATGTAATTCTCTGAGATGTTTGTATTGAGTATGTAACTTTTGATCGTACTCAGGAAGTGGCTAGGATAGACTTACGTACCATCACTTAAAGTACAAGAATAAGATATATTTAAACATCCCATGGACGATTCATGTCAAATGGGTATATTAAATAGTTAATAAGTAAAATATAAAATGCTACCTGTCAAGTTACGATTAGCTCGAATTG
This sequence comes from Agonum fuliginosum, assembly GCA_947534325.1. Taxonomy (NCBI): domain Eukaryota; kingdom Metazoa; phylum Arthropoda; class Insecta; order Coleoptera; family Carabidae; genus Agonum; species Agonum fuliginosum. The sequence goes on along the minus strand of OX384045.1, from coordinate 1,851,173 downwards.
CCCTATTTCTTATTTTAGTATTTACATCGTGTAAGTTCCTCATTATCAGACAATAATAGTTATTTGACAGAATGATTTTGTACAACTAGTCAAGCAACTAGTGACCAGCAGAGACACCTAGCAACACATATGAACTAAATACAACTTCTGACCGGGGTTGCAATGAAAAACGTGGCCAGTCTTTAAACCAAAATATTCTTTAACCGTGCCTGCAACATTACACATATTTTATCTAAGAAAATGTTACAAATTCACTTGAGAATAGTTCATAATCCGCCTCTGGCGTGGAAAGAAAGAAGTCCAAACAGAATAAAACATGGTAGGAAAAAAGTTCATAAACGAAGCAGGGAACTGTCACATCGATCAAATTCGAACACTTAGTAAACTTTATATATTCCGCTGTAACTTCGTTTGACTTTCTTAGTTATTCCTCACGTTCGCGTCGAGATAGAGAAAAAACAGTCGCCTTTTGCGCCGGAGAAATATTTAAAAACCGACTTTACCGACTGGGAGCACTCTAAGGCCTCTTTCACACGATGCGACTTTTCGCCGTGCGCCGTGTACGACACGACGTCGTATTTGTTGATGAGCATTAATGTATATGGTGCCCTTCACACGAGTCGACCACGACTTTACGTCGGACACGGCGTATATCAACCTCGGACACGGCGCCGTGTCGTACACGGCTTATTGAAGACCATTGCGGTATATGACGCCTTTCACACGACGAGACATTTTGCCGGATGCCGGGTCTAGCACCTGTCAAATCTGTTCATCTTGTTGCTTTCGATCAAAGACGTTTAAGGATGGTAGCATTGCGATCAGAGAGGCCGGGGCAGGAAAATGAGACAACAATAGATGTTCTGCTCCGTTTGTTATAAATCTCTTCTTCTTTCTAAAAATTTGAATGTTTGGACGAAGATGAAGAAGAATAGCGTTGTGTTGGCGTTCTTGTAAGCGGGTGGGGATAGGGACCGGTTTTGTTTTTGATGGTGTTCACTAGTGTTTCAAATTTACTTTGAATTTAATATCATCTCTGTATGCAATAAAACTGACCATATTGTGCAAATACATGAAAATTTTTCAATGAAATTCGAGCGCTTTAAAATTCGAAACTTTAGAACACATGGGCAATAGTTTCTACCAAACGTTGCAGATCTAATTGTTCTGCTATTTCTCTGTTACTTTCCACGGCCTCACTTCCTCGACGATATCCCCATATCCTCTCTCTTAAACGTCTTTGCTTTCGATGTGAATGCATAACTTCTTAAAATGAAGATTGAGGTTGATGTGATTTTGGAGCTTATCAAATATCATTATTGACATTCTAAAATAATTTAAAAATTTACTTTCATCATTTTGTAAATTAGCAAATAACGTTTCAAAAGCGCCAACTATAGGTCTTTCTAGATTTAGTGGATGAACCCTCTTACGTTGGCGTCGCTTTTTATGTTGCTGAATATGAAGCAAATGTTACAAATTGAAATCACTAGATCATTAAAACTATACGGATTAAAGAGCGCCGTAGTTTGGTCGTAGCATTTCTGGACGAAAAGCCGTGTACTTTCCGGCGCATCTCTGGACGGCACGACGTCGTGCGAAATGTCGCATCGTGTGAAAGAGACCTTATTCCTCACGTTCGCGTCGAGACAGTGGCCTTTTACGCCGTGGAAATATTTAAAAACCGACTTTACCGACTGGGAGCACTCTAAGCCGGATTAATATTATTTCGCTGAAATGAAATTTGACTAATTTCTTTTCAGGATAACAATGGAAATCTTACTTTGTTTTCTAAAACAAAAGACCGACTTCGGCTTAAATTAAGAGAGGTTTTCTCGACACTGGTGTAATTGTTCCACTCTTGTCTGCAACTGACTTACACTATGCTAATTTTCTTTCATTTTCCATCTTCTGTTTTTAATTCTGGATTTTATTCAATGCGCCTGAATTGTGCAAACGGTGTCAACTTCAAAGAATTGAAAGAATTAAGTTCACGAAAGCTAATTTTAAGGTGGTGAAGAATATGACAAACATCTTGGAGTAATTCATTTTTATATGGAGCAAAAGTATACTTAGAAAACTACCCACTTGACATTAATCCTCCATGGGATATTTAAAAATATCCTATTCTTCTACTTTAAGGGGCCCGTCTGGTAGTTTTTTTTAAACAGAGGTGTGCTCGTCCCATGATCACTTGGTATTAGAGGTTTTTCCTTTATTTACAACATATTAACATGTCACCAAAAGATGTTAGAAGGTCTCTCTGTTTTCATTTTTCTTCTTTAACTTATGATTTTGGAAAAACATGACTTTGAAATCAGTCAATTTTCTTGATTTTTCAGAATTTTTTTCTGGTAAACAAAAAGCTCTATTAAATTTTTGAAAACAGAGGGACATATATTGAACCTTTGTTAACAAGAAGTTTTTTTTTTCATTCGGCTCAGTTTTCTTTACCTACATTTTTTAATCGATTGACTGCAAAAAGAAGGGCTTGATGTCACCTGAACCTGCCTCACTTTGAAAATGACGACTTACGTTCAGGAGTTCGGTATTTTCCGAACGCGCCTCTTAAGAGATATTAAAGCCCGGATTTTTAGGCAATTGCCTATTTTTACCTCTCGCCTCATATTCTATAAGAGAGGTATTAATTGTAATGGGTCAAAATTTGTTCACAAAGAGTGTTTGTTTAAAGATTTATATATCAAACTGAAAAATGTATATACATTATAAAGTAATTTGACAAAACCATATTTTAATACAGCTATAAATTTCAAAGATAATAATATTTATGATGATTCTACAACGCGAAAGAAAAAAGAAGATTTGTGAACAAAATCAATTTTTATGGCATATTCGTCCTCAGTAAAAAGAAATAAAAACTTTATCAATAAACAAAATATAATTTAAACTTTCTTCATTTTCATCATATCCAATTTGCAACCTTTTACCCAATTTATTTATTCTAAATCGAATCTATTTCTCAATTCTTTTAGTTACGTGGAGGTCAAACAGTCAAATTACTAAACAAACGAAAGTTTTCCACGACGTTATGATTTAATGAGAAAAACTATGATTCATTTGTTACTGAATAATAGAGACTTGTTATCGACCAAACTATCTGTTGACTGAAGTTCCAAACAGAATAGTTTAAATTTAGATGAGCTTGCGAGCTTGCGTAATTAATATGCCGGACCGATATTCTTTCGAATATATGACAAACCATCTTCAAAATCAGACAGAAGACAGAACTGTATAAGAAACGCAAACAAACTTCACAAATTACATCAAATTTCGAGCTGTGAATGCGGCTTAAGTGTGAAATTAATTTAAAAACGTAGTGTTAAGAAGAAGGATGTTTTATTTTCAAAGCTGTGACCACCAGTCATAAGAAATCAATAATTTTATTTTTCTACTCCTGTTATTAAAACATCATTTAACGAACTGGTTTCCATGGCGCTAAATAATATTTTAAACACACCTCGACAAGCCGTGGCTTTGACCGTTTTTAGTCACGGGCTGAACATAGCAACTGACGTATTAAGCACGGGGTGAAGTTGGCTCCTATATTTGACATTTAATTTTTGTAAAAAATCTAACGTGGACACCACATGACTTCCTTGTACGCCTTGTTTGTTCATACTTTTCTTAATAACTAAAATGTAGAATAATATAAAAAATTCTTTTAACTTATTATACTAGTATACTCACAAATATATTTTAGTCATTTTATTTAAACTGCAGAAGAAGATATAAACGATATTTTACTATTGTCACTGCTACTGTCACTGTCATGTCATAATCATTTAAATTTTACGTAGTAACAAATGTTAATCGATCATGGACTACAAGATACCGAAATACTAAATTATAAGTATATACTTTAATTATTCTTAAATGATAGAAGATACAGAAAGATTTATAAAATACCGATTGTAGATAATAATCACATAATCTTTCATTTAAAATAAAAAAAATTGTCTAAAATTAATTATTTATCAAAATATTTTTAAAAAGTACTACTTCCGGTTTATAGATTGAAACCAAAAATAGGAGGTGCACAACTAGATGCTATAACAGTCCTAAATACAAAATTTCAGCTTTCTACGTCTAACCGTATTTGAGTTATGCGACACACATACGTCCGTACATACATACGTACATACGTACATACGTACAGACGTCACGACGAAACTAGTCATAATAGATTCAGAAAAGGTCAAAACGGATATTTCCATCAAAATCTGAAAACCGAAATTTTTCGCGATTACAATACTTCCTTATTACTCCGTACAAGGAAGTAAAAACAGAGAAATCAATGATTTCTTTCAACCATTGTCTACTTGTCTCCCATATAAAAAATAAATACGCTTGCCTAAGTAGAATTTTGTAGCTATGTATAATATCATTATGATTTAACCTAAAATTAATATTAATAAAATTTGACATATTTATGAATTTATGATATTTAATTTGTGGTCGTAGAAAAAGTATAGTATGTGACTCGTTTTTAAACTCTCTAGATACTTGTTTTTTATACACTCGCTGCGCTCGTTCCTAAAAAACTCGTGGCTAGAATGACGTTTATAGAACTTGATACATAATATACTATTATATTTCTTATTTTCATAGCAGTAATTGAACTTTTTCGCACACTATTTTGTTTTAGAAAGGAACGTAAAGATCTTGTCTTGACACCAAGGTAGTGTACACATTTGCGTATCGGTAGACAGGGGTGTCAAAACTCTCCGTCATGCGTGTGGAGTTGTGAAAGAATTCGCACGCCGACTTGACGGGATTTTTTAAATTCCTGACTTATCCGGAACCGGAACTGGGACCCGGAAGTAAGCCGCCGCGGTCGCCGCAGCGGAAATATTACGTTTCCGCTAATTATAATTTTTAATAAATTTTCTCGTGACATGAATTTTAAAATATGCTCTCGCCCCTTTAAAAATGATAAATATTATGACTTTTGGACACTAGGTCAAAAGGAATTTATATGAGATTATATCAACGAATGTTTTTATAAAATATTAAATTAATACAAATACATAAGTAGGCAACGCACAGTATTTAAAAGGAACTAGATTGTTGAAGTCTGACACATAGTACGAGAAATAAGTAGTAAAGACAAGGTGAAAAACATTTAAATTGGTATACAATATTAATCGAGCGGACTAGAATATCATGAAATTTTTTGGCAAGTTAGGTAATACACCTAATTATTTTTTAATCTGTTTTAATTTTAAACTGTAGATTGTGTGCTAGTTTTTTCTCTCTTTTTAATCTAATGTATACTTCAACAGCAAAATATTTTGTCAAATATTGATCTTATTTATGACCTAACAAAAAGATCCGTAATTCTTGATCTGATCTAAAAAAGATCCAATCATAAAAATTGATCTATGATATAGATCATATTAAATGTGAAGATCTTGATCTCGATCTAGATCCTTTTTAAAATGATCTGTCACAACACTGACTTTAAGTGATGTTAAGTAAGCCTATCTTAGCCACATCCTGAGAACGATCAAAAATTACATACTCAATACAAACATCTCAAAGAATTACATGGGATACACAATTTTATATTATTACTAAATTATTTTTAACATTGAGATGTTACATAGACGATGTTACTAAGATATGATTAGGATATTAATGGGCAAATATAGCAAATAACTAAACAGGATGTTCACATTCTTCAAATGTTATGACATTAAAACACACTTGATATGAATCGTCCATGAGATGTTCGAAAATATCTTATTCTTGTACTATAAGTGATATTACGTAAGTCTATCCTAGTCACATCCTGAGTACGATCAAAAATTACATGCCCAATACATTTCAAAAAATTACTTGGGACACATGTTTGGAATATTATTACTTAATTATTTTTAACATTGGGATGTTACATAGATGTTACTAAAGGCGGATATTAGCAATCGGTAGAATATTAATAAGACGTTAATGGACATATCTTATCTTATACATCTCAGAGAATTACATGGGACACACATTTGGGATATTATTACCAATTTTTAAAATTGGGACGTTACATAGATGTTACTAAAGGCGGATATCAGCAATCGCTAGGATATTCATAGGATGTTAATTTGCCAATATAGCAAGTAACACTTTCTTGAAATGTTCTGGGGATTAAATTTGTCAAGTGACTGGATATATAAATATTTCTTCTGTACTATAAGTTGAAAAGCTATCGGATTCTTTCTCTTAAATCTTAACCTACTAAACTCTCGTTTATTCCAGGGTTTATCCAGTCACAATCCGAGCCATAACTCAATCATTCTATTAAATAAAAACCACGCTTCAAATTCTGCATACAAAATGCTCGGCATAAAATGCAGCAATGGGTATTCGTCCATTTGGAATAAGTACTATTTCCCGTCCCCCCTTCGTGGTAGAAAAGGACACCCTTATCCTTCCTCTCCTCGTGTGAGAGAGACAGCACATGCCTTTACACCACAGCAGAAATTCGTGTGGTAATGCAAAATATATGATTTGGAAATGATGGGTTCTGAACAAGGACGGAGATATGTGTCAGAGAAGGATGGGACCAGAAGAAGAATGGATGTGGTGGGAGATGGCCCTGGAGACCAGTGCTTGTCAAACGGTGGATGATGGATCGAGGAAAATTTTAGAAATGTGGGAAAAAGTCTGCCAAGGGCACTCCGGAAACAATATGTGATTATCTAACGTGGAGTAAATATAAATAATTCTTTTCTACTCCCTACTGGATATTGGCAACATATGTTCATACTATAATGTGTGGATAGGGATGTTATATCCATACCAGGATATGAAATTAAAGATCAAATACGTCAAAAAATTATTAATGCGTGCAAATTATGTTTTTATTACGACAAATAATTATTTAAAACACTAAATCAACTGTTACTAAAAATGTTTAAAATAAAAAACACACACCCTACAATTTAAAGTTGAAATAGGTACTTATCTGCTGAAATATACAAATAAATTACAATACCACCCTTATAGAATATCAGTCGGGAAGTAAAAATAACAACTATGAGTGGCCGCAAGAATCTATCTGTCAAAATTCTTTCGTTATTTCAAACAGGGCATACACTAGTATATTATCTATAAACTTTTAGATTAACTAATCAGTGAATTATATTTTAGTCTGTAAAAGGTTTAGCAATGAGTGCAATAGAAGGCAGATTAAATTCCTGTCTGCAAAATCAGACCAAAGTAATAATTCTACAAATACAGCAATCGTAACTCCTTGTGAACTTTTGAACTTTGCCGGTTCTTTGGCAGTCGAGCTAGTTTTAAGTATTAAACAAGTTGAAATAATTATAGGATGACCTTTTCTTTGGAAAAGTACACTATGGTTGTATCCAGGTTGTGATGTATGAATGAGTAAACGATTCATGTTGTTGCGCTGTTTCCAAAGCTCACTGTGTCAACGGCTAATTCTGAAATATACGTTAAGAAGTTTTCAGACTTATTATATAGGGTGGGCCAACTAGTGGTTTCTTTTTAAATCATTTTGACACTGACAGCTTTTTCCCACTCGAAATCTTGATAGAAAGTAAGTATCATACCTCCGCGGTACGAAATGAGTCGCTTTTGGCATGAGCAACGTTGGGACATATTGCAAACTTATTTCCAAAGTGAGTGCTGTGTAGCCCAAACAGTGCGTTTGTTGAATAGAAGATTTTTACAGAGCCATGGTATGCGACTTTTTTTAACTGAAATTGAAGACATGGATTTGGACTACCTCTGGTTCATGCAGGATGGCACGCCATGCCACACAGCCCATGCCACAATCGATCTTTTCGGCACCAAATTCCCAAATCATGTTATCATCCGTCTTGGCGATGTCAATTGGCTGCCTCGGAGCTGCGATTTGACCCCCTTTTTTGTGGGGAACCGTGAAGGACCGATGTTATGCTAACAATCCAGAAACGATTCAGGCCAATATCATCCAAGCAATCCGTGTGCTACAGCCCGAAACAATCAACCAGGTTTTGGAAAATTGGGTGACAGAATGCGCTACTGCGAAGCCAGTCGAGGCAGCCACTTGAACGAAGTTGTGTTCCATAATAAATGGGAATGTTTGCTCTTACTAATGAAGCCATAATACATGGAAAAAAAATTAATTTTGTTCATTTTATTGCATTTTCAAAAAAAACTTGTATTTGGCCCACTCTATACAAGCACGGAATTAGGAATGATTAGAATTATGTTTTTGAAGATTTAAACTTACAATATAACACTGTGTCTTACTATATAATAGTTAGTTAAGGGTCAACTTCTGGTTCTAACGATGGCCCAGCCCCGTCTCCACTGTAATTTACCGCGGTTTAATCATTATTTTGCTCAAGAGTTTTGCATAGTTATTAAGGACGTTCTCCAGTTACAGTACAGGTCTAAAGTTACAGCGCGCTGAATCTACGGCGACCGCTTTTATTTTTTGGAAGCAGAAGTAGAACTTTTCTTAAATATTTTGATAAATAATTAATTTATCAACTGTAATTATTACACAAGAGCTTTTTATTTCGCCAGATTAATTTCTGTTTGTATTGAAACCTTGTTGCCTAGCAATTTGAATAGAAAAATTGTTTAATAAAATCACCACACCGTAGGTGGAGTCATTTTATTTTAAAACAATTTTTCTAGTCAAATTGCTGTCAGGTGACAAGGTTGAGATGTCAAACAGAAATTTATTCGGATGAAATAAAATGCTCGAGTGTAATTCAACGAGATAATTTAACGACTCCTTTGGTTCTTAAATATTAAATATTCCCAAAATCTAATCATTTCACTGACACGTATTAGAAATATGAAGCAGATGACATTTTAGTGTTTTAGTTTATTGTTTGGTTGCTAATAAAAAGGTAAATAAGGTTTTATCACTTGCAAAAGGTTACCTTTCTTTTTATCCGCTGTCAAATCGATAAAATTGTGTTTTTTATGGTTTAGGAGTGGAATTATTGCAATATTTTTTATTTCAAATGAAAGATAATATTATTATAATACAATTTTTAGCATTTTATAAATTCTTCGACAGTTGACTAAATGACTAAATACATTTTAAAATAAGTTTCCACCTAATTCAAAATACCAATAACTCTGATCAATAGGTGACCTATGGCCTGTAAAATATAACCGTTTGGCAAAGCCACCAACTTTAGTTCATATTGCAACAAACTTCAGTCTAGTAAGCTGTGTATAAACCAATAATCGTGAGGTCACGAGTGTGGCGCCGAGCTTTGCCAGATGTTTCAGGCTTTCAGAGGCTTCAGGATTCAGCGCTGAAGCCTGCAAACCGTCGCCTACTAGATACAGGGCCTGTGTGCGTAAATATTCCGTGACGAGTATTATTTACCTTCGATTCTCAAACCGAAGAGAATTGTTTTGCGGAAATTTAATTTTAACGAAAAACATTAATTTGTGTAACATAAATAAGGAATTATGTAAAGAACTAATAAACCTGCTTTGTATTTTTGAAGGATAGATAAATATTTAGATCACGTATTTTTACCTTCCGCTATACCTGTAAAGGAAGGTATTGGAATCATGCTAAAAATCGGGTAGTGAGTTTTTAGTGGATGAGCACGAATTAGGGTCTTTACAATTCATTTTTGATAGTTTCAAGATGATGTCTGTATGTATGTGTGTATGAATGTGGTCAAAGCCGAGGTGTGTCGGATAACTCAAATACGAATTACCCAAAAAAATTATTATATTTGGTATTTAAAATTTGTATATAAATTGGAAGACCTCAATAGATTTTGGTGCAAATATCTTCACCGGAAGTGATATTATTTTAAGTTTGAAAAGGTTAATTGTCAAAAATTTATATTTTGTATATAGTATTTATTTATAAAAAGAATAAAGAGGAAAAGGAAAAATTGTTTTTATCTGGTAGCATTAAAGAACTGTAGTAAAATTTAAAAAATAAAATCAGATAAAACGTTGAAATCTTGTAATCCATGATCGGTTGATTTTTGTTTCTGCGTAAAAAATATTGACAGGTGAGACGGGTGACACCAGGTGACACGTTGGCACTAACGCCATATAAGTCATAAGTAAGATATTAAATGTAGTAACTGAACTGAGGATGGCTTCAACACAGAAGAGTTTTCCTGTGAATGAATCTTTTGATTCAGGTGATACTAATTTCTGTGTTTGAGTATTTTAAATTTTTAATTGTATATTTTAAATGGGCACCGGATTGAACGTATCCATTTATGATTATAAGTCTAGATATGGCGGCAGGTCGTGTGCTGGCCACATCAGATGTTTTAATTTGATAAAAGTTTTGGTTACAATGCGAATATCACACCTCAGTCGGGTAAAATATATGTATAACGAGATTCTTAGATGTCATTTCTAAACAAATAGCACTTAGAACTAACGAGATAATTTCCCCATTAATAAATAGAATAAATTCCAAACTAAAACTTCATTTAGTCTAACCCCAGCTGATCCACTTACGTGCACGTCTATTGTTTATAGAGGCTCTTTTGTTTGACAGAAGAGCGCTTTACACCACTAATTTATTCAAATTGAATTTTATTTATGCCACACTCATTATACAACAACACTGCACATCTGAGCCCGGCGTACGCCAACGTTGATCTAGTTATCTTGGAAATTTATATGTGATGAATAAATGCGTCTTTGTTCAGATTTAATGGAATAATATTTCGCAATAATTTGCTAATGTGGTAGAGGGGTGATTAGATTATTGTTCTGCTGGGTTGTATTATTGCTAATTTGTTTTTGCGAGATTCGTAGACTGCGACGATATTTATAAACAAAACAATAAGATAACTAATGAGTTAATACACTCAGTCGGCCAAAAACTGTCAATTTTTTAGTTCTGTTAAAACTGCAACTGGCCAATTTATAGAAAATATTTTACTCCACTTGTATAGTAGAGTAAAGTATGAAACTGTTTAAGAGAATATTATTCCTAACATAAATCCCGAATTTCCATTCTGACGAATTCAGTTTATCCCTTCCCCCTCCTGTCAAAACGGTCAGAAATTTACGTCAGAGATAAACACAAGTTGAAACCCCGACTTTTTGTGACACTATCATGAGTTACGCCGTAAAATAGGCAAGATTTGTTCAAAAAGAGATCATTTTCTGGAACAAAATACAGCCGCAAAAACAAACTTATAAGCTTGAAATTTTGTATACTTCTAAATAAAGGTTGTGTACAGTCCGCTATCTCAGTAATATATCAATATTTAGGTTTTTTATACACTTAATTTATTGTCAAAAGTGGGTGTATTTTTAATGCAATTAAAAATTTTGCAGCATTGAAAAATGAATAATTTGGAGTTAGCGGACTATTTTCATCTCTTATGAACATAATAGTAAAAAAATTAATACTATATGTTGTACCATGCAGTCAGGATTTGTTCCAGAAAAATATTCTATTTATCGAGTAGAATTATGTCCACTTAATAAAAACAGTTAAAAACATTTTGTTATGTAATTTCTGACTTCATTTTAATTTCAATGCACTTTTGTTTTATGTCGCTGAAAAGAGAAAAACTCTCTATTATGACCATAGCCAAGTATGAGCCCCGTATGAAATTTTGAATTTGTCTTGAATTTCTCGAAATCTATAGGAGATTAAAAAAAATTGAGGACTGCTGCGAATTCCTCGTTAAAAACTGCCTATAGAACGTGCAAATTAGAAACTTGTACTAATTCTAACATAGGTGAAAAACGAAATTGGTAAAATTTACATTTTTACGTATATCTAGTCATCTAGGTATGAATTCTTGTATAAAAACTAAAACATTTCTAAATTGGCTCCTTAAAGGGGCAACTTTTGTCTAATTTAACCAACTTTGTATCTCTAATGGCCATTTGCACCGCTTTCACTTCAATTTTAAGTGTCACTTAAATGAAAAATATCGAATCGAACTCATGACAGCAATGTTATATCTATGTTTGATAATTTGATTTTGATTCGATATTGTTTATTTAAGGATAACTTAAAATTTAAGTGGAAGAAGTTCTCGAGATCCCCATGCTTAAACAGTTTTCTAGGACACCCTGTATAGTCACTATACAGGTTAGTGGAGGTGAAATGCGAACATAGGGAAATATTATGACAATGGAGTCATCATGCTAGGCATCTTGATTTACATGGAATAAGTACTGTCAATGTCAAAGTATCTGTCATATTACTGAATTTTTTATTTTCATTAAAATATTTTCTTTTCATAATAATGTATGTGTACGAGCAGAACGAGAAAGTTTACATGCACTTTTAGATTTTATTATTATTTCTGTTCTTGATTACTCTTTTTGCCACACAAATTCACATTACTTCGTTTTGTGAAACTACTACAAAATATCAAGATACCTGGCATGAAAGTTCGATTGTCATGTATGTTCCCGATGTTCGCATTTCACCTCCACCAACCTGTATAACAGGACGTGTATATACCCTAATGAAAACACTTAATAGATTTACAGAAGAAGATAAGAAAACTGATATAGGATCCTATTTACTTTTCCTGCTAATGAATTTCTTTCTGCAAACTCAGTGCTTCTCACCTCATAATTACCTCCATATTTACCCCTCCCGGTGTGCCTGACGATCATTCACACCGTGTCATTAAAAAACGCAGCTGGCAACGTCCCCAAACGCAAGGCGGGCGAGGCACAAGCTCCATTACCTCGATGTGAGCAGCTTATAAAGTTCGGACGTTGCCAGAATAAAAAACAAAGCACAGAGCGCGCCGTGGCACACTCGGATCTCAGCAGGAAATGCTGATCGGAACGAAAGAGACAGCAGGAAGACGCAGGAAGTACGTGGGTAATGAAGGCCAGGACCGTACCGGGAAATTTCACAACACGACATTTGATGCTTAAGGTGTTCGTCTACCCTTACAGCGTTACAGAGCTGTACGCCTTCCACGTTTATTTTAGTTATAATTGAAATTTATGATGCTTTTACATATGAGTGTATTAACAAAGGATGTCTTAATGCCTTTATTTTTTGTCTTTGGCCTAGAAAATTTGAAGTAATAGTTATTTGTATCACAAGGCCAGAACTTGACATTTTGCAAGAGCGAGTATTTTTGACACGCCGAGCCACAGGCGAGGCTTGCAAATTACGAGCACTAGCATAACAGTTTCTGGACGTGTAATACACAATATTTTATGTGCCGATTTCATTACAAAAATATAAAATAATTATACATAACCTAAAAAATTGTGCATTGAATACTTGCACTTGAGCTTAAAATATATTTATTTCAGTTTCTATTAACGATTTACGTCTAAAATCTTGTTAATTCTTGTATAAAAAATATTCAACGCATAACATTGACATCTGCTTGACAACTGTAGTAATGTCAAGATGCCAATCTATAACTTCCGGTTGTTTGCCGGCCTAGGCTGGCAACAAAGAATTTCTGGCGGATTTTGAGATATGGAAAACTAGCGATGCCGACCGGAGGCATATAAAACATATTTAATAATGACGTTTTTTGTGGTTTTTTGGTATTGTTTACTTTGATTTTTTTGGTCACTATAAATGGCAAGAAAAATTTAAAAAGAAAGAAGCATGCAGCTTTTTCGAATAATAAAAATAAAAAAACATAATTTTATCGCTTTGACAGCGGATAAAAAGGAAAGTAACTGTTTGCAAGTGATAAAACCTGATTTACCTTTTTCTTAGCAACCAAACAATAAACAAAACACTAAAATGTCATTTGCTTCATATTTCTAATATTTGTCGGTGAAATGATTTGATTTTGGGAATATTTGTGAAGAAAAACCAAAGAAGTCGTTAAATTATCTCGTTGAATTACACTCGAGCATTTATTTCCTCCGAATAAATTTCTGTTTTACATCTTAACCTTTTGTCACCTGGCAGCAATTTGACTCGAAAAATTGTTTTAAAATAAAATCACTCCACCTACGGTGTCGCGATTTTATTAAACAATTTTTCTTTTCAAATTGTTAGGAAACAAGGTTTCAATACAAACAGAAATTTATCCGGTGAAATAAAAAGCTCTTGTGTAATAACAGTTGATAAAATTAATTTGTCATGTGCTTCGTACAAAATCAATTGTCCTCCTTGGTCCTGCCCTGTCCACTTCCCCTCCAAATAAACCCAAAAGAATTCTTAAACAAAGACACAAACCCTCCCCACCTCCACCGAGTGGTGTCCGTTCAACAAGAGATAGCAAACAGAAGGTGAGACTGAAGCTAAACGAAAACTAAACATGAACAAAGTGAACAAGAGCTAATAGCCCCCCAGGGGGTGGGGGTGACAAGATGGCCGGCCCCGGCCTGCTGAGATTGCGCGAATCTCCGTACAATAAAAAAACAAAGAGACAAAAGCCGGACGGTGATTAAAAGTAAGGGTTGCCAACGGAAGAAATGAAGATTTTTTTCAGTCAATTACCAGTCAGCGGATTTTGAGGAAATTAGGGAAATTTAATTTCGGGGATGTGTTTTAGAAATCATTTTGGGGGCACTATAAAGGAATTCGTAGGGAAGCTTTATGTACTTGAAATTAAATGTTTACTACTATTATTATATAATGCAGTCATTATTGTTACGAACCTTCAAGTAATCAAGTCATTTTTATAAATACATAAAAAGTATTTAAAGGGCTCGTCTACCTTTTTTCCAAATTCCTAGAATACTCTCGATATTACTTTTTTTCTATTTCACTCTCTTCCCCACTACTACGGCTGCCCGAAACCAGCCCGAAACTCGTACTTTCCAGCATCCTAGCTATGCAATGTCAGTTTGAAGTTGAAAAATACTGTAAACATGGCTCCAGTGTTGCCATAATAACTGTATTTTTTAAATAAATTAAGTAAAATAAAAATTATTCGAAAAAGGAAGATTAGCTGCATGTTTATTGCTTTTTCAATTTTTCTTGCCATTTATAGTGACCGAAAATCATAGCAAATAATGACAAAAAACCCCAAAAACGTCATTTTTTATTTTTTTACATCAAATTCCTAAGCCAAAGACACAAAATAAAAATATAGAAGCATTAAGACATCCTTTGTTAATACACTCATATGTAAAAGCATCATTTATTTCAATTATATTTAAAGTAAACGTGAAAGGCGTACACCTCTGTGACGCTGGAAAATTTTAGGGAAGACGTACAAATTAACAAAAAGATATTATAGTTATTTACGAACTAAATGCGGGAAGATTTTTATCCCATACGAGCAGTTTTTTGATACACGAGCGAAACGATGGTTTCATTTACTCGAATGCTGGGATGATGTATTCCCGCAAGAGGTTTGTACAATGTTTTTGTAACGAATAAAACTATAATCAAATTCATTCAAGTTACGAATATACTAAATTTAATAAAATGTGGTACACGCGTCACACCATTCGCCAGTTGCTAAGCAATTTGTCGATTTGTACAATTGTTTAGTACGAAATAGTAATTTCCGTTTTCATTGTACTTGTAGTCTGATCATTAAATTTGAGGTTACGATGTTTTTTTCTACTCACTACTACCGACTAGTCGCACATATTTATTTCAAAATTCTTATATATCGATGGTGTTTATGGGTTTTAATTTTAAATAAACGAAAATCGTGGGAAGTAACAATTTATTAAAATAAATATTATTATTTTGAAGATGATTTTATTGTAGAATGCTCAAGAACGCCAGTGTTCTTTGTATTTTTTCCGATTGACTACACTGGAAAATTGACATTTCCGATTGTCAATAGCGTGCTTAATTTATCATTTCCTAGGCTATGAGCACAAAAAAATAATTAAATAATCCGTAGTAGTGAGTAAAATGAGAAGGTGTAAAACCTCTACCCTGATTTAAATTCCCCGCAGTCTCATGTAATAAATACAGTGGCGGTCCATAATTTCAAGAGAAAACTTTACGATACAAGCTCCGGCTCCACTAATGTATATTCCTAGTCGTAGAACCGGAGTCAACCTCAGGTCGCAACTTTTTCTAACTGCAATTCCGAGTAGGAAAACAAAGATATCAGAATATTTCGAGAGTGGCACGAGCAATTTGGCTTATCTATGATATATTCGAGCCTTGTTTTGTCAAACTTTGTTACTGTAAGAAATACTGACGGAGTACAGTCTGCGAGAAAATCCAACAGAGGAACAAGAATCTTTACCAGAGTTAATGAATCATAGTTTGAATGTTTCACAGTACATTTATGAGGATTATTATTCAAGTTTGAATTGCGATTATTGCTTTATTACTTTGTCGTGGTATTTATTACTTAAGAAGCTCATATAAGAACTTGTCAGATAGAATTTCAACCCGTACAACGACCTTTGAAATTTCAAAGCGGCAGCGGGGAATTCTTATTCAACAAGATTATAGTTAAGACGATCAAGTAGTCAGCTTGAAGCATAATTGCAATCACACGCTGCCAGCCAAGAGACTTGAACCACGGAACTTCGGGTTCATACGTCAGCACGTGCAGAGAGCTGTGCTTAAACCCGCGCAGCTACTGCCTCGGTTAAGACGATCAAGTGGTCAGCTTGATCCGAGTGCGATTTAATTGCAAGAAGTTTTACAATTACACTGCCGGCCGAGAGACTTGAACCACGGAACTCCGGGTTCGTATGTCATCACAGCAGTGTAAACCTGCGCTGCTACTGCCTCGGTTAAGACGATCAAGTGGTCAGCTTGAAGCGTTCGAGTGAGATTTAATTGCAAGATGTTTTACAATTACACTGCCGGACGAGAGATTTGAACCACGGAACTTCGGGTACGTACGTCATTACAGCAGAGAGCTGTGCTTAAACCAGCGCTGCTACTGCCTCGGTTAAGACGATCAAGTGGTCTGCTTGAATCATCCGAGTGATTTAATTGCAAGATGTTTTACAATTTGCCGGCTAAGAGACTTGAACCACGGCACTCCGGGTTCGTACGTCATCACAGCAAAGAGCTGTGCTTAAACCCGCGCAGCTACTGCCTCGGTTAAGACGATCACGTGGTCAGCTTGATTTAATTGTAAGATGTTTTACAATTATACTGTCGGACGGGAGATTTGAACCACGGAACTCCGGGTTCGTACGTCATCACAGCAGAGACCTGTGCTTAAACCCGCGCAGCTACTGCCTCGGTTAATACGATCAAGTGACTTGAACCACGGAACAACCAAATTTTATATATAACGTCATAACACAAATCTTAAGAATCCAGTTATTTTTGGAAGCAATCCCCAAACCGATAGTATTACTTTTTAAAATATTTTGATAAATTATTAATTTATCGCAATATTTTTTATTTCAAATGAAAGATTATATATTATTATCTACAATTTTAAGCATTTTATAAAATTGTTCTGTCATAGTACTTCAGGAATTAAAGTATTATTTATAATTTAGAATATCTTGTTGTCCTCGAAACATGATTGTTTAACAAATGTTACTACGAAAAATTTAATTGATTATGACAGTGCCAGAATGACAGTGCCAATAGTGACACATCATTTATATCTTTTTCTACATTTCTACAGTTGACTAAATGACTAAAATATATTTTATATGCCTCCGGTCGGCATCGCTAGTTTTCCATATCTCAAAATCCGCCAGAAACTCTTTGTTGCCAGCCTAGGCCGGCAAACAACCGGAAGTTATAGGTTGGTATCTTGACATTACTATATACAGTTGTCAAGCAGATGTCAATTTTATGCGTTAATATTTTTTATACAAGAATTAACAAGATTTTGACAAATTTTAGACGTAAATCGTTAATAGAAACTGAAATAAATATATTTTAAGCTTAAATGCAAGAATTCAGTGTACAATTTTTTAGGTTATGTATAATTATTTTATATTTTTGTAATTAAATCGGCACATAAAATATTGTGTATTACACGTCCAGAAACTGTTATGCTAGT
Source organism: Agonum fuliginosum (assembly GCA_947534325.1). Taxonomy (NCBI): domain Eukaryota; kingdom Metazoa; phylum Arthropoda; class Insecta; order Coleoptera; family Carabidae; genus Agonum; species Agonum fuliginosum. The sequence continues at coordinate 1,833,276 of OX384045.1, read as the reverse complement.
GCTCGTAATTTGCAAGCCTCGCCTGTGGCTCGGCGTGTCAAAAATACTCGCTCTTGCAAAAGGTCAGTTTCTGGCCTTGTGATACAAATAACTTTGTAAGTACCTATATACCCTAGTATGGCGGAAGGTCTTGTGCTGGCATCATCAGACTTTTTGATTATAAGTCATAAATATTGCACATTCAATTTAAAACTATTTTTCTCGTAGGAAATAAAGTGCTGTCTGCCATGTCACAAATCCTTCCAGTGTCTTACTCTATGATAGTTGGACACTTGGGTTTTTATTTCAGAGAGTCGGATAACGTGTAAACCGCTTCGTTGAGACTGTGTCGGATTTGCCGCGCGCCTAAAGTGGCTTTTATAAATTTTCTGTTCGTTTTTCAGCAAAAAAACTGAAATTTATAATGGTAAGTTTGTTTTCTAGCAGTACAGACACTAGGTATTTGAGTTAAGCTCAAAAGCTCGTAATGTGAAGAACGATTTATGTAAATGCCCGAGCTTTTTATGAACCTTCCAAGGGAAATTTCTAATATTTTGATTTTATTATTGCTAGATTTTGGGCGGTAAATTTATACTGTAGGTGTAATTTTATTGTTTTTTTCTTTCCGCTTACCTGTAAGAGAGGTATTGGCATCATGCAAAAAATCGGGTAGTGAGTTTTAAGTGGATGAGCACGTATTAGAGTCCTTATAACTCATTTTTGATAGTTTCACGATGATGTCTGTACGTATGTGTGTGAATGAATGTGGTCAAGACCGGAGTGTAGGTCAGATAACTCAAATACGAATTACCTAAAAATTTTGATATTTGGTATTTTACATTTGTATATAAATTGGAAGAGCTCATTAGATTTTGGTACAAATATCTTCACCAGAAGTGATATGTTTTGAAGATTGAAAAGGTTAATTGTCAAAAATTTATATAAATTTCGGGATTTGAACCTCATTTGGGTTATATCCCTAGGGTGACTTGATGGCACACACACAGTATTAATTTTTTACTTTATTATACTTTGCCACAAAGTTTTTTTACTTTACTACCATGTGTGTTGCCAGTCGACCCGGCGCAAGCCCTTGTTACAGCCTCTAGCCGGTGCCCGATAGCTAGAGGTTGCCAAGTTAATTAGATCCCAACTTGGAATGGTAACGGGAGTAGGTACCGATCCATATCAGGCCGTGAAAATTTCCTGACCTGACCGGGATTTGAATCCACGACCTCTGTAACCAGAGCCTAGCATCCTAACCACTATGCTATCCCGCCGTGTTGGATAAATAAGTATTTATTTGTAATAAGAATAAGAGGAAAAGTTATTTGCAACTTATGTTATAAAAAATTGTCTTTATCTGGTAGCATTAAAGAACTGTAGTAAAATTTAAAAAATAAAACGATGAAATCTTGTAATCCTGATCGGTTCATTTTAGTTTCTGCGTAAAAAATATTGACAGGTGAGACGGGTGACACGTTGGCATACTAACACCATATAAGTCATAAGTAAGATATTAAATGTAGTAATTGAATGGAGGATGGCTTCAACATAGAAGAGTTTTCCTGTGAATGAATCTTTTGATTCAAGTGATGCAAATTTCTGTGTTTGAATATTTTAGATTTTTATTTAATTTAAATGGGCACCGGATTGTACGTATACATTTACGGCGGGAGATTTTTTATTGATTATTATTTATTTCTTGTCAAAGTGAAACCTATTTATTGTAATTCCATCTCATTCGAATAAGTCAGAAAGAAATTGTCCATCATAAACTTTCATTTGACTAGTTCCGTCTTTTCTGCTGACATCAATTTCTGCAGTCATTTCTCATGAGATCTTCCATTCAAATGAAGATACATCAAGTGTGCTGGTAAAAACAAAAGGACCGTGGAATCGAAACAGCCATCAGACGACAAATAATATGCACAAGAAAATGTCGATTGTCATTTGTCATGATTTTCTACTCAGAATATCGAGAGGCATGGCCAACTAGATCAAGATGGATTGGGAACGAAAGTCGTCAGAGAAAGGCGAGGGGTGTACAAAGATAAAAAGGGACATTTTATTTATTGATCAGTTAAATGCTGGTTTAGTTTTTCATAAATTATTTAGTATAGCATATTTTTTATTATTTATACGATGGATCCGTTTTTGGACCATTGAATACGTATGATTTACTATTAAAAATAAATTAAATGGTCAGAAACATAGAAGAAATTAATTTTTTTAATAGCCTCGTGCCTCAATGGTCGCGAAAATAGTAGTATATGGGTCATGGTGACCTGAAGTTGATGAAATCGGTTTGTCACTAAATTTATAGCGTTAAGAGGCCCGTCTACCTCCTAAATCCAGCACAAAACGTTAAAAAATCCGAAAAATTTATAAAAATTACACTGGTATATCTCCTGATAGAAATTTATTTTTAAATTTTAAAAAAGCACATCTGTTATTAAATGTTTATTATTATAACATTACCTGGAAGTCAATAATAAACTAACAGTTTACTCGCAACGAAAACACTTTTACAGTATTTTTCAAACTCAAAATGACATTGCATTGTATTTCAGGAATTAGGAAAAAACCTAAACGAGCCACGTAAATGTTCCTGTTTAGCACAAAAGCTGACTCAAAGTTCGCCAACTTATTACTCGCATCAACGCAACTGATGGGTAAAAGGACACATATTCAATTGGAACGTATAGTCCAGTGTATTATGTGGCTGACTGTGGTTCAAATTTACTGTCCGTGCAGCCAGAGTTGGTCGGTAAAGAGCTGAGTCAAAATTCGCCGAATAATTACTTGCCTCAGCGCAACTGAGGCAAGAGAAAAACCGAGCCCGTTTCACATTACACTAAATCTTGAACAAGATATTGTTCAATTTTTGAAACAATCTAAATTGTGTAGTATCATACAGTAAATTATGTGAAATATCGCATTGCTTCGTAATTTGTCTGACAAAATAGATAAGCGCGGCTGTCAAATTATTATTATATGCGAACTGCTCAGAAACACAAACTAAATATTGTAGGTATAGGTATATAAAAATGTCTCAGTATAAAAACAAAGCAATTTATTGCTCAAGATATAGTTCAATTTGTTGCGCAATTTATTGTTCAATATTTAGCGTAGTGTATAAAGAAGTCGTCCAGGTAGGTAGCGAAGCAGTTTCAAACAAAATTGCTGATCTATGTCCGCTCGATTAATATTATACACAATTTCTAAGCCCGGTCATCTCAGCAATAGATAGACTCGCGATATGACACATCCTGTATGCAAAGTATAGTTCAAATACATTTCATCTACCTAATAATCATTAGCGTTTATTAGGGGGTTATTGCAGTCACACAATGGTCAAAACCACAAGCCTGAGATGCGCCAGAGCATACAATACAACCCTGGTAATAAGCTTACTCTACCAGTGGAACACTGGGGGTAAAATATATACTCGGGTTAATAAATATGGCAAATACTGAACTGTTCGACTATATTTCTTATCTGCGGGCTAATCTTAAACGATTGCGGTATTGGGCATTGTGTGACTGCAATAAGCATTTAACGATTATTAGGTACTTGATGTAAGTGTAACAATGCGCAACATGATTTAGATCTAATTTTGATGAGTAGTCAACATCTTTGAAATTTATTATATTTACTTCTCCCACGTGTAGATGACTTAAGTTAGTTGTGTATATGGATCCTTTGTCTTCAAGCATAAGTGCATTATACTGATCGGTTATTATTGTTTATGCTTGAAGATAAATGTGTTATTACAATTGGTGATCCATATACGCAGCTGTATTAAGAAGCATGAGAAAAATTTAAGTAACAGTCAGTCAGTAGGTGTTCGTCGTTTAGTTCAGACGCTCGAGAAGATGTATTCTCGAGTAAAGTATGTTTCGGTTAATTACGTAAAGAGTCAATGATCGTCTGACTCAGATCGGTACAGATACGGGTTTTGCTGAGAGATCACCGTTCTCATGAGTTTGATACAATTACGTAATTAGTAATCTGTCGAGTCAGTGTGACTCTGTATGTCGAACAGATTGTAGTTTAGTGTTTTCGTTTATATCGCTTTGTATAGTTAGATTTTAGTCCATGTAAATAGTTAAATGTTTATTAAATAAATAGTCAAGTTTTCGTGAAAGTGTGTGTCATATTGTGTGCGTCATATTTCCATGTATGTTTTGTACAAAATAACTGGCGCAGTCCTGCAAACCCTGTTACCTATTCTTTCCTTTCATTTGGATTACATATGCGTGGACTATAACAAGCAACAAACAAACGACATCTTTCTTCCAATCACGAGCGAGCATCCATCACTCACTTTGGCCATCCAACTTGGAGCCCTGTTGACAAATGCAGTGTTATCAGACTGTAGATCAGCCACCAACCATCCCGCTTCATTTGTTTATAACGTCTTCAGCTAACACCGCCATTTCTCCAACACTGACAAGCAGCGAATGGAAGACGCAGAAACGAATCATTGTAAGACGGAACGGAGACAGAGATGTTTTTCTCAGCACTGATTAAGATGAAAAATGACGCGAAATGGGAATCGTGTATGAGGGGGTATGAAAATGTGAGCGTGGTTGGATGCGAAGATCGAATCAGATATGGAGAAGTTAATTCTGTCTAACAAAATGATTTTCTATTGACTATTTCCCACATTATATTTTAACCAATTAAAGTGCACTATTTTTCACAAAAACCATAGAAACTATCTATATAAACAAATATTCCAGTGTATATTTTGAATATTGACATAGTATGCATATATTCACCGTAACCATGACACAACAAACAATAATAAATGTTTATTTGTCACCAAACGTCAAAATATTTAAAATGAATTTAAAAATTATGCTAATAATAAAATTGTTATTTAAAATTGTCAAAGTTTTATTCATGAAACAGTCAATCATCAAAAATAATAGAAAATACTTTTGCCTCCTGGTTCGATGAATTTCCGAAATACGTTTCATCAGTCGGTAGTATTTTCGATTATTTTCGAAGCTCTTGTGGTATAATAACTGATTATTTCCCATATATTAAGTAAACCAATCATTTGCTTCAATTTTTTAAATTCTGGCTAATGACTTACATAATAATCGGCAAAAATTGTAATAATTCCCTAGAGGTTGTTCAAGTGACAATTTTCCCGTTACATTATACTATGACTACCATGTATGACAATTTTATAGATTTTGTATAGTTTTAATTGAAATTAAAAGTGTCAAATGAATCTTTTTGTGACAACTTCTTACGATGAAATAAAAAATCTGCTGTGGCCAGTACACGACCTCTCGCCTAATTCTGCTTATTCTACTAATCTAATAAATAGTTTTACTTACATTTTAATAGTTTCATGTTCATGTAATACGTGAACGATAATGTAAACCAAGATGCAAGCAAAATATGTCAACTGTAATGTCACTGTCATTATAATTCAAATTTTAAGTAAAAACAAATTTCATATCATGGACAACAAGATATTGGTACTTAGTTGCACTTTATTTTATTGCTAAATACTACCAGATTCAGCAAATTATATTTAAAATTAACTGTACCCATAGATAATTATATTATCTTTTATTTTTAATTGCAAAAATTGTCATAAATAAATAATATACCAATTTATTTAAGAAAAACTATATCAAGTTCCAAAAAGTACTACTTCCGGTTTGCGGATTTCTACCAAAATCTTATCCGGTGTTAAGATCCTTATTAAAACCTTAAATATGAAATTTTGTTATTAAAGGTTTGATACTTTTTAAGTTATCGTGGACGAAAAATCGTCACATACGTCCATACGTCCATAAATCCATACATACATACGCACACACACACACACAGACATCATCGTGAAAATATTAAATTCGTATTCTAGAGACCCTAAAACGTGCTTATCCACCAAAAACTCATACTCGAAAATTTTGACCCATTACAATACCTCTCTTATAGAATATGAGGCGAGAGGTAAAAAGATCAAATATAACGCCAAACAATAAAGTTACGTCAAAAACTTTAGTTTGGAACCAATTACTAATGAACTTGTGAAACGAAAGAATCTGAAATTAAAAATTTTGACACTCAGAGATCAGTAAAAAATTAAATGTCAAAATAAACAACTCTTTAGCACAAACCACGAATAATTATTCTAATCGGTCTGCAGCAGTGTCAAATTTTGCTTACTCCAGCAATAGAAAACATTTAATAATAAAAATATCAGGACACTCCAACGTAAATTTATTTGGTCATATTTTATGTCTGTTTATTTGAGAAATAGTCTAA